>CM068582.1:20323154-20755654 GCA_035048485.1 Pteria penguin
TATCCATCTAACTAGAACGTAAGACCAACGCGGACCCCCGTTCTTACCTCTAATGCTCATGACAGTCGGATGAAATAAGTATGACTACAAACACCACGACATTAACAAATGATATCTATTAAATATATATACCTAACATACACAAAATCTGTAGATATATATGTCCTGCTACCATCCAATCAAAGGCTTTACTTCTTAACACTACTGGAAAATCATGATTATCAAACATTAAGTGTAAATTGATCAATGTTCATATTTGATTTTAAGGAATTATTTGATGCCTTTATAATTGATATTATTTTGTTTATGAATGATCTTAACATTCCAGAATACAGAGAAAAAGAAAAAGGTGTACAGTTTGACAAGTAGGGGTTCTTAATGTTGTGAGTTTCCTGGTGGACAGTTATATCATTAAAGGAAACAATATTTCGATTTATTTCTTGGGTTAATTTAAAACACAATGTAAATTCAACCCACATAGTATATGCCATATTAAATAATATAACTTTAAGGAAAAAAAGGCTGAACGACGTCATCAAAATCTTCATTTCTTTGTCGGGAATATCCGGAATCCGATCAGTTTATAATCAGTTAAGTTTACTGTTCATGTATACTTTATTTGTATAATAATCAAGGCATTTTATATTTTCAGATTTTAATGCTTTTGTTTCAGCTCAGAATTTAATACTTTTCTTTTCAGATTTGATACAAAACGGAAGTGGTTATCGATATATACAACGCAAGTCCTGCCGAATAAAACCGAGGAGAATTTATACAGAGGCCCCCTATCCACCGAAACCAAGCGGTGAATGGGTATCAGAGAGGTGATGTTATTAACTACTACTCTAAATACTTAATATTTTTAAAGTTTATTTTGATGAAACTACGTTTTTAATCCGATTTATGATACACTTTATCATGTCCATCATTTATTAATATATAAGTACTCTTGTACATATACAAACATCCATGTTACTGTACATAAAAGTATTATTGCATTAAAGAAGTCATACGTGCAATTAAGAACCCCCCCCCACCCCCCCCCCCCACCCCCCCAAAATAGTATCTTGTTGTAATTACACATTGGAATTGACTGAAAATAACTGCTATGAATAAATTCCTGAAAAATTCATTAACAGAATATCTTTTTAAGAATGCAATAAAGCACATACTTTTTAAACGGGAGAGGATAGCTGGTGTGACGCTCTCCTTTCAAAAACAATTCAGAAAGTGTTAAATATGGTGTGCACAATTTTAAACGGTGAATACTTTTCGATCTCTTGTTGTGAGAGCGATACCAGAATAGTAGATTCCGATGGTATCGGGCTATTTAGCATTGGGAATTGTGGAGTATAAATTCAAAATCCAATTGAATTATCGTATCCATCTGTCATTTAGAACACTATTTGTGAAAGCAGAGTTTCACACATTGATAGTCCTGTATGCTAAATAAGACTCTGTCTTCTGACCTGACACCCTTGGGCTAGCGAAAGTACCCGAAATCTTTTCCAGTTTATAAATGGACCCAAATTATCTGAAACTGGAAACTCTTGATATTTTGACACACGGGTCACGGTCAGCCCTCTAAATGGATGTTGCTAGATTAGAAAGGACAAAAAGCTTTTGTAATCTTACTATTTCTCTTTACATCATTCGGCTACCTGTTGTACACCAACATGATAAATGAATTCTAGTTCATGAAAATTTAGGGTTTAAATTTCAATGTAATACACGACTCTTATTTGATGCTTTTGAGCAAAAGTAACTTGATGAGTATCATTTACCGCGAGATAGATTAGTGTTGTAAGCAGCCAATGAAAACCCAACCTTGATCATTTTTTAGACGCTATTTAGTCAGTTTATAAGACTCGTCTTGAAAGTGATGAAATTACAAACAAAAGTTAATATATATGGAACATGTATTCAAAGAAAATTCGTTAAACTCGTAGGTTAAATTTATCCGGGTTTAATCTTACTACATGCAGACACGGTTCCAGAAATTTCCGAGAGAGGGTTTCAAAATTGTTTTAACGTTTTGGTGATGTTTTCCATCCATCTCTCTGGATCCGCCAGTGACTTGTGATGTGAATGAACAGTATCATTTACTTGTATAAATTGATAACTTAACTATTGGATATGGAATCCGGATAAGGCCATATTCACACCATCGCTTTGTAAAGTTAGATAACTGAAACGCGATGATGCGATAGCGATGGTGCGATAGTGTGATGGCGATGGAGCGATAATGCGATAGTGCGATGGCGATGACGCAGTAATGCGATGGCGATGACGCGATAGTGCGATGGCGATGAAGCGATGGTGCGATGACGCGATAGTGCAAAGGTGATGATGCGATGGTGCGAAGGCGATGATGCGATAATGCGATGGCGATGACGCGATAGTGCACACTATCACGTCATCGCCATTGCACTATCGCATCATCGCGTAAATATTTATTGATGGCTGAAAACTAGGAAACATACTAATGACCAAACCGTGAGTTCTTAAAGTCATTAAAGCAGTAAGGGGATTTCTTGTCGGGGATTGAAAACTTTTTGGGGATTTTGTCATATAATTTGATATTGTATGTTGAAATTTTTGCATAGCAAGTGAAAGGAAACATCATGGTGATGAAAAAAAGACGAGAATTTCTCTGTATTTTGACATAAGTCAATCTCCATTCAGTATCATTTTAGATTCTCTTAATTCATTCAAGTAATTTATTCCAGATTTTGATTGGCTCAAAAATATAAAAAAAAAATATTCAGACTTCTTAGATATCAATTTGATACACTTTGTGTAAAACATGACAGAAACAGATTCTATGGCATTCTTTGTGTAAAACACGACATAAACCTATTCTATGCCATTCTTTATGTAAAACACGACATAGACAGATTTTATGCCATTCTTGTTGAAAAACACGGAAAAAACCGATTCTTTGCCATTCTTTTTGTAAAATATGACAGAAACAGGTTCTATGCCATTCTCTGTGTAAAACACGGCATAAACCGATTGTATGCCATTCTTGAAAAACACGACAAAAACTGTTTCCATGCCATTCTTTTTGTAAAACACTACAGAAACCGATTGTAAGCCATTCTTTGTGTAAAACACGATAGAAACAGATTTTATGCCATTCTTATGTAAAACACGACAGAAACCGATTCTATACTAACTGACAACTAAATGAAAAGTAATAATATATGACAAATCTTGCAAAGGATTAAGCGAGGATGAATCATATACTGACTATATTGTCTTCTGAATCAGTAGCAGACGACACAGCTTTTCTCTATTATCATCAAGGATCTCGAGAACGATTTTCAAGAGATTTTGTGAGTGGATTTAAGAAATTTACATTTACACTTCAATTCAAGTCATTAACCGATTTAATGGAATTATAGAAAATGTTTCTAAGTCATGACCGACTTGATGACATTATAGAGATGTTTCCAAGTCAAAACTTGACTGGAGTATTTCCAGTCATGATCCTTCTTGGTGGCATTAAAAAATGGTTCCAAGTCATGACTCGACTTGATGGCATTATAAAGATGTTTCCAAGTCATGACTTGACTTGAGGTATTTCCAAAGCATTACCTGACTTAGTGGCATTATGAAGATATTTCCAAGTCATGACTCGACTTGAGATATTTCCAAGTCATGACCCGACTTGATGGCATTATGAAGATATTCCCAAGTCATTACTCGACTTGTGTTTTATTATAAAAATGTTTCCAAGTCATGACTCGACTTGAAATATTTTCAAGTTTTACCCGACTTAATGGCATCATAAATATGTTCCCAAGTCATGACTAGACTTGGAGGCATTATAAAGATGTTTCCAAGTCATTACTCGACTTGATGGCATTATAAAGATGTTTTCAAGTCATGACTTGACTTGAGGTATTTCCAAAGCATTACCTGACTTAGTGGCATTATGAAGATATTTCCAAGTCATGACTCGACTTGAGATATTTCCAAGTCATGACCCGACTTGATGGCATTATGAAGATATTCCCAAGTCATTACTCGACTTGTGGTTTATTATAAAAATGTTTCCAAGTCATGACTCGACTTGAAATATTTTCAAGTTTTACCCGACTTAATGGCATCATAAATATGTTCCCAAGTCATGACTAGACTTGGAGGCATTATAAAGATGTTTCCAAGTCATTACCCGACTTGATGACATTATAAAAATGTTCACAAGTCATGACCCACTTGGTGGCATCTTAAAGATGTTTTCAAGTCATTACCCGACTTGGTGGCAGTATAAAAAGTTTTCAGAGTCATGACTGGACTTGAAGGCATTATAAAGGTGTTTCCAAGTCATGACTCGACTTGAGATAAATTCAAGTCATGTCCAACTGGATGGCATTATAAAGTTGTTTCCAAGTCATAACTTGACTGGAGATATTTCCAACGCATGACCTGACTCAGTGGCATTATAAAAATGTTTCCAAGTCATGGCCAACTTGATGGCATTATAAAGATGTTTTCAAGTAATGACTCAACTTGAGATATTTCCAAGTCATAACCCGTTTTGATGGCATTATAAAAATGTTTCAAAGTCATGACCGGACTTGATGTCATTATAAAGACTTGGAACTGAAACCAACATACACCTTTTAGCATAAATCATCAAACACGGACAGGAATATTGAATTCTGAATTAATGTAAATCGAAAGTCGTGCGTGTGTTTAATTTATCAATGAATGTATAAGGCATCTACATATACTTATCAACGTGCAGTAGTTTATATACATGTATGTTTAAAAAAGAGAAGTGAAACGGTATCAGAAATCTTCATCTGGCTTTGAAAGTCATTTCTTAAAGCTTTCATATATCTATAGTGCGAATTAGAATAAGGATCACATGCTTGTATTTATAAACAAACTGTTTTATAGCTATGATAAGATGTCGCGGTAAACATTGAGACCATACAATATACCAATTAATTCCCTCAATTCAGTGGTCTATCTGTTGTCACTCCGTCTGACTCGGCAGACAGAATAAAGCAGTGGTCTATCTGTTCTTACTACACCTGACTCGGCAGATAGAATAAAGCAGTGGTCTATCTGTTCTTACTACATCTGACTCAGCAGACAGAATGAAGCAGTGGTCTATCTATTCTTAATCCGTCTGACTCGGCAGATAGAATAAAGCAATGGTCTATCTGTTCTTACTACATCTGACTCGGCAGACAGAATGAAGCAGTGATCTATCTATTCTTAATCCGTCTGACTCGGGAGACAGAATAAAGCAATGGTCTATCTGTTCTTAATCCGTCTGATTCGGGAGACAGAATAAAGCAATGGTCTATCTGTTCTCACTCCGTCTGACTCGGCAGACAGATTGAAGCAGTGGTCTATCTATTCTTAATCCGTCTGACTCGGCAGACAGAATAAAGCAATTTTCTATCTGTTCTTACTACATCTTACTCGGGAGACAGAATGAAGCAGTGGTCTATCTGTTCTTACTCCATCTGACTCGGCAGACAGATTGAAGCAGTGGTCTATCTATTCTTAATCCGTCTGACTCGGCAGACAGAATAAAGCAATTTTCTATCTGTTCTTACTACATCTTACTCGGGAGACAGAATAAAGCAATGGTCTATCTGTTCTTACTACATCTGACTCGGCAGACAGAATGAAGCAGTGGTCTATCTATTCTTAATCCGTCTGACGCGGCAGACAGAATAAAGCAATCGTCTATGTGTTCTTACTACATCTGACTCGGGAGACAGAATAAAGCAGTGGTCTATCTGTTCTCACTCCGTCTGACTCGGCAGACAGAATGAAGCAGTGGTCTATCTATTCTTAATCCGTCTGACGCGGCAGACAGAATAAAGCAATCGTCTATGTGTTCTTACTACATCTGACTCGGGAGACAGAATAAAGCAGTGGTCTATCTGTTTTCACTCCGTCTGACTCGGCAGACAGAATAAAGCAACGGTCTATCTGTTCTTACTACATCTGACTCGGCAGACAGAATGAAGCAGTGGTCTATCTGTTCTCACTCCGTCTGACTCGGCAGACAGAATGAAGCAGTGGTTTATCTATTCTTAATCCGTCTGACTCGGCAGACAGAATAAAGCAATGGCCTATTCATTCTTAATCCGTCTGACTCGGCAGATAGAATAAAGCAATGGTCTATCTGTTCTTACTACATCTGACTCGGCAGACAGAATAAAGCAGTGGTCTATCTGTTCTTACTACATCTGACTCGGCAGACAGATTGAAGCAGTGGTCTATCTATTCTTAATCCGTCTGACTCGGGAGACAGAATTAAGCAGTGGTCTATCTGTTCTCACTCCGTCTGACTCGGCAGACAGAATGAAGCAGTGGTTTATCTATTCTTAATCCGTCTGACTCGTCAGACAGAATAAAGCAATGGTCTATCTGTTCTTACTACATCTTACTCGGGAGACAGAATGAAGCAGTGGTCTATTTGTTCTTACTCCATCTGACTCGGCAGACAGATTGAAGTAGTGGTCTATCTAATCTTAATCCGTCTGACTCGGGAGACAGAATTAAGCAGTGGTCTATCTGTTCTCACTCCGTCTGACTCGGCAGACAGAATGAAGCAGTGGTTTATCCATTCTTAATCCGTCTGACTCGGCAGACAGAATAAAGCAATGGTCTATCTGTTCTTACTACAGCTTACTCGGGAGACAGAATGAAGCAGTGGTCTACCTGTTCTTACTACATCTGACTCGGCAGATAGAATAAAGCAACGGTCTATCTGTTCTTACTACATCTTACTCGGGAGGCAGAATAAAGCAGTGGTCTATTTGTTCTTACTACATCTGACTCGGCAGACAGAATGAAGCAGTGGTCTATTTATTCTTAATCCGTCTGACTCGGCAGATAGAATAAAGCAATAGTCTATCTATTCTTACTACATCTGACTCGGCAGACAGAATGAAGCAGTGGTCTATCTATTCTTAATCCGTCTGACTCGGGAGACAGAATAAAGCAATGGTCTATCTGTTCTTAATCCGTCTGACTCGGCAGACAGAATAAAGCAATGGTCTATCTGTTCTTACTACATCTTACTCGGGAGACAGAATAAAGCAATGGTCTATCTGTTCTTACTCATCTGACTCGGCAGACAGAATGAAGCAGTGGTCTATCTATTCTTAATCCGTCTGACGCGGCAGACAGAATAAAGCAATGGTCTGTCTGTTCTTAATCCGTTTGACTCGGGAGACAGAATAAAGCAGTGGTCTATCTGTTCTCACTCCGTCTGACTCGGCAGACAGAATGAACCAGTGGTCTATCTGTTCTTACTACATCTTACTCGGGAGACAGAATGAAGCAGTGGTCTCCCTGTTCTTACTACATCTGACTCGGCAGACAGAATAAAGCAATGGTCTATCTGTTCTTACTACATCTTACTCGGGAGACAGAATGAAGCAATGGTCTGTCTGTTCTTACTACATCTGACTTGGCAGACAGAATAAAGCAGTGGTCTATCTGTTCTTAATTCGTCTGACTCGGCAGACAGAATTAAGCAGTGGTCTATCTGTTCTTACTACATCTTACTCGGCAGACAGATTGAAGCAGTGGTCTATCTATTCTTAATCCGTCTGACTCGGCAGACAGAATTAAGCAATCGTCTATCTGTTCTTACTACATCTGACTCGGCAGACAGAATAAAGCAGTGGTCTATTTGTTCTTACTACATCTGACTCGGCAGACAGAATAAAGCAATGGTCTATCTGTTCTCACTCCGTCTGACTCGACAGACAGAATAAAGCAGTGGTCTATCTGTTCTCACTCCGTCTGACAGTATATATCTGTCGTAGCTTCTGCTGTTTACACATTTGATTTGTAAAATGTGGCGAGCAAATTATATCCGGTAAATATATAGGGCCTAACAATGACACGTGCCACAAATAAGATCATAAAGCAAAAATGACAATGTAAAGGAGGTTAATTGACAAAGTTATCTCTTTCAGAAAAATAAAATGTACGTGTGTTATCACAAAACATCATTAACTCGTGTGTAATTTATCGCATTCTATGTAAAACGAAAAAGCGTACCGATAACCTGCGCCGCGGAGGCGGCAGTAAATGTTGCGCGCAGTTTGAGTAATGAGAAGATGAATGGGGTGTTTATTTTATCACTTGTTAACACGTAAATCAAATAACCGCAGGAATATCTGGCTTTCGTGTATATGTATGTACTTTATCATGCTATAGAAATATTTACTTTTGTGTATACAAATTAGAAAGCAATATCTGCATACATTCGATGACCTGATAAAAATGAGGGTTGCCAACGGATTAACAGAATAAGTAGTTAGATATAAATAGAATAGGTGTATGATCAATTAAACGTTAATTGACAAGCTGCCTATATACTTAATTGAGCGTACAAGCTTAAAATTTACAATGGCAATATCAGAAATATTAGAAATAAAAGGCATTCTATACTGATATATTCTACATGCAATGTCTGAGCTCAAATCGCATTTAAAAACATAAATTATGCATTGTGAGACCCATATTTACAATACTGTCCGGGCCATCAAGTCCGTGCATCAGAAAAACTGCGGTTATTCTTATATTTCCGGAAATATGGTCATGGGAATTTGTTTTCGGGTGCACGGAATTTGATAGGCATAAAACTAAAGTGATAACGCGAGAAATCTTCAAATAAACACAATTTTTCGGCCGCATGGGTTGATCAGTCTGGACAGTAATTATAATATAAATTTGTGTATACACATTTGAAACTTGTCATGATACATGTTTAGCTAAGTAGATTAAAATGCCATATTCATTCTGCATGTACCTCTTCTTAGTAGTTGTTTATTATTAGCATTACCTTACAACCTTACAATGTGGGAATAGACCATTTCCGAATTTCGTTTCTTTTATGAAAAATCTTAAATTCAAGTGGAATTGTTTGTATGTAGGCACGTGATTTGAAAAAAAAAATAGACTGGCAAAGCAGGAGCAGGCTACTCCAGTCTATGAACAATATTCTTTAAGATTGGTTAAAGGTAAAGAAGTACAAGTGAACAAGCTACAGAGGAAACAATGATATCTATCCAATACTTGAAAAACAAATTTGCACTTTGATATGTCATAACCAAAGACTTACATACAAACACAAGTTTTTGTCATAACTGAAATTATATAAATGAAACGTCAAATGAAACGTCCGTAATCACGTGCTGCTTTTTTTTTTGTAATATTTACGAATTTCATCGCGTAATAGAAAATTCGGAATTAGTCTATTGTGTGCTTCCTGTACACGGTTTTTGAATTCAGCAGCCATCATGAACTGTATGATATAGTTTCTTATGAATGTTGCGATATAACGCATAATTTTTACATACATAAGATGAATAGGGAATTGAAAAAATCGTTCAAAATCGTTAATATTGATAATTAAAGTTGGTATATTTCACGACTAGATGGTGTATAAAAGTTCACTGTAAACATGTTATATGAAGTTAATGGCGCCAATCAACCTCCTGTAACATATTGAATAACTACCGGTAGATAGAAATAAATACATGAGGATAATGATATATTATTGTTATTGTTTTGGCTTTTCTTATAGTACATATGTTCACGGTTATTGACGATAGTACACGACCCTTGCAACTCGTTTCCCCCGCAAGATTTTTCTCACATGAAAGGTCAAAATTCACATGCGAGTGAATATCGCACAAGAACAAAGACATTTATCATATTAATTTTTGTCAGAACAGTTTAAATGTTTAATTCTATCGCCTACCTGTTTTATCAAATATTTTTTATTCTTTTCAGCGGCTCAAATTTCTTTTTAAGAAAACCATCTTTTGAATGTTATGTCTTTATCAACAGATGTGAAAACAGACCGGGACCAGAATTTCTGATCAGAAAATACCAATTCAACGACAACCAGTTTGTTTTGCGACAGTATTATTACGAAGATCCCGGATGTACCCGTCATTTATACGGGGTAATCGCAGAAGGAGAATTCAAAATATTGAAGCGGTCGTGGATCGTACCAGGCGGAAGTGAAGTCAAATATACAACACGAAACGTGACGCTTATTCCGTATTCTCAAGAATCTATTAATTATTTTCAAAAAAGTTCGAGAAACTGTCCGCAGTTGTCAGCAATTATTTGGAAACAATTTCAAAAGCACAAAATTTTAAATTTTCCGTCTTTAAAACATATAACCCATAGAAAACACATCATTTTAGATGATTTCGATTGTACTCGTCAATTCAATCTTACATTCCATGAAATGCAACTTATGCGCTTGGAAGTTCATCGACCTCGTTCATTCAAATCATATAGTAGATTCCGGACGATAAAGTCGAAGAAGTCACGAGTAATGAGAGAGCTCTACTTGGGTGACATTCATACTGACGCCACTAAACGTTATTCATATCGACCAATCAGCTATCAGACTCCTCTAAAGGAAGCAAAGGTATCTATATCTCGTATATATACACAATAAAAACTTAAAACATGTTCAGGGAATAACATGCTCTACAATAACATAACGTTTTTTACCAGAAGTCATATGAATTTTGTATTTCATATTCATGATAAAAACTGGTATTCCTTATATATCTAGTTTTAATAGTTTGAACTAAAAACTTTTTTCCTCAAAACGTAATGATATGTATGAATATGATAAATGGTAGGATTCCTGTTCGGCTAGGGTGGTATTTAAAGGAATCTTTTAGACATAGAAAGAGAGATGATGTCGCAAATGCGGTCTTCTACTTTAATGGAAAAGGATGACAAATACGTACATATATGTCCCCTAGTAATGTAGAACCACTCCTTACTCCTTATATATATTGAAAGCCGGCGTGGCCTAGTGGTATCGCGTCGGACTCCTGATCGGGAGGCCGGGGTTCGAGTCCCGCTCTGGTCATGCCGGTGTCATGTCTTTGGGATGAGACAGTAAAAACCGAGGCCCCGTGTCGTGGTATGCATGGCACGTTAAAGATCCCTCACTGCTTCGGGTGGGTCCGTTGCAAAGGTCAAAATTTGTATGTCCCGCATCAGGCAGATGCTGTCACCATATACGTGAAATATTCGTGGTGTGACGTAAAACAAAATTCAATCAATCAATATATATATTGAAACAGAAAGTCTGCTGTATTTATATACTTACCGAATACATACTAGTACGATAATTGCACAGTTTTGAAATGCAGCATTTCCCGCTCTCATTATTTGTGTCGACAGTCATTTTTTAAAAAATTGTTAAGTTGTTTAGATTATAAGTAACAGAATGTTGATATATAGTTTCTCATTTATATGAAAATGATGTTATTAAAATGATCAATAATGAAATAAATTTCCCAGATACTCATATAAAATTCATACCACATTCTCTCTTAATTTCACTTTCAGACTTGAAATGTATTGATCGCTTGGATATTATACTCCTACAATTAACGCAGACAGTTTTATTGCCTCTTGCTTCCTTAATAATATTAACAGTGTTATAAAACGAAACTGTAATCTTAACTATTTTATCAAAAACGGCAAAACATAATGAAAATTTATTTCACTGTGTTTTATCTACATAAATTTATATAACATACAGTACTATATAGAATTATAACAAAAATGTGACCCGTTTATCATAAGATGAAGAAAATGTGTATTGAAATGTGAAATTCTAAAGTAACTGGTGTCATGTGACACTCACAAAAACAGAATATATAATTCATTGGCATCTAGAGAACAGAGGCGTGACCAGTTGTCTGGGAGGAGGGAGCATCTCCTGTTTGGATCATCTAGAGAACAGAGGCGTGACCAGCTGTCTGGTAGGAGTGAGCATCTCATGTTTGGCTCATCTAGAGAACAGAGGCGTGACCAGCTGTCTGGAAGGAGTGAGCATATCCTGTTTGGCTCATCTAGAGAACAGAGGCGTGACCAGCTGTCTGGGCCGAGTGAGCATCTCCTGTTTGGATCATCTAGAGAACAGAGGCGTGACCAGCTGCCTGGGAGGAGTGAGCATCTCCTGTTTGGCTCATCTAGAGAACAGAGGCGTGTTCAGCTGTCTGGGCCGAGTGAGCATCTCCTGTTTGGATCATCTAGAGAACAGAGGCGTGACCAGCTGCCTGGGAGGAGTGAGCATCTCCTGTTTGGCTCATCTAGAGAACAGAGGCGTGTCCAGCTGTCTGGTAGGAGGGAACATCTCCTATTTTGGCTCATCTTGAGTTCTCTACACATGCTTGATTGTTGAATTACTTAATAATCTTTTTCACTGGTGTGATAAGATTCGATGGCAAATTGAAGACCACCTCAGAAACAGACAGACGGTTGAAATATTTCAATAAAACACACATAAGATGAAAAGTTTCACAGGCATGTCATTTGATAGTTTTTGATACCCCTGATTAAACATGATCGCATGACTGTCATGTGATCACGTTTGATCCGGAGTATCAAAAGTTGTCAAATGACAGGCAAAAAAAAACACCAGGAGAAGGAAGAAAGAAAAAACAACAATGTGACGAAAAAAGAAAAAAAGTAAAACTGATATCTGTATTTAAATGAAAGACAATAAATTTTACATATGCTTCTTGTAGTCATGGATACAACAATGGTAACAGTATCAGTAAAAGTCGCATATGGTTTAAGGAAAAATTTTG
Organism: Pteria penguin; assembly: GCA_035048485.1. NCBI lineage: Eukaryota > Metazoa > Mollusca > Bivalvia > Pterioida > Pteriidae > Pteria > Pteria penguin. The sequence continues at coordinate 20,335,790 of CM068582.1, forward strand.
TTGGTTTCAAGTCATGCAATCTATCGATAGTTAATTTGTTTCTCCGCTTCCGCGACGAAGAACACTATTGTCCGTCACCGGAAATAATTAGTCCGAGTTTTGAAATATTTCTATCAGGCTCGACAAGCAATGTCTTCTGGTATTCATTCAATAAAAATAATTCATTTTGTGCGTGTCTTTACAAAAATATATGAACTTGTTTTACAATTAATGCTATATTTGATTCAATGTATTTCAGTCGATTTTTATGACATGTTCCTATGATTTGAATAATAAATATTGAAGCAAGTTTTAAACCAATTAAACACTAATGACACTGCAAACTGCAATTACATTGCTGGAAAATCATTGATATATGATCACTTTATTGAAATAGATTAATTGCAAAAAGTAGCAATAAAACCCCACCACTAGCCGTCCAAACAGCAGTAAAAGGTGGGGTATTTGATCAAATCTTTCCGATTAAGGTACACAGTGCGAGGTTAATGCACTACGATGCACTATACGGCGTCTTCGTCGAGCAGTATGTATCTGTTCTAGTAACATTCTTTTGACATCTGTAGTGAATTAATGAGCTACGGTCAATTACATTGTCATCCGCGTATCGTGCAGAGATAATTCAGCATGTTCAGAGCATGTTATCGTCAACGAAAAGGGGATCTGCAACATGTCAGATTAAAGTTTTTTCTGGATTAATTTTTTTCTTACGAAAATTGCAGAAAATGGTATACTACTTGTACTACAAAGTTTCCAAAGTTTCGTAAACTTTAATTATTGAATCGAATCAGTCATCTGCGATTTGTTGTTTATCATTTATTTATTATTCATTCATTTACATAGATTTATTTATTTATTTATTTATTTTTTATCTATTTATTTATTTATTCAATTCATTCTAGGAGACTCTTACTCCTCTAAGGTATTTGGTCTCAACCCAGATGCCCTGAGGTAAATGGATATACATTGTAGTACGTGGATGTGGGTGCCACAATGATATAGCACTATCCTCATTTTTTACTTTATATAAAGGAAGTATCCTCAATATACCTCCGCAGCAAAGTTGATATGTATACTTGAATCATCCTGTGCGTCTGTCCATCTGTCTATGTGTAGACGCAAACTTGTCATCTTAAGTCACACTTTGAAGATGTACATGAAGGAAGGAGGATGCGGTTTAGATTTTCTATTAGAGGTATGGTCATTAGGACTTAGATTTTCTATTGGAGGTATGGTCATTAGGACTTAGATTTTCTATTGGAGGTATGGTCATTAGGACTTAGATTTTCTATTGGAGGTATGGTCATTAGGACTTAGATTTTCTATTGGAGGTATGGTCATTAGGACTTAGATTTTCTATTGGAGGTATGGTCATTAGGACTTACAGATGGGTGCAGTCCTAACATAACATATACGTTAACGCAAAAAGCGGTCGCGAGGACTGCTCTAGCGCACGTGCTAGGACTGCTCGACCGGACGCGCGTGCGCTCCTCGCGTTAACGCGGTAGGGAATTCGCGTGAACGCGATTTATTCCCGCGTGCGCTCGGTCCAGTCGCACGTTCACATGTCTATATTTGTAATTCTCTATGCAGTACGGATGTAGAAAATAAAATGGATCAGATCAAGATACCGCGAGTGTCGCCATAAAAACGTGTATTTAATGAAATATTAAAATGACATCCTGCATTAAGGATTCCATATGTAATATAACAAAGGAAATTATCGCGTAGACATGCAGTAAGGTATTTATGAAAAAAACTTCGTCAGTTTATACTAGCATGATTACTTTCTAATTTCATTTATTTATTTGTTTCTAATTGGTTTATTTATGTATTTATTTCTTATTTGTTTATTCATTTATAACTAATTTATTTTTGTATTATCACGTATTTCCTATTTATGTATTTATTATTATTATTTTTAATTAAGCTATTTTCTACATTATATAAATACAATATCATCATTATTATTATCTTTTTTTAATTTTTATTTCACTATAATTTAATTATTATTATTATTAGTATTATTATTATTATTATTATTATTATTATTATTATTATTATTATTATTATTATTATTATTATCATTATTATTATCATTTTCCTAAAATAAGAATAAATTTTATTAAAGTCAATGTTCGGAAATTGCATTCAATATTTCTAAAATTCATCCCTTAAATCGGAAGGGTTTAATTTAATTCTAAATATTTTACTTACACAATAATGAGATTTTCTTTTTAAATATACAATGTATATATCGATTCTCCTATCCTTCCATATGAACATGTTAGTAGAACTTTTAAGTTGTAAGCAAGCGAACGTGGCTGCCAAGCACGTTCACGCGGCAGTCAAGCGCGTTAACGCGGCAGTCAAGCGCGTTCACACGGTCTGGAAATTAAGTTCACGTGGAAATCTGCGTTAACGCAAACGCGTGTGCTCAGCAGTCCTGAGCGCACGAGGAAAGCAAACTTCACGTTAACGCGACGTTAACATAATGTTATGTTAGGACTGCACCTCACTGTAGATTTTCTATTGGAGGTATGGTCATTAGGACTTAAATTTTCTATTGGAGTTGTGGTCATTAGCACTTAGATTTTTTATTGGAGGTATGGTCATTAGGACTTAAATTTTTTCTACATGGTCGTAACATCTTATTGCCATTAAAACTTCTCCGGAATCGCTCTATAGGTTTCAATGAAAACTGTTGTTAGTTGGTTGGTTAATTGATGTTTTATGTCGCTTTCAACAATATTTCAGTTATATCGCGACATAGAAGCAGGAGGTAACCAACCTCTTAAACATAGTGGCGCAACCCGGGAATCGAAACAGAATCGTGAACGTGGCAAACCAAGCGCTTAACCACTACACTAAGTTTTCCCCAATGAAATTTGTACAAAGAAATAATATTACAATATATAGACATACATGTACATGGTAGAAGGAGAATGTTGTCCAAAATTTGATAGAGGAGTTATTGGCCTTTGAAATTTCAGCATCGCGGGAACATCATCTCAACTCCTCCAGAACTAAGAAATCGATTTCAATGAAACCTTGTGCAAAGAAAGATTACAGTATGTTGATATTCATGAGGGAAGAGGGAAGGAAACAGCTGTCCAAAACTTTCTGTATGACTGTGTTGTCGCGAGGGGTTCCATTCGATCAGTCTCATTTTGTCACTTTTATGTCGGTATAAGAGGATGGATAACAATTCAAAGTGTATTTATAAGTATGTTATTTGATCCACATAATCTAATAATAATTCTATCTATTTATGACAGGTCAGAAAATGTCGTGTATGCAATCAAGTTGCGAATTCCAACGATTTCTACCCGCCTACATTACGTTCCCGCCGTTTACCTCGAATGGTTTTAACAGGAGATTGGATAAGCAGACGATGCGAAGTCAGACAATACGGACAGTTTCTTACGCGTCATCTGACCTTTTATTCGGACTACAAATCTTGGCAAGGACATTATGATTTCTTTGAAGACCCACTCTGTACTGTTGCGTCGTTTTCGTTGTTTGTAAAAGGAAGTTATGCTGACACTGGAAAATCCAAAGTAATTACTGGTGCCAAAAACTATAATTTCCGTATCACAAGGTTGAAAGTTTCGTTAAAAAGCCAAATGTTGGTGAACAATTTTAACACATACAGCTATCTAGGATGTGGCGTCCCTAACTCTTGGAAGCTGAATGTAGAACAAGACGTTACTCCATCTGGCGGATGTATCTTACTGGGTATCAAGCTCCCTAATGTAGAATTCGAAATTATGAAGATGGATACCATTCATAGAAAATTATTTCTGTACATTGGGGAGCGACCGACAGATGGTGCATCTTTGTCGTCTTCCGCTCTTCGACCTACCTCATTCCAAGAACCTCTTGTGCAGTGTAAACATAAACAAAAATCAGTGAAAAGGTTATCAAATGAAATCCCTACATTTCAAATGCTCCAACAGTTGCCGCCAAGCAATGTTGGCAGTCACGTGAAAACTTTAATTTTCTTGCAGTTGTTGTTATTACTTGTATTTTATTTGCAAAACTAAATTGTATGCATTAAATATCAATTAAACATCGGTTCATTGCATATTGTTACATTCCTTTCGGCAGAAGAAATTTATCAAAATGTCATGTTTGCTGCCAAGCTCGATGGTCGTTTCTGCAAATTATCTTTCTATGAATGTAATGTTACGAGATGGATCAAGATTTGTCACTCAGCAAATGAATTAATTGTTTTAAAATCGGTGTTGTCCAATGGTTAAAGAGTCTTGCACTCGGTGGGAAGATCCTGGATTCGAATCTCGTCTTCTGTCGTGTGACTCGTATAAAACCATTAAAAATCCAGATCCCAAGTCGTAGATATTGGCGTGCAAAATAAAGTTTATGAACTTTCACTGCTCTGACGAAGTCCGTTGCATAGGAAAACTTTATACAGCAAACATGGAGTTGGTGCCGACACAAGAAAAACCTGATGTTGTGTTAAAGTCAATGTATTATTTTATAATATATTTTTACACTTCATATTTCATTTTCTGGGGTTTTTTTGGGGGGGGGGGTTCTTTTTTTTTTTTTTTTTTTTTTTTTTTTTTTTTTTTTTTTTGTTTTTTGGGGTTTTTTTTTTTTTTTTTTTTGTTTTGTTGATTATCCTTTTGAAATCTAAAGTGGGAATCGTTGACAGATAGTAAAATTTGCATTTTATCGTAGATTACAGCATTGTTAGTATATGCTAAAGTACAGGATTTCAGCAGAATGTGTAATGTATGTATGGTTATCTTGATTTTGAGATTGACAACAACATCTGTATGATATTTAACAAAACTGAAAATTATAGGCAGTCTATATCAAACTAATGTAAGGGAAGTTATTTAGTATTGGCATTAATCTACAGAGGGCGTCCTCAGCTTCCGTTTTTGATTGATCTATGGTGAGCAGCTCTTACTAAATTGAGTCCTGGGTAATTTCCCGCCCCGTCTATACATAACTTACATCTTTGATCCTGTCTATACATAACTCGCATCTTTGATGTTACGAAATATGTATGAAGAATGAGAGAAAGCCAAACATCACTTTGCTAACTGAACAACACGTGCATGATTGCCACTGTGTAAAAATGTAGATGTTAATATACTGTATTGGCATAGAACCTAATAATAATAATAGTTCTCTGTCCTATACACGGCGTTTGGCTTTGTCTTGTAGGTAAAGTAATAAAAACTTGGATATAAAGAGGCATTCTAGAGTTTCAAACCCCAACCTTTTGGTCATTAAACTTTGAATCCCCCCTTTCCAAGGTAAACATCTATTTGGTTGTTAGTATATGCCGTAATTTCCCATATACACAAAGGATACAAACATATTTCAACAATGCACACATGAATTCAACGGATCACTGGGATCGCCACAAACCAGAATTCGGACGTCAAAACAGCAAATCGCTTCTTAATGCTTCGTGACATTAACTACAAACTGATGAAGTAGATTGTTTAAGATAATAATGCTTCTGACGATAATTCAAAAATAAAATGAAATACTTAAATTATTTCTAAATTGCTCAAAAACGCCTGCAGACAAAACAAAGTTTCATCCATTTTTGTGTATAGACAATGTAGCTCTTTATACATAATCGGCATCACACATAAACACGATTCTGGTTGGCCAGTGTAAATTTACAGCGCTAAATTTTGAATTATTGCTTTGCAGTTCCTGCATGTTTTGTATATATACATGTATATATATATATATATATATATATATATATATATATATATATATATATATATATATATATATATATATATATATATATATATATATATATATATATATTGATTGATTGATTGATTTTTGTTTAACGTCACACCACGAATATTTCACGTATATGGCGACGGCATCTCCCTGATGCGGGGCATACACATTTTGGCCTTTGCAACGGACCCACCCGAAGCAGTGAGGGATCTTTAACGTGCCATGCATACCACGACACGGGGCTTCGGTTTTTACTGTCTCATCCGAAAGACAGGACACCGGCATGACCAGAGCAGGACTTGAACCCCGGCCTCCCGATCAGGAGTCCAGCGCGATACCACTAGGCCACGCTGGCTTTATATATATCAATAAACAAGCCCTGTAATTAGATTGCTTGCTTTATTTTTTTGTATCAAAATATTTCACGAATCGTTGTCAAATTCATGTATCATATACATGTCATGTATCGCATGAGGCATATGTACCATACCGTCCGGTCTGAACTTATATACAAAGGAAATATGAGGTTATGTGTCACCGCCGATGCCCGTGCTTTTATTTACGGATGATCTTAGGACATGTTCCCGGACAATTTTGTCGATGTCTCGGCCGGTTAATCTTGATTAAGATGAGACGAACCATCCAAAATGAATGTACACATTAAATAATTACTTCAACACTAATTCACTAATTGCTCTGTGAACGAAGCGTGCATGGTCATCGGCATGATATTGTAGGCAAAACTTTCTAATATTACATTTTCGTTTATCTTTGAAACGATACCTTTGATGTTCAGTAAATTAACATATAAGATAAAATTTTTAAGGTGTAAAACTTAATTGTGTACAAAGAAAAGGCAGACGAAAACGCATGGTCTGCACTTTGTCCGATAACCATCCGAATGAGTCCGATAGAACAGAAAGATACGATAAAGGTCATTGTAGTCGGCTGTGGGACTTGAACGCAACCCCTTTTTATGACCAAAATTGGTTTGCCCCCTTCCCCGCCTTTTAAATATTTATCGATCCATCCCTGCAGACGTAAAGAAATATGACAGCTATTATATGTGAGCATTTATGCATACCGGGTATTATTATTTTTAAGTCGACACCAGTAATCCGGCGTAACGCAGTCCATCAAAGTGGCGCGTAAAACGCGACGTCGAGATGTCGAGTTTGGCTGCTGTTTTCAACGTTTTAATGAAGAAGTAACACATTCTCTCATATATCATTTAACAGAGAAAACTCTGCTTTATTTTTATGCAATACATATTTAATTTTGAACGGTCTTCCATTTTCATCCAAAATCCCCTTGTCCTTATTACAGTCATTTCTGAAATAGTTATCATAAAGTTTTGTTTATTATGTTTAATGTATGACATTATTCTACTATTTCAGTACAAAACACAGTAATTTATTACAAAATTTTGTTGCCGCTAAGGACGAATCATGCTTGGAATGTATGTGTTTTACAACATTCCCTACCTAGTCTGAGTGCCGTTATGTAGTAAAAAGAACCGAATCGGTATTTCCAGATATGAATGAATGTAGACTACCATTATATAGAAAAAATCACATTTACACATCATTAGAAAAGGATATATACATTGTAATGTCACTTTATTCATACATTTCACAATTCGATGATGGAGTATAATTCCCGAGTCATACTCTACTTCTTAAACATTGGTCCTAATCAATACAACTGTCACATTCAGGTTTCGTCAGTTATGATACTTGACAATAATTTCTGGCTATGTTAATGACACATTTCTCACTTCTGACTAACATTTCGGAGACTGATCAAGAACCGTTATCACCTCTGAATATTATACAATTTCCGCCGAGACGGTAGAGTTGTGAAGTGATCAATTCATGTTGCAACTCAGTCGTTTCAAGTTGTTAATTTGTTGCGATGTCCAATACTTGACCGTTCCCGTATTCAGACATCATTTACACTCCAACTAAGGTAGAATCAAATACATGGGATTTTTTAAATGTTCAGTTATTTAAAAGGAGTTTTCATACAAAGACGGTGATTTTATAAATGAATTTGTTGAAGGGCCAAATGATGTTACTCTCGGAATAACCTAGACTGGCAATGCCTGTCTAGATCTTTAAAAAATATCTTCGCGCAGCGATAGCAAGCAAGAGCAGGTAACTCTAGTCTAGGAATAACCTTAATTTGGTGATTAGACTGTAATAGCTACAAGGTAAATGACAAGAAGAATAACTCCCACCGAGTCCTAGTCAAAATACATTCTGTGTCATTTGTGTGTATGTTTATATATAGGGTGTTTTTCTTGTGGACACCTAAAGCAGGCATGGGGATTAACATACCTCGAGACCATTAATTGTCACAGGGCAAATTCCTGGTGGAATTGCACGGAAATTTCTGCATATATGACTGAAATTTAACCTTTGAGAGAGGTATTCTTCACAATTTCAAATCTAATCTATTTATTTGTTTATTTCAATCAAACATGACTGATTTCACTTACTGAGTATAACCGTGCACATAATGAAAAATTTTCAAAACGTAATTATGTATATAAGAAGGGAGTGAAGGGAAAGGTCTCTTTTAAGTCTTTGATATATAAGGGAAGAATTGCTAAGTTTCCAGGTCAAAGCAGATAGAAAAATTTAGTAAACAAAAAAGCCACAACAATATTCGATTATCCAACAACTGCAGTCAATTAAAGTCTCAAAAGTAACCCTACTAGAGTTCTTGACTCGTTTACAATCACAACTGCAAGATATGATCATTAATAGCTTTTTGTATAGAAAACAGAGAATGAACGTGCACTTCTAGCTGAGAGGTCACAGGCACAGATATCAGGAAGATTCTGTGTCTCGTTAAAAGATGAAAGCCTAGTACCATGGCTTTCCTCGCAAAGGCTGCAACAAATTGAGATAGATTTTGGCATCCATATAATCATGTTACTTATCCAAGAAAGGACATCCTCTCTCCGGAATTGCAGATCCGAGGTAGGTTTTTAACAAACCATGAAATACAAAGGTATTGCTATTTCTCTCAATGCCAAGTAAATTGTTACAAAATAAGAGGTGCTTAAACACACTGTATGAGATGCCATTTAAATTCAGTTAGTACTTTGGCCTTCGTCAAATAAAACTTGATTATTGGAAGACATCCGATCACCTTAGATAAGCCAAAAGGGGGGGGGGGGTGCTACGAGAAATAACAAAAAAAAAGGATTTTTCTCAGAATTATCCTTCTTGGCATGTGAGAGTAGGCGTGGACTCCTACAACGGACTAACATTAAGTGCTCAAAATACCTGAAAGTAGACGAGAACTCCTACAACAGACTAACATTAAGTGCTCAAACTACATGACAGTAGACGAGAACTCCTACAACGGACTAACATTAAGTGCTCAAACTACCTGATAGTAGACGAGAACTCCTACAACAGACTAGCATTAAGTGCTCAAACTACCTGACAGTAGACGAGAACTCCTACAACAGACTAGCATTAAGTGCTCAAACTACCTGACAGTAGACGAGAACTCCTACAACAGACTAACATTAAGTGCTCAAACTACCTGACAGTAGACGAGAACTCCTACAACAGACTAGCATTAAGTGCTCAAACTACCTTACAGTAGACGAGAACTCCTACAACAGACTAGCATTAAGTGCTCAAACTACCTGACAGTAGACGAGAACTCCTACAACAGACTAACATTAAGTGCTCAAACTACCTGATAGCAGACGAGAACTCCTACAACAGACTAACATTAAGTGCTCAAACTACCTGACAGTAGACGAGAACTCCTACAACAGACTAGCATTAAGTGCTCAAACTACCTGATAGTAGACGAGAACTCCTACAAGTGACTAACATTAAGTGCTCAAACTACCTGATAGTAGACGAGAACTCCTACAACAGACTAACATTAAGTGCTCAAACTACATGACAGTAGACGAGAACTCCTACAACAGACTAACATTAAGTGCTCAAACTACCTGATAGTAGACGAGAACTCCTACAACAGACTAGCATTAAGTGCTCAAACTACCTGACAGTAGACGAGAACTCCTACAACAGACTAACATTAAGTGCTCAAACTACCTGACAGTAGACGAGAACTCCTACAACAGACTAGCATTAAGTGCTCAAACTACCTGACAGTAGACGAGAACTCCTACAACAGACTAGCATTAAGTGCTCAAACTACCTGACAGTAGACGAGAACTCCTACAACAGACTAACATTAAGTGCTCAAACTACCTGATAGCAGACGAGAACTCCTACAACAGACTAACATTAAGTGCTCAAACTACCTGATAGTAGACGAGAACTCCTACAACAGACTAGCATTAAGTGCTCAAACTACCTGATAGTAGACGAGAACTCCTACAAGTGACTAACATTAAGTGCTCAAACTACCTGATAGTAGACGAGAACTCCTACAACGGACTAACATTAAGTGCTCAAACTACATGACAGTAGACGAGAACTCCTACAACGGACTAACATTAAGTGCTCAAACTACCTGATAGTAGACGAGAACTCCTACAACAGACTAGCATTAAGTGCTCAAACTACCTGACAGTAGACGAGAACTCCTACAACAGACTAACATTAAATGCTCAAACTACCTGACAGTAGACGAGAACTCCTACAACAGACTAGCATTAAGTGCTCAAACTACCGGACAGTAGACGAGAACTCCTACAACAGACTAGCATTAAGTGCTCAAACTACCTGATAGTAGACGAGAACTCCTACAACAGACTAACATTAAGTGCTCAAACTACCTGATAGCAGACGAGAACTCCTACAACAGACTAACATTAAGTGCTCAAACTACCTGACAGTAGACGAGAACTCCTACAACAGACTAGCATTAAGTGCTCAAACTACCTGATAGTAGACGAGAACTCCTACAAGTGACTAACATTAAGTGCTCAAACTACCTGATAGTAGACGAGAACTCCTACAACAGACTAACATTAAGTGCTCAAACTACCTGATAGTAGACGAGAACTCCTACAACAGACTAGCATTAAGTGCTCAAACTACTTGATAGTAGATGAGAACTCCTATAACAGACTAACATTAAGTGCTCAAACTACCTGACAGTAGACGAGAACTCCTACAACAGACTAACATTAAGTGCTCAAACTACCTGATAGTAGACGAGAACTCCTACAACAGACTAGCATTAAGTGCTCAAACTACTTGATAGTAGATGAGAACTCCTATAACAGACTAACATTAAGTGCTCAAACTACCTGACAGTAGACGAGAACTCCTACAACAGACTAGCATTAAGTGCTCAAACTATCTGATAGTAGACGAGAACTCCTACAACAATACACCACCACCGAGTTTTTATGTATCGATATGCTAATGATCAGTTGTTGCAGTTCCTTTAAGGAATCCAGATAGCCGAGACGTTATGAGTACAGAGTCGGCCACATGATGGTATTTGATTTTATATCAGACATCATAGGAATAAACCCAATTCGGGGACAAATTTGAATGAGTTTTATTAAGAGCCTTGATGACTGCAGTGCTTATTGGGGTTTTTTTTTGTATGTTTTTCTGTCTCACTTACTGTAGATGTATCTGAGGTGTCAAACACAAGATATAAATCACATCAAACACAAGAATATAAATCACATATCTAAACTTCAAACATTTTTCCCACTCTGTCAGCCAATTTTTCGATCGAGTATCCGACTGCTCACTTTCTGTTCTTTTTCTACGTTCTCATTTTTGATTTTGTGAGCATCATATCTTCAAGACTTAATAAAAGCCTACTGTAATTTTCTTTAAACAAATATGAAACAATATTATTGGACACAGTAATAAAGTAAGCGGAAGCGTAGTTTTTGAAGTTTGATAGTGTTGAATGTTAGAAGACACAACTATTGCAAACGCAGACAGTGTAGAGAGGTTTGGTCAGGAATGTAGTACTCGGCGTGTCAAGGACGCAGCAAGGACGTTGCATGAACTTAATACTTTTAAATGGAAATGTGTCATCAACATGTACATTTTACCGTTACGTTCACCTAAATTTGAACCACAATAGGAACTACGTCATAAAACATGTGTACCACTGTAACAATGTACCAGGCGTGCGTATGTATAGTGTATCAGGCGTGCGTTTGTACGGCGTATCAGACGTGCGTATGTGTAGTGTATCAGACGTGTGTTTGTATGGCGTATCAGACGTGCGTGTGTATACTGTAGCAGACGTGCGTTTGTATAGCGTATCAGACGTGCGTGTGTATAGTGTATCAGGCGTGCGTTTGTATGGCGTATCAGACGTGCGTGTGTATAGTGTAACAGGCGTGCGCTTGTATGGCTTATCAGACGTGCGTATGTGTAGTGTATCAGGCGTGCGTTTGTATGGCATATCAGACGTGCGTGTGTATAGTGTATCAAGCGTGCGTTTGTATGGCGTATCAGACGTGTATACGTATAGTGTATCAGACGTGCGTTTGCACGTCGTATCTGGGTCCGACGCCATAAACTGAGAAAATACTTAAGTCAATTAATTCATTTTCATTTATTCCATTGTCGAACTTCAAATAAATCGTCGTGCACAATAGTCTTATTTTATTTATCTATAGAATAAAACTGAATAAAATCCAAATCACAGTTATTAAATCATTGTTGAACAAAAGAATTTGAAATAATGATTTAAGTATTTTCTAAGTTTATGGCGCCGGACCCAGGCGTGCGTCTGAATGGCGTATCAGGTGTGCATATGTACGGTGTATCAGGCGTGCGTATGTATGGTGTATCAGGCGCGCGTCTGAATGACGTATCAGGTGTGCGTATGTACGGTGTATCAGGTGTGCGTATGTACGGTGTATCAGGCGCGCGTCTGAATGGCGTATCAGGTGTGCGTATGAACGGTGTATCAGGCGTGCGTATGTATGGCGTATCAGGTGTGCGTATGTACAGTTTATCAGGTGTGCGTATGTATGGTGTATCAGATGTGCGTATGTATGGCGTATCAGGTATGCATATGTACAGTATATCAGACGTGCGTCTGAATGGCGTATCAGGCGTGCGTATGTATGGCGTACCAGGCGTGCGTCTGAATGGCGTATTAGGTGTGCGTATGTACGGCGTATCAGGCGTGCGTGTGTACGGTGTTTCAAGCGTGCGTGTGCACGGTGTATCAGGCGTGCGTCTGAATGGCGTATCAGGTGTGCGTGTGTACGCTGTATCAGATATGCGTCTGAATGGCGTATCAGGTGTGCGTATGTACGCTGTATCAGACGTGCGTCTGAATGGCGTATCAGGCGTGCGTATGTACGGCGTACCAGGCGTGCGTCTGAATGGCGTATTAGACGTGCGTATGTACGGCGTATCAGGTGTGCGTATGTACGCTGTATCAGACGTGCGTGCGTGTGTGTGTGTGTAGGTGTGTGTGTGTGTGTGTGTGTAGGTGTGTGTGTGTGTGCAGAAAATTTGTAAAGTATCGTCCACCATTACGTCCCAATGCATAATAAATGGAGGATGTATAAAAAAGAACATTGTATAAACAGAATACCAAAATAACTGTGATTAAGACTGGAAACGTTCACCCACGAGTATACACCAAACTGGCAAATTAACTCCACCCTCACGCAACAATTTCATGCCTCATAGACGCGGGGGCTACCGCGGAAGTATACATCTTTAGAAAACCGCCGGGGTGGAACAAGTATGAATTCCGTCCTTGCAGATCATATTCCGATTTAGACTGTTTGTGTACAATCTTCATTCAGTTCAGAAATATAACTTCATTTTTGGGCAGGTAGAGTATTGTTTAGATTTTCATTGTTATATGATATAGATGGGATACTGACATGTGTGAGGAGCCTACACAAAGTGATTCATGAAGCATGGATATCACAGATGATAACAGATTACAGTTGTGAATTATGTTTTCTACCGAAATCATTACTGGATGATTTTACTTGTGTATGTCAAGATGTATATGGGAAATGTGTATTTACTTTTAATGGCATCATTGATACCAACTTCAATAGGTACTTCCAAAGGTAGGTCTTCACTTTCGACGCATAACGTGGCACTGGACATTTACTTCATGATGTCAACTATAATATTCGTGTCAGCAAAAAAAAAAAAAAAACCGGACAAGGGTTTCTTTGAGGAAAGACATTTCATTGTCGTTCCGAGGGCTTCAATTGCTCTACAGTAACAGCAGAAATAATTTATGATTTGGACCTGTGAGCTTTTATATGGATGGTTTTGACGACTTTCCTCTGGTTCCTCAAAATCGATAACGTTCATTTTGGAATGTCGGCGGTACGTCTAGGAGAACGTCGGTCATTATATCCAAGACCTTAGGAAGGCCATTATCAAAGATCGCTTTTAGGATGTTTTGTTTTTAATATGATACTATTTTTGTTTGAGTGCGGTCAGTATAACGATGTAACAGACATCTTCACTTCAGAATCGAAGATTTTGTCGCTTAAATTTGATTCCTTCTTCTCTTGAACAATACCAAGTTCTACTGATCAAATTTTATGTCGTAGATCAAAACTGATATTCTCAGGTGCCTCCACCATAAATATTTTTGATATTTAAAAGTCAATATAATAAAATGTATTTCTAATAATGCCTTCCCTCAGGAAATTGACACCTTTTATCTTGACGAAACTACTTGTGCATATTTCAAACTTTGACGTTCTGTCGAGGTAACCTGTCAAGTTTAACCTTAACATAAGATTCCGTTTGACGTACATCTGGTATGTATGTTATTCACGAAGAAACTTAAATTTGAGACCTATATAGACCTATAATAGCCTGTCTGTGTGAAGTATATTAGGCATACTATTCACAAAGAAACTTTCAACTACTTCTTAGAGTTACTTCATATCATATTATTATAGGTCTCAAGTCTGACACCTAGACTTAAGTTTTTTTGTGAATAACATACCTGAGATTTCCAGAAATCTAGAGGTATTCTAACAAGCAACATTCAATATCAATGAAACGGAGTCGATTTATCAATATGAAAAACATAATCAAAAGTTGTCCTTTCAAATGCATTATGCGTATCTGGCAACTCCTAATTAAGTTTTCTTCTTCTTTATCAGAAGCGAAATTCTGCCCATATGAAATACCCAATGGACGCTTTCATAATAACTGTACATTCCGGGCGTCTAGTATCTGCGACTTTCGATGTAATGAAGATTTTAGAAAGCTTGATGGCGTAAGGCTTATAGTGTGCTTAGAAGATGGACGGTGGAGTTTCAGTGAACGTTTACTATGCAAGCCATTGCAAGGTAACCATGCAGCAGCTATAGATCTGTCTTCTATTCTTTGTTTTTGTTTTGTTTGACTTTATTCTATTAGTTTTCACTTTGTACAATTTATTTATTTCAAATTATTGCTTCACTTCTCGTTATAAATGTATGAAGGCCGTCATAGTTTAGTGTAGGGGAGTATGGAATGGACAGCATATCTTAAGCGAGTGCTGTATATTCTTTTCAAACCAATATGCTAATGCCTGAACATTATTACATGTACCAATTCAAAAATATTACAATTCAGCAAACAGATCACTTTGAACTATTTTTACATATTTTTCCTATACAAAATTTGCAAAACCTCTCCTTTTTCCCGTTTTTGAAAATTGAATTGCTGGATAGCACCCCCACCTGGGTCTAAAAGTTTATTTACTATGGTATATATGCATGTATACATATACTTTGCTAAGTCTTATTAGATCTATTCAGTTATAAACTGGGAACTATGTTTATAGTCATTTCATGTTCCCAAAAGACAGACTCCGTAATGTTTTAGTCTGACGACCAGATGACTATAACCCCAGTTCCAAGTCTGTAACTGTTATGCATATGAAAAGAGGGTTCCGCTATAAAAACTTGTGCGCTATTGTGATCACTCTTCATCCGGGGTTCGTCCGTCTGTCCGTTTGAAATATCCTCAATTGAATATGAAAATGATGTTTTAAGGGAGGGGAAAGTGAGATGGAATATTCCTCCAAATGCAAAGCTTCTTACGAGATTTATCCTTTTGACGACCACAGATATACCGTACTAGTACAGTATAGGTGAAAATGTAGATCAATATAAAATGTAGATCTATATAAATTGAAATAAATGATAAGAATGATTGAATCTCATTCAATGTATTTGGGTCTGTCCTGATTCTGTGTGGATTATAACTCCAATTATTACCCGTGGTAGTACATTCGAATTGTTTCCAGTTGTTGAAATAAACAAGCAGACGACGAAGACACCGGTATCAAAAGTGCATTTTACATGACGAAGATTTTGTTAAAATTTTTTTTTTTTCATTTTTTTTACGATTTCGAGTTAATTTGTGGAAAATGAAAAAGTGTTATGAATAATTTAGAATCATGAAATGTGACTGGGGTTAAAGTATATGTTACTTGTTTCGGTTTAGAGAACTTTATCTTCCTTGGTATAAATCGGTTAATAAGAATAGTAGAGTCAAAGGCATTAAAAATGCCTAATGACTTGAGAAACTCTTCATTTTCGGAATAATATTCCTATAGTTAAACAACCATTTATTTCAGTTTACGAGTAAAATTATTTCTATTTTGTATTGTAATCTGAAAGGATACGATAAATAAGGAAGTCGAAAATAATACACGTGCTTATGATTGTACTTGTGAACAGGAACCAGTCCTCAACTTGTCTTTTTCCGACGGTGGATGGGTCAGTGACATTACTTGTATAGAGTGGGAAATGTGCAAAGGTATAATGACTATGTGTAGTATACACTGAAATGGACGTAACAAATAAAATAGTAGGGGTTTAGAGCCATATTCTGCCCTTATTACTTACCTAAATAACACACTGAGATCTGTGATCACCTGTCGTTTGTCCGTTCGATGTTAACTGTCTTTACATTGTCGAATTCTTCTTAAGAACTTATGGAGGGATTTTGATGAAAGTCTCTCAGAATGAAATATGAATATTGCCCGACAAGTGATGTTTTAAGCCATATTCCCTATTGTAGACCTTGGTCTATTATGTCCGAGAGGATATCTTCTTTTGAGAACGGAAAATTCAATTATCTTAAAATTCAACAGAGATATGTGAAGAAGTGTTTTACACACTCGTCTGCACATCTGTCGAGGTCAAATTATCCGGATTTTTTTCTGTATAGGTCGCATGTACAGTGTTGATATTTTGTCACAAGTGTAAGAGTGAGTTTGCATTTCAGCCAGATTGATGCACTGTGGCGTAGGTCAAATAGTGTTCCGGATTTTATTTTATTTCATTTTATTATTTTTAGTTCATTTATTTATTTATCTATCTTTTTTGGTTGTTGACAGAGATGTTGCCGTAATATTTTATCACAACCTTTCATTCAAAGAAGTACATTTTCAGTTTGGGTTTCAAATGTATTGGTGCACTTTGAATAAAAGTAGGTCAACAGGCTCTCGTTTAGTGGATACAGACATTACCTTGAAATCTAGTCACAACCTCTCAGATAAGTACAGGTTCAGTTCACTTGTCAGCTGGATTTGTGCACCGTGATCGACGTTAGTGTTAAAAGAAGAAAACAGTTTCCCGGACTATTTTTACTCAATACGGAATCAGATATTGCCCTGAAATTTACTCATAATCTTCCTCTCAGAGAAATAAGCACAAACGAACTCCGTTCTCTTCTTTGATATAATTTTTATCTTGCTATAACATTTGATGATGACTTCATGTAACAAGTTCATTTCTGCAAGTTTACCATTTGAAATGCTTAGTTTTCAGAGTTATTCTTCTTTCAGTTTTGTGCCAACAAAATAAGTATTATGAAACTACATATATTGTAAAAATGACATTGGTAATTGCCTGTGTTGTTTACTAACGAAAGCCAAATATGATAAGGAATTTTTTTTAAAAATCATAGGAAAAATATTTATTTTCTTGCTGTCGTATATTGAAAACAAATACAGTTACTGTTTTAATATTTAGAGTACGTTACTAGTATTGTATTTGCATTTAAACATAAGACATATATAGATTTGATTCGATTCTGTCCTGTTTGATGATATTTTCATTTACCCGACTGCCCCTGCCATTTCAATATTGACATTGCTGTATATCTGTTTACAGCAGATATGACTCCGCACCGGAGAAGGGACTTTGATGTGGCCTCAGTTTTCTGTGGAATGGCTGGTGGATTCCTTATTGTTTGTGTCATTTACATACTGAGGATGATGGTCCAACAAAAACTAAGGTATATATATGTTTAACTATAATACACCTCAAGTCAAAAAGAGTGCCGGTGTACGATAGAATTTGAACTCCTCCATTGAATGTTGACTCCGGATCTATGGATTTTTCGTTGAAATATGACCCGCCTTGGCCGTTGAATCTTGATTAAGCTGTTAAATTTTGAAACCAATTTCAGTCAAAATTCCACGGATTAAAATCTGCAGGCAGGTCATTATTCAATGTGGAATAATTACCTCGGGTCATAATTCAACACTGAATAATGACCCGGATCATTATTCAACGTGGAATCATGACCCTGCCTACCTGTCCTATTTAAGAGGTCATTATGTACTTTAACCGACAGAAATAAAGACGCATATATTCAATCAAAGACAAGTAGGTTAAGATTTCAAATCTTGCGAAGAATATTAACCTAGATATGACTCGGGTCATAATTTGACGCTAAATATTGACCATGGGTCGTAATTTAACGTAGAAAATATTTTTTTTATGTAAAAAAAATTTATAGGGTTGTAATACAATGACTCCGTCTCTAGGGTCAGAATTAAACATGGAAAATCTGTGGAATCTTGACCACAACCCGTTGAATTTAGACCCGGTGGGTATAAATTCAGTAGGGTCAAAACCTAATCCTACACCGGCCCCTGTGTCTCCATCTTGTATAATTAAACCGTGACGATACATGATCTGGTCGACTTGGTTACTGTCATCCAACAATGAATATATTTAATTAGTGCTTGCGGTTAAATTGATATTTGTAACATTGTTATTTCATTAGTGTTACCTTGCTAACCAATAGTTATTTTTTAAAATGACATAGCAAAACTTGATTCATATACAAATATGCTAAATTTGCTCTGTCATCTTTTATATACTTTTCAATAACTTCAACAGGATGCATTATAACTTACTTATGATTTTACGTTTTGGATTTAACGTCATGCTAGTTAATTCACAGTCAATTATATAAGTATGGATAATATTAGTTATGTACGTTAGCAGATATATAAAAATTCGATCATCTTGTGACAATTTGAATTTATGATTTTATTTTAGTAACAAAGATATTGTTTCTTATAGAAAAGTGAAGAAAGCAGACACTTTCGCAGTGAGTTACAGGAGGGCTGAGATAGAAAGAACAACAAATGAGTACACGGAGACGACAGCACCGCTGTCCAAAAGTGACGAAACAACGCCTTCACAAACTCAAACGAATCCTTCAAAAGACAGCAACTCTTTGAAAAGAGAAAAACCTTTTAGATTATCAAAAGACAGACACAAAGAACCTGTTTATAAAAACGTTTTCAAGAAAGGACCATATGAAAATGTTTAAAAGACTGTCATATATCTTATATGTTAGTTAAGAAAGGGTTTGGTTGATATTATGTTGTGTACATCAATATATGTGTAGGTTGTTATGCTTTCAAAAGTTTAAAACAGAAAACTGCTGGTTTTAAACAATAAAACTGATTTATACGTGGGATTTATTTCGTTATTAGACTTTAAATCGCGTTTGTTTGTTTGTTTACTGTTGCATCATATCAAGATCATTACACTGACAAAGTGACGTCATTCTATTTATAAAGTGACGGCATTTTCATTCTGCATGGTTTATAGAAATGTCGACCTATGAAAGGGACCAACCCAAAGCAGTGAGCGATGTTCTAACATCTACCATAACAAGGGCCTCAGGTTAAATTCTATCATACAAAAGAAAGGACGGCGAAGAATCACCGATAGTGACTCTTGACTTCTTGTTCCACAACCAAGCACGCCTCTGGCCTACACCGGTAAAGTCTATTAAGACTAATGAGCAAGAAGATCGACCTTTTCTCCTTTTTTGTGGAAAAGATAATACGGCTCAAAGCTTCACGACAAGTATATTATACAATGATGCTACTGACTGGAGATAATGTGACAATGCACAATATATATTACACGAAATACGTATGATACAGTAAATAAAGTATATTCCAAAAGAACGAGTGTTTTCAAAAAAATCTTTTTGAATTTGGTCACATGACGATTTCGTCATCTGACTTTCAACATTCTTATTTGATAATGTAATAAACCTATGTATCAGACTACTTTAATATTCCAAAAATAAAATCAATATTAAAGTCAATAAACAAACATGGGACAAAATATGCACAGAATTACATTCACATTGAATTTTCCAATAATCATGTGACCGAAGTCGAAAATAGCTCTTTTGAAACAGTTTGAATTATTTGACATCTACGTTGTTGAAATTATGTTGTATGAGTGATTTTCAGGGGTTTTTTTAGACTGCCTAGGACTTCAAACAGTAAATCCTTATTGCTGTGTTACTGAAACGAATGTAATACACATATATTATGGAGGAATGGTCCTAATGTGCTATCGGCTACCGCAGAATGGTTAAGATTACAATCACCTAGTGTGACCCCAGCTATCCAAGTATCGTACGGATTGGGTTTTATGGCGGCGGTGCTGCCTTTTGGCATAATCAAACGAGAAAAAGACATTTTAAAGGTCTGGTTCTCGTGTATACTTCTGTCATTTACAATTGTCAGTTCAGAAAAATAAATCAAGAATACCTTTTTGATCTATTATAGCATTTATATATCTAATTGTAATTAATAATTAACATATTTAATGGGATGCTGTATTCAAAGGGCGACTTGTTAATCTGATAATTTAGTACTGCAGTAACGAAGAAAATGATTTTTGTGGTTGTTCTACATGCCTGTGACCTATGGTTCTACATGCCTGTGACCTCTGGTTCTACATGCCTGTGACCTATGGTTCTACATGCCTGTGACCTCTGGTTCCACATGCCTGTGACCTCTGGTTCTAAGGGCGATTTTGGAATATAAGATCCAGCGGTGCAGTAGGGGTGGCGAAGGTTTTGTATCTGTATGGCAGATGGGTAACTCCTGGTGGTAACTTTAGTTGAAAGTTACGAATAATCTGTAATATGAATAAAGCAGAGTGTCATATACAAGTACAACAATCTCTTACATTACATACAACTTAACATGGCATTGTGGTGAGAAATAAATTAAAGTAATAAGGAATAGTATGTACGAATAAGGAAAAAGTTTAGTTTGTAGATGGCTTTTGCATGAAATATTACCGAATCTGTCAATACAAATGGAAGGTGTTCAGAATCCGACCATAGAGGTATGCCAGGGCATAATATATCTGATGAACTGGTGGGATTGCATTGAAGATGCTTGTATTTGGGAATGCAGTACTCCGCATTACATTATACTTTGGCATTTACTTGCGACTGTAAATACACAAAGTAAATCATGTAAATGCACGAAGTAAATCATGGCATTTGTGTACTTGTTTCTCTGATCTAATTTGACTTTTTTATACTCTCACTAACGATTGCTTATAATGCATCCAATTTGTGCATTTGTGATGATTTTCAGTAAATAAGTTTAACACATAGGCATGTGAACTTGATTTTGATTGCTTTGGTTTCTTTCTTTCAAGTTTGTTAAACGGACAATTTGACGATTCAAACAGTTTTTGACAGTAGTTAAATGCAGTGATCAAGAGAATGTATGTCTGCAAAAATTTTCAAGCAGTCAATTTGTGAATGAGCTAATTGTGTTCAAGTGCTCAGTATGGGGCGCACTTGAGCCTCCATTTCACAGTTGCAAAAATATATATGCAAAAGTTTAGGGAAAATATATTTGATATTGGACAACTTTCGGTCGTTGTTGCCTACTTTCAATAATGTAACTCTCTGTTGTGGTGGAAAGTTCAATTTTTATTTCCTATTATCTCCATGGAAGGACCAAAGTCTTATGTTTGGGTCTGACATTTCATATTATAAAATAAAGAATAAGAAATTCTCACTTTAGCGACACATATATAAATGTCTAACTCCGCAAATGTCTGCCCGATACATTTTCGAGAGCCAAATCCAAATGGCATGTAAGCAAAATGGTTAACTGTCATTCTCTCTGTTTCTCCCCTTAACCATCTTTCTGGTATATAATCTTCGGCTTTCTCAAAATATTTACTGTTCTTCGAGGATATTCCACTGCATAGATGAATCTGTGTCTATAATATGAAAAAGCATAATTTCAATATAAATCATATGTCGATTTTAAAATACCGACATTGGCATTAACGCCGACATGTTATACAGGGAAGTGATACTTAAACAAACTTTCATATTAATTATGAAACATATATATCATATTACATGAACGTTTAATATGATAGCTTAAATATCAAGTATACGTTAGAATATGACGAGCAAGTCAGATATATTTATTGAAAGTACATGTACTGGAGAAGAGTAAACTACGAAGTAATAGGGCTAACCACGTCTCGAAGTCCATTAAATAAAAGGACAATATCGTGTACAATGTTATATTCAGACAGATACAAACCCAATTAAATTGAGGCGAAACCAGGTGCTCGGGAGGAGTAAACGTCTCTTACTTGCATGCAACACCCGTCGCAAAAGTTATGCGACAACTATTCAAGTTCAGTACGAATATATATATATATATATATATATATATATATATATATATATATATATATATATATATATATATATATATATATATATATATATATATATATATATATATATATATATAAAATTATCGCATTCACGATAAGAAATGCTGTTGAACTGAAATTCCAGTGTTGGAAATGCACGTCAACAAATGTTTGTATGAATACAAATAATGTCAATAATATCAAATCAAGTATTTCCAATAAGTTTAAGGTGGTTAGTTTGTATAATCAGATCCCAAAATGTCGGATAACATTCTCGAAAGGAGGATGCCTTTATCGACTATAAAACTTCACCATTTCCGATTTCATACGTTCGACAATATATACTTGTAAGAATAGTTTCGTGGCTGGAAGCCTCACTTGTGAAATGAAGACGTCATATACGGGAAAGGAAGGTATGTTGCTACGCAGGAAAGGAAAGTTGGTAATAATGAAATTGAAATTTTCACGTTTGTCATGAAGGGAGGTTACTAACTAAGAAAAGATATGAATTTTGCTTTTGGTACAGATGGCATAATGAAATATTACTTTGGGTGATTAAATTGTGCACACAACATGTTAATGACTGGTATATGCAAGATTAATTGATATTTGTCCTTTCTTACACTTCGTCACGTGAAAAAGAAAAGTAAAATTGATGTGACACTTATATATTACGACGGTTATCTATAGATATATGCATCTTCACTCAATTTCTACTACAGGACGCTCTCAAGTTGGCATTTCTATCTGTTGTCGGTTAGAAATAGTCCGATATACACGATTTACCAGGTGATCATACCGTATGCAAAAGGCTTCTTACTGCTTTTCCTTCAGTTATATTTAGGTCTAATAAATTTGTACTATAGTTCAAAGACGGCTATCTATTTTCAATATAATTATCAGTTTTGTTATATATTTTGCTTTCATGATCATAAGAAGAGTCATAACATTGTATATGAAAAGCAAAATACTATATGCATTCTAATACTGTTGTACTTACATGTGCAGGAATTTTGTATCCACGAAGTACGATATCTCTATCTAGAGAGCGGGTAGTACCAGCTGTTATAGGGAAAATTAACCTGACAACGACACAACAGTAAACATAGTAGCACTGATAAATACAGATTACAATTACAACAGTAAAAAATTACAACAGTAAAAATATCAGCACTAATAAGTACAGATTACAATTACAACAGCAAATATAGCAGCACTGATAAATACAGATTACAATTACAACAGTAAAAATAGCAGCACTAGTAAGTACAGATTACAATTACAACAGTAAAAATATCAGCACTATTAAGTACCGATAACAATTACAACAGTAATAATAGCAGCACTGGTAAGTACAGATTACAATTACAGCAGTAAAAATAGCAGCACTGATAAATACAGATTACAATTACAACAGTAAAAATAGCAGCACTAGTAAGTACAGATTACAATTACAACAGTAAAAATATCAGCACTAGTAAGTACAGATTACAATTACAACAATAAACATAGCAGCACTATTAAGTACAGATTACAATTACAACAGTAATAATAGCAGCACTGGTAAGTACAGATTACAATTACAACAGTAAAAATAGCAGCACTGATAAATACAGATTACAATTACAACGGTAAAAATAGCAGTTTCAGTAAGTACAGATTACAATTACAACAGTAAAAATAGCAGCACTGATAAGTACAGATAACAATTATAACAGTAAACATAGCAGCACTGATAAATACAGATTACAATTACAACAGTAAAAATAGCAGAACTATTAAGTACAGATTACAATTACAACAGTAAATATAGCAGCACTAGTAAGTACAGATTACAATTACAACACTTAAAATAGCAGCACTGGTAAGTGCAGATTACAATTACAACAGTAACTATAGCAGCACTGATAAGTACAAATTACAATTACAACAGTAAAAATAGCAGCACTGATAAATACATATTACAATTACAACAGTAAAAATAGCAGTACTAGTAAGTACAGATTACAATTACAACAGTAAACATAGCAGTACTGATAAGTACAGATAAAAATTACAACAGTAAACATAGCAGCACTGATAAGGACAGATTACAATTACAACAGTAAAAATAGCAGCACTAGTAAGTACAGATTACAATTACAACAGTAAAAATAGCAGCACTAGTAAGTACAGATTACAATAACAACAGTAAAAATAGCAGTACTAGTAAGTACAGATTACAATTACAACAGTAAACATAGCAGCACTGATAAGTACAGATAAAAATTACAACAGTAAACATAGCAGCACTGATAAGGAGAGATTACAATTACAACAGTAAAAATAGCAGCACTAATAAGTACAGATTACAATTACAACAGTAAACATAGCAGCACTGATAAATACAGATTACAATTACGACAGTAAAAATAGCAGAACTATTAAGTGCAGATTACAATTACAACAGTAAAAATAGCAGCACTAGTAAGTACAGATTACAATTACAATAGTAAACATATCAGCACTAGTAAGTGCAGATTACAATTACAACAGTAAAAATATCAGCATTAGTAAGTACAGATTACAATTACAACAGTAAACATAGCAGCACTGATAAATACAGATTACTATTACAACAGTAAAAATAGCCGAACTATTAAGTGAAGATTACAATTACAACAATAAAAATAGCAGCACCAGTAAGTACAGATTACAATTACAACAGTAAAAATATCAGCACTAGTAAGTACAGATTACAATTACAACAGTAATCATAGCAGCACTATTAAGTACAGATTACAATTACAACAGTAATAATAGCAGCACTGGTAAGTACAGATTACAATTACAACAGTAAACATAGCAGCACTGATAAGTACAGATAAAAATTACAACAGTAAACATAGCAGCACTGATAAGGACAGATTACAATTACAACAGTAAAAGTAGCAGCACTAGTAAGTACAGATTACAATTACAACAGTAAAAATATCAGCACTAGTAAGTACAGATTACAATTACAACAGTTAAAATAGCAGCACTGATAAATACAGATTACAATAACAACAGTAAAAATAGCAGTACTAGTAAGTACAAATTACAATTACAACAGTAAACATAGCAGCACTGATAAGTACAGATAAAAATTACAACAGTTAACATAGCAGCACTGATAAGGACAGATTACAAATACAACAGTAAACATAGCAGCACTGATAAATACAGATTACAATTACGACAGTAAAAATAGCAGAACTATTAAGTGCAGATTACAATTACAACAGTAAAAATAGCAGCACTAGTAAGTACAGATTACAATTACAATAGTACAAATATCAGCACTAGTAAGTGCAGATTACAATTACAACAGTAAAAATATCAGCATTAGTAAGTACAGATTACAATTACAACAGTAAACATAGCAGCACTGATAAATACAGATTACTATTACAACAGTAAAAATAGCAGCACTAGTAAGTACAGATTACAATTACAACAGTAAATATAGCAGCACTGATAAATACAGATTACTATTACAACAGTAAAAATAGCCGAACTATTAAGTGAAGATTACAATTACAACAATAACAAGAGGCCCAAGTGGGCCTATATCGCTCACCTGAGTACCTAGATCATCAGTCATGCATGAAGGAAGAATTCATTTATTTTTGCATTAATGTGACTAAGTCAACACAGATGTTGAAAATATGTCAAATTTTATTTCAGGCTAGAATAAAAAACAACACTTTTTTGCACTTCCACTCAGGTGATTTTGATATTAAGCATTTCCTTTGTCTCTGCAAGATGTCATTCAGGGCAACAAGTTAGTCATTTTCTTTAGATGGGGCCTTTTGTTGACTGATTTCAAGTCTGGGTCATGAACAACAATTGTTTCAAATATTGTCCAGATCTAACTTAAAATTGCCTAATTTCATATGTTGAGTGTTGAGAAACATCTAAAAACTTATTTAGATGTGTAAAGAAATGAAAAAAAATTTTTTGACCACAGCTGGATTTGAACCGCTACTCTCCATATTTCAATTACCAAGTGGTATATGTGTGTATGTATATGTGAGAACTGCTTTTTAGACATGGTGACATTATCTGTTAACCAATTTGGATGAAATTTACCATATTGATAGAGGACCTTTAGTACTTCATGTATTCCATGTTTCATTAAAATCTTTCATGCGGTATAACAACAGAAGTGAAAAATGTGATTGAATTGTTCCTATACACCCTCATTTGGAAGTCTTAAAGAATTCATAGAAAATCCAAAAATTGAGATATTGACAAAATTCTTTCAAAGTAACAATCCTTACCATAATTATGATCACAATAGTCCATAAGAAATCATCATTATCAATTAACTAGGAAATATGACACTTTTTTTCTGCATTGAATCACCAAGTCCAAAGAAATGTCGAAAAAAAAATTCTAAAATTTGATTTTGGAAGGGAACCAAAATGACAATACGTCTTCACTCATCCTTCTAGATCATTTCTATGCATTCTGTTTGTCTCTGTATACAGCCCGTATGAAAAAGGGAACTCTTTTGTGACCTACTTTTGACTATAGTGGCGCCACCTGTAAAGAGGTCTGGACAAAAACAACAGAATTTGAAGAGGATCATAAGTGACTTATTTCTACCAAGATTTATTAAAATCCTTCAAACAGTTTTGTTGAAAAAGTTGAAAATGTAAAAAATGGCCTCCCCCCCCCCCTTTTTTTTTTGGAAGTCTTAAACGTAAAATTCCTAATTTCATATGTTGAGTGTTGAGAAACATCTAAAAACTTATTTAGATGGGTAAAAAAAAAAAATTTTTTTTGACCACAGCTGGATTTGAACCGCTACTCTCCATATTTCAATTACCAAGTGGTATATGTACCATTGTGAGACCTACTTTTTAGACATGGTGGCATTATCTGTTAACCAATTTGGATGAAATTTACCAAATTGATAGAGGACTTTTAGTACTTCATGTATTCCATGTTTCATTAAAATCTTTTATGTGGTTTCATAGAAAAAAGTTGAAAATGTGAAAAATGGCCAACCCCCCCCCCCCCCTTTTTTTTCTGGAAGTCTTAAAAAATTCATAAAAAGTCCAAAAATTGAGATAACGACAAAATTGTTTCACAATAATATTCCTTACCACAGTTGTGATCAAAATAGTCATTAAGAACTCATCAATATCAATTAACTGAAAAACATGACACTTTTCTTCATTGAAATGACTAAGTCCAGAAACACGTCAAAAAAGCATAAATTTCTATTTGAGGGATCTTAACCCCGAACACAATTTTTAATAACCCATCTTTATAGATTGTTGAAATGCAATTAGTTTCCCAATTTATGTACTGGTTCTGGAGAAGAAGATGTTTGAAGAGGGGTACCCTTTTGGGCACTTTTGGTCCCGCCCTGGATCCACCCCTGAGGGAATCTGGATCCTGAACACAAACTTGGTAGAGGACCTTGAGTACTTACTTCCTATGAGGTTTGATGAAATTCTGTGCAGCCAATCTGGAGAAGAAGTTAAAATGTTTCAACCAATCATAGCCAATGGTGGCCATCTTGGATCATGGACTGGCATAAAAAACACAAACTTGGTAGAGGACCTTGAGTACCAACTTCCTATGAAGTTTGGTGAAATTCTGTGCAGCTTTTCTGGAGGAGAAGTCGAAAATGTGTCAACCAATCAGAGCCAATGGCGGCCATCTTGGATCACGGATAGGCATAAAAAACACAAACTTGGTAGAGGACATTGAGTACTTACTTCTTATGAAGTTTGGTGAAATTCTGTGCAGCGGTTCTGGAGGAGAAGTCGAAAATGTGTCAACCAATCAGAGCCAATGGCGGCCATCTTGGATCACGGATCGGCATTAAAAAGAAAAACTTGGTAGAGGACATTGAGTACTTACTTCCTATGAAGTTTGGTGAAATTCTGTGCAGCAGTTCTGGAGAAGAAGTCGAAAATGTGTCAACCAATCAGAGCCAATGGCGGCCGTCTTGGATTACGGATCGGCAAAAAATACAAACTTGGTAGAGGACCTGGAGTACTTACTTCCTATGAAGTTTGGTGAAATTCTGTGCAGCGGTTCTGGAGGAGAAGTCGAAAATGTGTCAACCAATCAGAGCCAATGGCGGCCATCTTGGATCACGGATCGGCATAAAAAACACAAACTTTGTAGAGGACCTTGAGTACTTACTTCCTATGGAGTTTGGTGAAATTCTGTGCAGCGGTTCTGGAGGAGAAGTCGAAAATGTAGAAAAGTTAACGACGGACGACGGACGGACGACGGACGCTGCACTATGACAATAGCTCACTTGAGCTACGCTCAGGTGAGCTAAAAATAGCAGCACAAGTAAGTACAGATTACAATTACAACAGTTAAAATAGCAGCACTGGTAAGTGCAGATTACAATTACAACAGTAAAAATAGCAGCACAAGTAAGTACAGATAACAATTACAACAGTAAAAATAGCAGCACAAGTAAGTACAGATTACAATTACAACAGTAAAAATAGCAGAGTTGACAATTACAGATTACAATGTTAAAGTAATAAAATATCTAGGTTATGTCACTGTACAACTCCCCACAATATCCTCAAAGTGGACATTTACAGACCCCTGGAAATCAGAGGAAAGTTCACATGTCGAGACAAGTCCATGTGTCCTGAGACAAGTCCACGTGTCCAGAAAAAACCATTGATGCCAGAGGATGTAAGAAAAGTAGCAGTGTGTATGTGTTTTGTTAACAGTATTAGAATATCCGAAAGTCGGATAAAAAGTTATTAGCAAATATATTCTTTTTGTTTTCAAATGTACAACTCTGCTAGGAGTTACAAAGAACAGTCTATAAAATGAACTAATTCATAAATTATATCTTCTTCGCTATCTCGCTCCAACTTTACATTGATGAAACAATATGTAGTCTGTTGAAGTTTCGAGTGAAATGTTACAATCAGTGAAAACTTGATTAAAATTATTTAACCACTCAATGTTTATGAATGTTTCAATCATATATTTGCTGATCGTAAAATTGCATGTGAGACCAACTCCATGAAATAGTGGATGTATAATTAAAAAGAGTAGAATATGAACAAAGCCATCAAAGTAATATCCAACACCGTCTTACCTGAACGACTCTTTAAGACAAGCTTTAAGATACGGCATCTGCTGAATAGTATCTTTGTCAACGGTGCCAAACTTTCCTATAGATCTTTTCACTTCATCGTATAGGCGATCTTGTTTACTTTCATGTTTTGCGAGGAAAAATAACAAGAAAGCAATCGCATTCGCTGTCTGCCAAACAATAGTAAATATATAATATAGTATAATATAATGTGTGTAGCAGTTGTATGTATGAGACAACAATAACACCAATGAAAAGAAAATCAAATGATTACTTGTGGGGATAAAACAATATTCTTTCCCTATTTGATATTAATTTCTTATTATATCCAACTATAATTACGACAGTTAGATAGTACAGTAACTGTGTATATCTATAAATGCCTAGTTGGTACTTTAAGGAGGCATCTCTTGACACTGAGGGGGGAATAATTTATTGTAGAACAACTTATACTACACATTGTGATGAACTTACTGAATCCACTCCTCCCAGAAACACGTCAAACAAGGTTTTCTCGACCATGTCTGGAGTAAGATTGGTGTGTATGAGCAGATCATTGAGCAAGCTAGGATCTGATGAACTCACTGTGGTATTCTGTCGTGTACAGATATGTTCAGTAATCTGCTGCCTTGTCTCACTATGACAGAAAACGAGTCTGACTGATATATAAAGATAAAGCTTATCTCAAACACTTTATTTTTATATCTACGAAAAAGTATTCTGTTCTTCACAATCATTCTTCATCATTTACATTTCTTATGGAAATAACTACGTTAACACATTGAATAACCATGGACAAAAAATAGAAGCCAATGTCTGTACATCGTACACTTTAAGCGAATAATGTCTCAAAGCAAGTGAGCCAGTGGACCTCAAGTGGTTAAGTGCCGAGAGGTTCCGGGTTTAATCCCCGCCGGAGACTCTCCTGTCTCCTGTTTTAAGTGAAAGCCGAGATTCCAAGACAAAATAGACGTGGTAGGTAAACGATCTCTCAGTGCTTTGCGTAAGTTCGTCACATAGATCTTAGTGTCTGTGCATAAGATCCGGCATATGCTGTCACCATATGTTGTCACCATATGCTGTCACCATATACTGTCACCATATGCTGTCACCATATTCTGTCACCATATGCTGTCACTATATGCTGTCACCATATTCTGTCACCATATGCTGTCACCATATACTGTCACCATATGCTGTCACCATATACTGTCACCATATACTGTCACCATAGGATCGCAATGATCTTGGTGTGACGTAAAGAATCAAACAAACGTAGACATATATTTGATGTGATACGTAGACATATATTTTATGTGACTTTATTTTGCAGAGAATCAAAACAATAATACCTATAGTTCATAACTTCTGAAATCTTGCTTCATGAGCAATAATTTAGCATTCACAATAGCCGCTAGGGAATGTCAAAGACCGATAACTCCATTCACTGGAACTTGTGATATTTGACAACAGAATAAAAGTCATAGAGAAGACACATTTGAACACCCCAATCATGTTCACGTGTAAATATCGGCTCAAATAAAAATACTGGGATGTAAGGTGGCATTTGCAAGAATCAATGATGATGATAGTTGTATATATGAATATCAATTTGACATGACAATGATTAAAACCTGTTAAAAAGATATAATAATCGGCCGTGCACGTTTGGGGAGAGTTGTCGAAAAAGTATATATTTTAAAATTCTTTTGAAAAGAGGAGGTGTTGGAAGCTGTCGGAGATTCTGGTGGTAAACTACTACAATAGCTTGTGGAAAAGCTTATATTTAGTGAATTTGAAGTATGCACAGGAATGCACACGACGATTAAAAACCTGAAGCGAGAAAATCGATCAGAATGCGTGCAAAATTATTGTTTTTTGTATATGTAGTGCGTTTCAAAAATAATTGTTTTTTGCTGCTTCAACTTTTACAATAGGTAATTCATCTTAGCAAAATACATTATATATAGCCATATATTCTAAATATTCATGCAATGATATAATGTTTCGATACGTTGCTTCTTAAAGAAGTATGGGGAGTAATCATTCCTTCAGTATAATTATAATAAAGACTCTACATTTTTGCAGTCAGGATGTCTTTTGACTTCAAAATGCGTCTCATAATTGATTATTGAGTTAATCCTCTTTTATCACAAATTTTTAAATAGTACATGTTTTATTATTTTATTTTATAAAAGACTTCGCAATCTAATGATGGCTATCTTTGAAAACGAGTTTCGGATGCACTTCGGAGTAGGAAAAACACGGTTAGAGCAAAATAACTGCTATTTCAAATTTTAGTTGTGAATGCTAAATGATTATTTCTTTACTTTGAACATTCATCCTGAGGTTTATTAGCCAACAAGAAAATGTTTACTGCTGCCGTAAACCCTATATCTCAAATGATTCACAGGGACAGGCTTGGTGTAATAGTTAAGCACTTGGCTTGCAGCGCAGACGATCCGAGCTCGATACCTGGATTGCACCAATATGGTTAATATAACCAACCAACCTAGGGGTAGTCTATGAATATCCAAAAATATATGTTGCTCTCATTGACATAAATTATATATATACTGTCCATATTTTCCATTACCAAAAGCCTATTTGGTTGTGCGTAAATTAAATTTACTTACTTGTAAATGAAATCTGCAGCGTTCTCGAATCTCTTGTAAAATGGAGTTGGGAACCAAAGATACCATGGAAAAATGAAAAACTGTTGACTGAAACAATCTAGTAAATTCTCCACTTGGCACATCGTGTCTGTTCGCACATCTGTAATATTTTTTGTGATGCATCCCAGTCTTTTGCCAAAGCATAATTTTCCCGTACCTGAATTAAATAAAAGCTTTGTAAGCAATTAATTTTCACTGTCCGATTAGTTGTATACTTCAAATTCAATTAGCATAAAAATCTAGATATTCACAGTACTGAAATATATCATAGAAATATAGATATATAAATAGAAATTGCGTGTAACTCGAGGACAGACAATTGAATTTTTTGGGTGGCAGTACTTGTCTTTCGTATTGCTCGAGTAATTTTGACCTATGCAATGGACCTACCCAATACAGCAATGGTTTTTTTTACATATATGCCAGTGTCCCATGGAATTTCATTGTTTCATTCAAAGGAAATGATGTCGACAAGATTCCAACAGAATTCAAGCCTCGGACCTTCCAATCCCGAGTCAAACCCGTAACCACTGAGTTACACCCTCTCAGGTAACCACTGAGGTACACCCTCTCAGGTAACCACTGAGGTACACCCTCTCAGGTAACCACTGAGTTACACCCTCTCAGGTAACCCTGAGTCACACCCTCTCAGGTAACCACTGAGGTACACCCTCTCAGGTAACCACTGAGGTACACCCTCTCAGGTAACCACTGAGTCACACCCTCTCAGGTAACCACTGAGGTATACCCTCTCAAGTGGCCATAAGCATAATGTGGTTGTAGATATCCAAAGCGTTATTTAGTCGGAGATGACCATACGCGTGATGTAGCCGTAAGTGACCATTAGCGTTACTTAGTCGGAGATGACCATAAGCGTGATATAGCCGTAGGTGACCATTAGCGTTATTTAGTCGGAGATTACCATAAGCGTGATATAGCCGTAGGTGACCATTAGCGTTATTTAGTCGGAGATGACCATAAGCGTGATATAGCCGTAGGTGACCATTAGCGTTTTTAGTCGGAGATGACCATAAGCGTGATATAGTCAGAGGAGACCATAAACTTATGTTGTCTAAAATGACACCATGGTCATAACGTGGTCAGAGGTGACCATATGAGTAATATGTTCGGAAGCGTATTATATCCGGAGGTTATAGTAAATAGTTTACTGTCCTAGATGGAATGTAAATATATTTTTCAACCAGTATCCATATTATTCAGCAATATCAATCAGTGTGTGATAGATACACTGCATTCATCGTACATATCATATGATTTTAATGTACTTTGTCAGCATGTTTCTTACTCGGTTAGCCGACATCGCGATGAGTGTCCAAAGTAACGAGACAATTATTCTTCATGAGGCCAATTTTCTGATGTAATGGAAAATAAGAGATATTGTTTGAATTTGTTACAAAATAAAATCACATAGGAATATATTTGCTAGGTTTGTTTAGCTTGAACCTTGTTTTAAGTCACATCTTTATAACACTATGTAGTGATGACAATTGCCTAATGCCTAATACGGAATATTAAGCATCTGAATCGGACTCATTGGAAACACTGAGGGACCTTTTATGTGCCATGTCTACCGTGACAAGAGACCTCGATTTATTATCTCATAAAAAGACCCGACACCAATAAGCCACAATCAGGACTCGGCCCAGGAGTTTCTTGGTCATCAGTCAGAGGCCTAGCCGATAAGGTTGGATTCAACAAACGAGACATGGCAAAATAAACATAGGCAGATCTAGACGTTTTTGAAAGGGGGTGCAGCCTCCCATGACTAATGTTTTCGGTCCGGGAAGTGGGTTACAGCCATAAAATTGGTCGAAAGTGACCGATTTTGGTAAAATTTTCCGACTAAGAGGGGAGGGGCTTGCAACCCTTGCACTCCCTCTAAATCCACCAGTGAGAAGTACATGTAGTTATATAATTGTATTTCAGCTGACGTGTTAATTTGTCAAAAAACATAACATTAAACCACACGTGTAAGAAACACAATGGTAAGAATATGTGTAATTGATATGCATTCCTTGAATTTTTGCACGTAATAAATCTGTCATAACCGAAAATCTGGGACTTTTATTATATCCTTGTTAAATAATTTGATGTGTCACATAGCTATACAGAGTCCTTAGTTTATACCACTGATGTGGAATACTGCTTTCAGACTTTCAGCCTTGACCGAAATTAATTAACCTTGTACGAAAGAAGAACATCGCGGTTCTGAAAATTTGAAGCCTAAATCATTTTACTATACAAGAAACAATTTGGTGCAAGCACCAAAGTGTGGGCCGGAATGGGATGTTTGATAAAACTGCAAAGAATTTTTAAAAAAAATAGAATAACGTTTTAAAATTTGTATTGTACAGTCATGTGACTGTTAATAAGCAGACATATGAAGACCATGATGATCGACCACAGACATATAAATCTCCAGTATCACTTCCTTTTCAGCTAATAGTTTATATTTGGGTTCATTTAGCCTATTCAGTACATAAGGCATGGCAATAGCGAGTTTATCAGACGTACGGGTTAGCCTGCATTTAGTATGGAAATGTACTTTTAAAATCACTAGCCATATCATCTACTATATGTTTTAAGTCGGTGAGATCAGTGGATGAGGTGACCGAAAGGTCCCGGGTTCGACTTCCGCCGTGGGTACATCGGTGACCTGTCTTTCAAATTGGACAGTAGAAACAGACGTCCCGTGTCACGGTAGGCGTGGCACGTAAAAGATTCCCCACTTCTTCGGGAGGGTCCATTACAGAGGTATAAATTTCTATGCAATGCATCAGGTAGATACCGTCACCATGTACGTTAAATAGCGGAGTGACGTGAAAAAATAAAATCAATCAACCCACTATTTATTTTCAACAACAAATCAAAACCAATCTATAAGCAACTGAAGGTTTGCTGAGGTAACCAACCCTTCACTGGTTAACTTTTGCTAGTGGTGTGGCCGTGCTGGTGGGCAATCTTTTTATTCTCAAGTTTCAATTTATAAACACTAATTAAGGTTTACCGTCTTGCCAGAAGTCCTTCTAATTGGTCCTTCTTAGCGTAGCATTCTGCATTCTGAAATTTTAGTAGGACTTACATCACACTATCATTCAGTCGTAATATAACAACTCGACCATTTCCGCACGCAAAAAAGATATGTTTTTGTAAAAAATGGCGATGATGTTCCGATTGGCTATTAACCAAAAGTCAATTAGGCAACCGAATAATAATTTTGCATATGAAGAAAGCGCATCAAACATTAAAAAATTGTAAGGTAACACCCATCCCCAGAAAATATGCCAACAAATTTAATACTTCTCTACTGTAACGTACTACATT
Organism: Pteria penguin; assembly: GCA_035048485.1. Taxonomy (NCBI): domain Eukaryota; kingdom Metazoa; phylum Mollusca; class Bivalvia; order Pterioida; family Pteriidae; genus Pteria; species Pteria penguin. The sequence goes on from CM068582.1 coordinate 20,371,407, forward strand.
TACAAATATCTATCAAACTGGGTCAGAGAGGTGACACATGCTCTCTCCGCAGTGAATAAAATCATAATTTTATCATTGGTGTAAAATCCTCGGGGTGTGGTCTTACTGTACTGCAGAAACGCATGCAACTTTCCCAAACTTATATCAAAGGATGGGCCGGCTAGTGCCGGTGTAACATTAAAAAGTGACCCCATTGAAAACTGACCCGTGGGTCAGTTTTCAATGCTAAATTTGGCCCAAAAGTAGTAGAAAATTGACGCACGCCGTTAAATTTTGACTCCCCATGGGGTCATTTTTTAACGATTTTCAATTTTATGTATAGCATTGAAATACAAGTTTCTATAGAAGTGTGGTGGACATATGGGATGTCTCTCACCATTCCATCTCATTCCCCCTTCCATATAACCTTTGCCTCCTCCTTCCATATCGCAACTGACACACATTGTGTATACAGAAAAAAAAATAATATTAACAGGTGGAAAGATTTGTGGTTTGGGAGCGAATTCAAACTCGAACTGCATTTCTTAAATACTAGTATACATTTTATCTCGGGAGAAAATCTATTTACTAGGCAGATTTTCCCGGGGGTGGGGGAGGGTGGGAGAGGGGGCTATTTTGGGGAAAAGTCTTTACTATTTCACCTTTTGGTTTGTCTTTAACCTATTATGCATATGGTAACTGGATCAAGTTAAAAGCATCAACATTAAAGACATCAGTGGATCCAGAACAGAAATGAGGATCGTAATTATGGGGGTCTGGACTTATGGTCAGTCCCTTTCATTATTTACTGAATTTATATATTTTTTTCAAGAGAAGGATGATTTGTTTTACATGTTTTACATATTCAGGGACTTGAAACCCTCACCACAAACATATAGCATTTGGCATCGTGATTCAACCACTTTTGTATTTCAAAAATAACATCAACGTTTCAAATATGCATATGTGTATCAGAACTTTACTAGTTCTCCTGAATATGTCGCAAGTTATTATTTCATACACTTGCAAATCATACAAGTATTCGACTGATCAGTCCCTTAAAACGGCAAAACGACTCTTCAAAGGCATGCGACACTTAGAGTCTTATTGTAGTAGCATTTCATTCACAAGAAAATGTCACGTGGATAACAAATTGTCGAGGTGTGACGTCAAATATACGTATTTTATAATTTATTATAATTATCATTATTTAGTTTTGATCGTATTATTTTCAGCATTTATTTTTTTTTTTTTCGTCCTGAACAGACCACGTATGAAAAGTCGTCTCGCCGTTGAAAGAACAGGCCAATTGGAATAATTATGCAAAGGACGCTGTTCGCTCCGGTGTCCATCTGTCCAAAAGTCCCTCATGATTTAACTTCCTTGACACACTTTATGCAATCTTGAACAATTAATTACTGTATTTGTACGCAACTTAATTTTCATCCAAAATGTTAATGATAAGGTTTTAGATATACGCTGTTCATGAATTAGCGTGATCTGTGATTGTCCTTCATAATGTCTTCACAAACATTTTATTAGCGAATCATTAATTAAACCACAAAGATCAGCACTTACTCCGCTTAATATGAATCCCAAGAAAATAAGTACAATCCAGTAAATATAAATTTGGTTATAACTACAAAACAAGATCGATTTACATCGAGTTTGAAAATACTTTTACAGGTAATCTATACGAACTTTACTGGGATTTCTAAAATGACAGATCATACTTAGATACAAACATTGACAATTTACTCCCACCGAAAAGAAAAATCACACCGTTGCACTTTAAGTCGGTTATTTTTTGGGTAACACGTGCTGTTTCCAAATTATCTTTTTTTTAAATTATCATTAAGCATATGGATAAGTATATGTCATCTTTCAGAAAATTTGATGATATGTGAAGGAAGCGAATACAAATTGTAAATGAAAAACAAATACATAAATATTACGTTAGAAAGTGGAAAATGGGATATATACTCTAGATTGATTGATTCTTGTTTAACATCACTACACGATTGTTGTATGTATTTGATGACGCCATCTGCCTGATGCACATCTTCACTAGCCAAGGCTGCTGGGAGAAGAAAGAATCGGATTAAAGCCTCGGCTAACGAAGATGCCGCAGCATTGCATAGAAAATTATACCTTTCCAACGGACTTATCCCGAAGCAGTGAGGGATCTTTTACTCGCCACTCTTACCGTGACACGCAGCATCGTTTTTCACAGTTTCATCCAAAAGACAGATAACCGGTATGACCAGGGCGGAACTCGAACCCAGGACCTCTCGATCATAAGTAGAGACCCTTAACAACTGGGCCACACGGGCTCTATACTCTAGATATTGATCAAAACAACCCCCACTCCCCCTCCTCCCAAAAAGGATACTTACCTTCGCATCTCTTCGGTTAATATTTGATGTTCTTGTGAATATTATACAGTTATTGACTGGGATTGAGGGCAACAGATTATCAGTTAAACTCGAAGACAAACAGTTATCATCAGAGGCCGAATTTTCTAACAATTTCCTAGACCGTTTGATATCAACAGCGATTCTATAGAATTTATTTAGAAACTATTTCATAGGGATATGACAACACAGCATATTTACCATGCAAAAAGTTCATAATTGTATCAAGTATCACAAATGACGAAACACAATATAAGGGACGAATCTATTACCGTATAATTAATCTACGTGCATTGATTGTTCCAGATATTTCCTGTAAAAAGACATTTTATAGGCTATTAAAGTTATCCTTTCTTAACGTTAAAATTTGACGTTAAAAAGTGTATCTAGCTAGGTACATGTATCGTAAAAAGGAGATTTTCTCGACTTGTGGTTGAAATTTGACCCTACCTCTAAACACCAGTCTTCAAGTTCCTTATACTTATCATCAGATAATCGAATAGCCACACTATGTTATAAACCGGAGTTAGATTTTTTCATAGGGAGTCATTAATTAGTGTTGAAATAACATCCCCTTCCCAGCTACTGTCCTTGCATTGTCTCAGCAAAACATCCCTCTTTATTTAACAAAGACAGACACTGTACTTATCTAAAAACTTGTATTGTAATAAAGAGATTATCTCGACATGGTGTCGTTTTTTATGTTAAAATTTGACCCGACCTTTAATAACAAGACAAGTTTATCAAAGTCACACTATATCTTAAGCAGGAATTCGATGCTTTTGGAGTTTGGAGTCATGAATTAATGTTGAAATATGAACACCCCCTCCCCCATCCATAACTAGTTATAATCCCTGCATCGTTTCTGCATATTATCATTGTTTATTCAACAAACGCACAGTGTACTGAGCTAAATACTTGTAATGTAAAAAGGAGATTGTCTCGACATGGAGTCGTTTTTTAATGTTGAAATTTGACCTCACCTCTAATAAGAAGTTTTCAAGTTTATTGAAAGCCACACTATATTTTAAGCTATAGTTCGAAGATTTTTGTTTCATATGGATTCATTAATTAATGTTGAAATATGACCCACCCACCCCTATCCCTTCATCCCCCCCACCCCACCGCAATATAATCCTTGACTTGTATTGTGATAAGGAGATTATCTCGACATGGGGTCGTTTTTTAATGTTAAAATTTGACCCCACCTCTAATAACAAGTCAAGTTTATTAAAGTCACACTACATTTTAAGCAGGAGTTCGATGCTCATATGGAGTCCGGAATTAATATTGAAATATGAACACAACACAACACCCCCACCGCCCCATCCCCCAGTCATAATCCTTGCATCGTTTCTTCAAATTATCATTGTTTATTCAACAAACGCACACAGTGTACTTGGCTGTATACTTGTACATACTGTAATAAGGAAATTGTATCGACATGGGGTCGTTTTTTAATGTTAAAATTTGACCCTACCTCTAATAACAAGTTTTCAAGATCATTCAAAGTCACACTATATTCTAAGCAGGAGTTCGATGCTTTTTTCATATGGAGTCATGAATTAATGTTGAAATATGAACCCACCCACCCCCAACCCCTCAGTTATAATCCCTGCATCGTATCTGCATACTATCACTTTTTATCCAACAAAAGCACACAGTGTCTTAACTAAATACTTGTATTGTAATAAGGAGATTATCTAGACATGGGGTCGTTTTTTAATGTTGAAATTTGACCCCCACCTCTAATAACAAGTTTTCAAGTTTATTAAAAAAACATTAAAAGTCACACTATATTTTAAGCAGGAGTTCGAAGCTTTATCATATTGAGTCATGAATTAATATTGAAATATGATCCCCCCCTTTCCCTTCCATTCCTCCAACCCAACCCCCCTCCATTTCCAATTATAATCCCTGCATTGTCTCTGCAAAATATCACTTTTTATTTAACAAAAGCATACAATGTGCTTATAGCTAATGAAATATCAGTTCTAACAGACAACGCGTCTAATGAGATCGAAATTTGCATAATATTCTACATATGATGTCATTATCCAACGTAAAATGTAGACAATGCTGTAAATGACCCGTGTGCAAACAGGAAGTATACGGTGTGAACTGTATAGTTCTAGGGAGCATTATATGCAAGAGTCAATTTTAACGTTAAAATATTACCCACCACTGCGGGTCAATTTTCAACGAGGGTCAAATTTTCACGCGAGGGTCACTTTTTCATGCGTGGGTGGGGTCATTAAATAACGGACCGAGTCAATTTTCCACATTAAAAATCGACCCTCAAACCATTGAAAATTGACCCGTGGGTCAGTTTTCAATGGGGTCACTTTTTAATGTTACACCGGCCCCACAATAAGTTTTGTAACATTTCATATAAACCTACGTAATGTAATCAAATATAACAAGTTTATTATTTAAATGAGTTTATATAATTCTCTGTCCAAGCACAAGTTGTCTGCTGTATTTACCTACATTCTGTAGAGTATTCCATCAGATGGTACAGCATGTCGTGTACACGATCTTGATTTTCTAATTTCTCTACAAATTCGTCTGCTATTTGACTGAGCATTGGAATGTACTTTGTCACCTCTCTCCACCGTAAAATATATTTCTGAGTAGGACTACGTATGTAGTACCAGGCCTCGTCATTCCTATAAGTATAATACAATCTCCGATTCTAGCATTTAAATAAAACAAAGTGTGAATATCCATACAAAATACTTTGATTACATTATAATTCATTTTTTTTTCTTGTGGAAACTTCATCCCATATTCCATCAACGAAATGGATTTACGCTGTATAAGCTCTTAAATGTTAATGTACTGTTTTAGTTGGCCACCTTAATGACCAAGCCATTGTTGAATATGTAGACAAGTCGAATGCTGTTTTCTGACCTGGACAAGAACAGAAGATAAACAAAAGATAAAATGTGGCAGAGAACATTTTCTCAGGCAAACACACACATACATGCATGCATGCATACATAGTGCGAATCTACTTTCTTCTCCTATTCTCAATATATATTTTATATCTTACAAGGGAGGTAAGGGGGGGGGGGGGGGGGGGGGGGGGGGGGGGGGGGGGGGGGGGGGTTGACACGACAAAGATTTTCCACAATGCCTTGACACTTTGTACCAAGGGTTGGTTCATATAAAGTAAATTTCAGACATGGTTGTGTGCATTGTGCATAGGTAACAAAATTTAAAAATACAGATATAGATATGGATACTTAAAATGAAAGAAGTCCGGGTTGCCTCTTCTTCCTCTTCTCATAAACAGTAAACAGTGGTGACTTGCCGCGGAAAGGATATTTCCGGTCTGCTCTGAACACTCTCTCTATATCTCGAGGATCGGTGAGATACACAAACCACTCTTTTCCTAATTTTTGTCGGAATATATCTCCATACTGTTGATTCCATTCTGTGATCAATCTCATTAACTGATCAATACTGTGGTTTGCTGTAATGGTTTGAAATGGCTATTACTCGAATACTTCCTACTACATTCAATTACAAAGTTTCAACTACGTGTATGTTATGTTTGTGCAAAATTTCATCTAGATAATTATGCTTTCTATTGAGTACAATGTCTCATGCTTTATAAGGAAGATTTGTTTTGTCCAGTAATAATCGACAAGGTACGAAAATATTTGAACAAAAAGTCTAATATGCATTTTCTAGAAATTGTATGTTTACTACATTCTGAGCTGAGTTTATGAAACTTACTGAACGGTTTCAACTGCAACGTTAGTCCAATAAATGGCAGGCTATAAATCCCTTTTGCCCCTGGAATTTCTTTAAATGGTCTGACGGGTTCACAATCATCCTTAATGGGATCAGAAAGTTTATTTACCGAGCACGGTTGACAAGAGAAATATTTACAGCCCGAGTAGTTTGGATCGTTTTGTGTATGGTGAAGCGTTCCGTTTCTGCTTTGGCTAAACAGTGTATTATCCTGATTCTTTGTTACGTTGTGTGCCTGGTACCAATGTGTTGTTACGTTGTGTGCCTGGTACCAATGTGTTGTTACGTTGTGTGCCTGGTAACAATGTGTTGTTTTACACCGTGACTGGGATGTTAATAACACAGAAGAACATAACTGGCAATAGTATGCTAAATGTTCTTTGTGCAGTCTATATCTGAAAAACAAATCAATGTGCAAATTATTCATAGTGTTATTAAATCCCTGAGTTATTCGTTTTGAATTTTATTATTGAAATCCATTTACTGCAATACTACCCATTAGAAAAAAACTATCAGAATTCAACAAAATAAAATTTAATCTTAGAGGCATTTATACAAACTACCATTTCAATGTAAAAGTTGCATTAATAATTGGGATGTGTGCCGCTTTCAGCAATCTATCGGTCAAATCCCAACACCAAAGCAGGAGATTGCCAAACTCCTACTAAATGGTGTGTCAAGACCTGGAATCAAATGGTGTGTCAAGACCTGGAATCAAATGGTGTGTCAAGACCTGGAATCAAATGGTGTGTCAAGACCTGGAATCAAATAGTGTGTCAAGACCTGGAATCAAATGGTGTGTCAAGACCTAAAATCAAATGGTGTGTCAAGACCTGGAATCAAATCTAGATTACCCACACTACCAGCCAAATGCTTTATTGATATTTACATCAAATATGTCTCTGTCACGAAAGACACAATCACAACTCCAAAAATTAAACAAATCTACATAGACTGAAACTGATTTATTGGGGGAAAAGGATCCTAGAGGTATCCGAGATGGCCCTCCAAAATACAACGTTAACGGGAAATAAGGGTGGAATTCAATACTCATAGCTAATGTTATGATTGGAAGGGTTTTACTAAGACAAGTACCCACTAAAGAAGCTACATCTGATCAGGAATATACGTTTCTGAAGCGCAAATATTTATATGAAAAGTTGTAAAACTGTATCCCTTTGCCATAAATGAGTGCTGAAATATGAATTCCTTTTCCCAGAAATGTCCTTTTTATGTTTTAGATATTATGCTAATAATATTTCAAACGTTTTATCTTAACTATAACAAATGAATCTAGAGTATTAAAGAGGAACGTATTCTAATTTGCGGTTTCTTTTTGTCATACATAATTATTAATATTTTCCGCGGTTCGTAGAGAAGCGGGAAATAATTGTCTTGCCGACTCGTAATATAGAATCAGGTTATTTATGGTCCTTTGATTCTGGCGGTAAATGTTAACGTTGTCAGTTCTAGTCCAGCCACTAAACAAAACAACAACCCCCCTTTTCCTATAGGGTATATTATTATTGTTGTTGCTGTTGTTGCTGTTGTTGTTGTTGTTGTTGTTGTAAAATTGGATTCTTTACGTTATGAATATAATAATAGGTTATTCAGAAAATTGTTGGTTGTGAAGGCATAACGTTAAATAAAAGCGAGGTCTGTCGCTTAACAATCTTGGTGACATGACATTTGTGTGAATAGCGCACGGCTACAGATGCTGGTTTCCATGGTGATTTTTTTCTTTCAGTTTGATCTTTATTTCGGACTTAGTATTTTTATCTATGGATTTATTGACTGATTTTTGTTTTACGTCACTCCACGATTATTTCACGTATATGGTGACAAAAGACAGAACACCGGGGTGCCCAGGGCGGGAGTCCAACCCGGGACCTCTCGATCACGAGCCGAGTACCTTATCCACTACGCCACACCGGCTTATATCTATAGATTTTCCTGTCCGGTTATGAATACCTGCTAAGAGATCGTTTGATGTATAATTGTTTAATGGTATGGTTGTATAAGTTTTATTTTCTTACACATGATTAATTGTACCTAATCAAATCTTGTATGTGTGTGCATTTGTTCAGCTAATTCATGCTTATACGTATTATACGTAAATCATTTGTGTTTATAAATATGTTAATAAATTTCGACTCCCTACAGATTCCACGAGGTGGTCGACAATTTAATATAATTGCTGTCTTACCTATTGAGCAGAAGTAAGACTTTAGGGAATGTTTTGCCCAGTAATTATACATAATGTCAATAACGGCATAAAAATACAATCAGTTTGTCATGAAGCTTCCAATATAAAATGTATATTGGATCCGCAGCTAAGTTAGTAGACAATTTTCGCCATTCCATACATAGTGACCGACCGTGACCGTTGCTGAATCATTTCTGTATGTTGCTGTACCTTCAATTAGTCTAACATAACTGCAAGGAAATGAGAAATATTATCTCACATGTATTGACGTTACCAGACGGTTTTGTGGAAATGTACTATTTCTGTGCAAGATATTTCTGTATATAGTCATCCATGAATCCTATAAAGTCAATCGTTTTCATCAAGGAATACGATTCATCAAATTAACACTTCATGAAAAAATTGGTCCAATTTACTGAATTGGGTTAGCTACGCTATTCTAGTAACAATCAGGCAAACCCTGGCCGGACACATTAATGTGCTCGGTATTTCTTATTATTATTATTATTTATACAGAAATAGTTACAGATGGAAAATTTGCAGATCTAAGCAAAACCCTTCAATGGAATTTTAAAAAACATACCTTTTCCATTGTTGAAAGAAGGAGACACTCGATCGAATGTTGATCTCGGATTAGATGCTGAGCCAGATGGCTTACTAAAACTCACTTGTAGATCTCGGGTTGGATGTTAAACTAGATGGTTTACTTATACTCCATCATATATCTCGGGTTGGATGCTGAGCCAGATGGGTTACTAATACTCACTTATAGGTCTCGGGTTGGATGTTGAATTAGATGGTTTACTATTACTCGCTTGTAGATCTCGGGTAGGATGTTGAACTAGATGGTTTACTAATACTCCATTATAGATCTCGGGTTGGATTCTGAGCCAGATGGGTTACTAACACTCACTTATAGATCTCGGGTTGGATGTTGAACTAGATGGTTCACTAATCCTCACTTATAGATCTCTAGTTGGATGCTGGACTAGATGGTTTACTAGTACTCACTTGTAGATCTCGGGTTGGATGTTGAACTAGATGGTTTACTAATACTCACTTGTAGATCTCGGGTTGGATGTTGAACCAGATGGGTTACTAATACTCACTTACAGATCTCGGGTTGGAGGTTGAACTAAATGGTTTAATAATACTTACTTATAGATCTCGGGTTGGATGCTGAACAAAATGGGTTGCTAATACTCACTCATTGATCTCGGGTTGGATGCTGAACCAGATGGGTTGCTAATACTTACTTATAGATCTCGGGTTGGATGTTGGGTCAGATGGTTTACTAATATTCATTAAAAAACCTCGAGTTGGATGATAGATCAGATGGGTTACATATACTTCCTTATAGATATTGGATCAGATGCTGAACCAAAAGGGTTACTAATACCCCATTATAGATCTTGAGTTGGATGCTGGAGCAGACGGGTTACTAATACTCCCTTGTAGATCTCGGTTTGGATGATGAGTCAGATGGGTTACTAATACTCCCTTATAGATCTCGGTTTGGATGATGAGTCAGATGGGTTACTAATACTCCCTTATAGATCTTGGTTTGGATGATGCGTCAAATGGGTTATTAATACTCCCTTATAGATCTCGGTTTGGATGATGCGTCAAATGGGTTATTAATACTCCCTTATAGATCTCGGTTTGGATGATGAGTCAGATGGGTTATTAATACTCCCTTATAGATCTTGGGTTGGATGCAGGTACAGATGTGTTACTACCTTATTTTAAATCAACGCGATGAACACTAAAAGCATTTCTGTATTTCTTATTATTACGATATGGCTTGTTATTTTTGTCACTCTACAATTTAAGATATAAAATTTTGCACGTTTCGAATAGCCACTGTACATCATTCGGTTAGGCGCTTGGCTCGTGATCAAAAGGTCCAGATTTCGATTCCAGCAGGAGATTAGTTGGTGTCCTGTTTTTCGGATGAGATGGTAAACGTGCCACCTAAATGACTCTTTACTGCTCAGGTGGCTACGTTGAATTGGTCTAAATTCCTGTGCATTGCATCAGGCAGGTGCCGTCACCATATACTTGAAATAATCTCGGTGTGACGTAAAAAAAAATCCAACAAATAAAGAAAATGCATCTCGAAATATATCATGGAGGAACATCATGTTCAGAATATAGCCGACCGTCATTGAACTATGGTGTATAGGGGGAAATTTGGTCTGACCGTCTTATGTAACAATGTTTGTTAAATGTTTGATGGAGCATCAGTGTAACATTGTATATATTACATGGCATTTTGAAATCATGACAGGAAATAACAAGAAGTTAACATGTCAGTCTTTTGGTAAGTTCTGTATTACTATCTATACATTTGATTTACTGATTGTAAGCATACATTTTTATATCTCGAAATACAACCTAAAAGAAAGATCCCTAGAAATTCCCAGTATATATAGTATCAGACAAAACAACCTCTTTCAAAATAAATACAACATCTACAGAAAAAACTGATAAACTGAAACTGATAAATCCGATGGAAGATTTCGTTAAAAATAAGAAAATCCTTCAAACTTTACAGCGGCGGATCCAGAATTTTTGAAAAGAGGGGGGCATGTGTATTAGCCAAACTATTCGGACATTTTTGGTGCAAAATCTGGTTTTTAACATGTAAATATGTGGCGAAAAGAGGGGCCCGCCCCCTCTAGATCCGCCACTGCTTTAAGAGGTTCAAGACATAATTATGTTTATCAACAGGAGATCATGAGCTGTTAAATACAGTAGCTTTTGATGAACGCCTCAGAACTGCACAAAACATACTGAAATCGTTTAGAAAGTTATCAGTGTTATCAGAAGTGGCACCGTGATTGATGATTAATGAAATATTTTGTGGCATCCTCTCTATTTTGCCTATGGTGATCTGCAACGGGAATTTTAACATTGTCTGCTCGCAGTCCGTACTGTGAAAGTGGCACTGATACCGAAAATGCGAGAACACCACCAAGACAGAAAATACAAATGCGTAAAATTTTTCTGTTAATAGGGAACAAATCTAACGTAATATATACAAGTAAATCAAATTAACTGTTGAATTATTTGCTTATACGCACTATGAGTATTTAAAGCTGTTTGGATTTTAATAATACTGCTTTATAACACAACGAGGAATGCTTGCGTCTCAATAGCACCTAACCCAACCTCTGTTTTTTTTTTTTTGGGGGGGGGGGGGGGGGGAGGGGGTTCCAGAGGTTCCCATTTACCCATTATTCGAAACCGGAAAGATCGACTATAGCGGTGTTCCGTTGTGGCGTATCGCCTCTACGAATATAGAGACCAGAAGGTATAAAAGCCAATCTCTTCTAGACAGACTGTATGTTTTGCAGTAAAAACGAAATCGAATCTGATTAACACGTCTTACTCCACTGTCCTATGTATGAGGATCTTAGAAAAGTATAGCTGATATCTCTAACGTAACACTAGACAACTCATTTAACAACTCATTCTTCAAATATATTATATGCAATTTTCCAAGAATAAGTGCACATTTTATGCATAACGCTTATAGCTTGAGGTTGAAAAATTTTAGAAAGACACTATAAATCGAACTTTAAATTAATATTACTCAAACATGCGCATATTAGATTATAATGAGGTCTAACAATGACATATAGGCCAGTGGGTCGGATGTAAAATTCACTTTGATCTTATATTCAACATTTATTAGTCTGATTGTAATGTTGATTTATTATACACATATCACTATAACAAATGATTTATTAGCTTATTTATCTGTGTACGATTCACATGAGTTTCGATTCCGTTTATACTTTAGTATCCTATTACATACTACTGAACTTTTGTCGTTTTGTTTTATGGCTTAATATGAAGCTTCGTAAAAACGACGGAACATAAAGTGGTGCAGTGTGTATGTTTTAATATATATATATATATATATATATATATTTATATATATATATATATATATATATATATATATATATATATATATATATATATATATATATATATATATGGCAGGTGCAGCTTGTTACTCAGGAGACGCTTACTTCTCCTGCTCTCTTACTCTATTATTTCCAGGAGTGCATTAATGGTGATCGTGGTAGATGGTTGTGGGTGATAATGGTAGATGGTTGTGGGTGATCGTGGTAGATGGTTGTGGGGGATCGTGGTAGATGGTTATGGGTGATGGTGGAAGATGGTTGTGGATGATCGTAGTAGATGGTTGCGGGTGATCGTAGTAGATAGTTGCGGGTGATCGTGGTAGATGATTGTGGGTGATCGTGGTAGATGGTTGTGGGTGATCGTGGCAGATGGTTGTGGGTGATCGTGGTAGATGGTTGTGGGTGATCGTGGTAGATGGTTGTGGGTGATCGTGGTACATGGTTGTGGGTGAACGTGGTAGATGGTTGTGGGTGTAAAGTCTCATATTCATAGGATTAGTTCAAATATTATACAGTTATTTTTTTGTACACATGTATTTAATTCGAAAATATATACATTTTACAAATCTTTATGTAATCGATATTCTTACATCATAGATATCCATAGGAATGCACATTCAAATTATTGTTGATTCTGAATCTGACATATTGTAATGTTAATTATAATTAATGTTCCCAAACTGATATACAGAATTTTCGAACTTTACCTGTAATATAAAATAATGATTATCGCAAAATTCTTTTATTTTACACAAAAAAGTGTTGTAAAATCTCATTTTGAACCAGATATTATCCTCCCCGCCCCTTTTCAGAGTTTTAAGCACATCTACGTCGGGAAAACTAGAGAATCCATCAATTAAAGAAAGGTGCATTCCTATCACTTTTGATAAATATCAAAAGTTATAAAAAGACACTTTTTAAAAGTAGATTCATATATAAATACTTTATTTAAATCATAAGACTTCTCACAGAAACTTAAACAAAATGAATGCGAAGATAAACTTACCTGAGGAATGAGACTATGACGTCCATCTGGGCCTAGAGATCAGCACTTTGACTGAGCTGATGGGAAGTATTCCAGGTGAGCGACGAAGTGTTTCTATAAAAAGAAATTGTATGGAACTCTGTTTGGACCAATGCCAAACCAATCCCTCTGTGATTAAGGCAAAACTGCGAGAATGCCAACCAAATACTATGGTAATAATACTAACATATACAACGACAAAAAAAGAGCTAATATCATAAGCTAATATCATATAGCATACAGACAATGACAATATAACAACTAATATCATAAGCTAATATTCATAACATACAGACAATGACAATATAACAACTAATATCATAAGCTAAAGTCTTAGCATACAGACAATGACAATATAACAACTAATATCATAAGCTAATATTATAGTATACAGACAATGACAAATATGACAGCTAATATTATAGCATACAGACAATGACAATATGACAGCTAATATTATAGCATACAGACAATGACAATATGACAGCTAATATAATAAGCTGAAATTATAACATATAGACAATGACAATATAAGAGACAATATTATAAGCTAATATCATTGTACATAGACTATGACAATATCAGAGCTAATATCAAAGCAATCAGTTTCGTCCCATTGTGTATTCGGCTTGTTTAGTTTGTTTTATATTTGGGGGAGGGGGGTTGTTTGTGTGTTTTTCATTATCGTCGTTATTTTGTCCCTTTACTTGAATCCTTCTCTCTCCCCTCCCTTGTTCCATGAAATAAGCTAAACATAATTATTTTAGTTTATTTCACGAAATACATGTAATGTGCTGTCTCACATGAACCATAATGTTTATTTTCACACACTTGCTTTCGCATTCTCTCACTATAGTATTTTTTTCTTTTGCACTCCTTATTTCGTAGTATCTATCTCTATCGTATTTTACACGTTTGCGATTTGGCACTCTCTCGCTATTGCATTACCACATTCTTCCTATTTGGCATTCCCTGGTCATCGAATTTTCACGCTGTTTTCCCCCTAGTTTATTCCCATACTCTCATACCATGTTCTCTGTACCTTTTTCGTACGCTCTTGTTCTAGCATTTCGTAGTCATCGACATGTTTGCCTTCCCTCTCTTTGTTATGTTTAATGATATTTGTAGAGTTTAAAATCGTTGAAAGGTTACCTTAGCTTTGATGGCAAAGTGTCAACCCGAAGGAACATAAACGAGAATGCCAAATTGTAAAATTATATCAAAACTGTAAACAAATAACTAAACCATACAAAAAGAAACAATACAAAAAAGAATACTGTCGTCTACCATCCTTGCATTCTTACAATCGTATAGTACCATTCCACTTTCTCACTCTTTTCTTGTTAAGATGGGAGGAGGAATGTTCGATGCATATGAAACTGACCTTAACAGAATTCCATAAAACTCGTTAGCCCTCCCTCTTCCTATTTCTATTTTGCATGTTCGCCATCTCCCTTTTTTCATATGTGTTTTCATTATTCTATTTTTTTGCTACCACATGATCAGGTCCAGACTGACGAAGAGAATGAAAATGAATGATACTTTTAAATTAACACTAACAGAATTCCATAACAGAAACACTTATCGTGAAAGTTACATACATTAAAAGAGAAAATCCATGACATTCCTTTTGAACTCGGCATGGCAAATACTGGGTTAATATAAAACGCTGGTGTAATTGAATTACTAGATACAATAACTTTGAAAGTTTTCGTCCGCGGTAGATAAAAGTTCAAGATTACAGATACAATGAGGAAATACGCACTTTAACATACGAATCAAGCTTTCTCAGTTTACCTGTGGGACTACACGACTTGATCTACATGTATATGCAAATTTTAACTTTAATCTTTTACTCAGAGTTAATATTTTTATATATAAAATTCCTCTTCAAATGTATCTTTTTCGGCTGCTTTCAGTATCACACATTGTATCATAAAACGACCGATACATGCCTGTGTTAACATGTCAGAAGACGCATTCCCACATTTCGATAGTAAAAGCAAGAACTATTTTTCTGAAAGATTCGTATTATCCAATGAAATTGGAGTATAGAGGACATGTGATAGGTAATTCTAGGCTTTCACTCTCGGCTCGAGTGCCTTACTGAACACAAGAGTGTTTGCGGATTTTTTTCTATAGGATTTATTGCTATGTTTTGAATATGATTTTGAATGTTTAAAATTCTTATTATATCAGTTTTCGTTCTGGACAATTAGTGTAAAATGAGTTGGTTTAGATGGTTTAGATGGCTTGACAATAGTGTGAAATCACACTGCCACAGACACATGTTTCCGCGGTATCCTTGGCATTTACAATATCATTGGTTTTTTACGCGGTTTTTTTTTCCTGGGCGGCCATGTTCATTATTAGACGACTCTTATGTTCCATATATATTTTGAAGAATTTGGACAATTTGTTATTGTAATTTCATATTGCTGTAAATTATTTCGAATGAAAACATATCACATCATGTCATCATGTTACACGCTGTAAATACATAAATAAATTTCTGACTGCTTTAGCACGGGCGTCGGGCAGTTGCGTATTGATGTTAATATTCATGTATAGATCTGGAAGAATAGAGAAGAAAGCATATATCATAACATTTTTTAAACTATGATGTCAAATAAAAAATCCAGTGCGGGAAAATTGCACCAACACCACCCCAATATTATCTTTATTTCTTAAGTTTATGTTTTTAAACTATTATGATCATGTCATCTTCAATTGTTTAAGCTAGTAGGTAATGCAAAATATAAGAAATGAATTTTATATTGGCAGTAATTTAGATAACTAGTATATACTGATATTAGGGTCCGGCGCCATAAACTGAGAAAATGCATAAGTCAGTTATTTCATTTTAGTTTATTCCATTATCAAACGTTCAAATAAATTGTTATGCAGAATGGTTTAATTCTTTTTATGGATAGAATTAAACTCAATAAAATCCAAATCCCAATTATTAATTCAGAAAAAAATTGAAATTATGACTTAAGTATTTTCTCAGTTTATGGCGTCGGACCCAGGTCATTAATCCCTTCCCGATATGCCAGTATCCAGATCAAGGAAGAAAAGCATATTTCGCAATTTCTAACAAATTAAAAGACCATAATTTTAACACTGAAACACAATGTTCTATTTTTGATACATATGTAAATAGTATTCTTAATTATGCTTCTGAAGTATGGGGTTTCCATAAAGCCCCAGATGTTGAAAAACTACATATTGTTTTTTGTAAAAAGGTGTTGGGTGTAAAGAAAAATACATGTAATGCTTTGGTATATTATGAACTTGGCAGACTTCCTTTACACATTTTACGAAAACTTAAAATCATACAATTTTGGGTGAAATTGAAAAATACTGATAATTGCATTCTTAAATCTTGTTTACAAGACAGAGTATTATTCTGTGATGATTGGGTGCTTAATATTAAAGCAGAGCTATGTAAACTTGGGCTTGGATATATTTTTGAGGAAGATCATGCTAGTAACAATTTATATAAGATAATTGAACAAAGATTTTTGATGTATATAAACAAGAGATGTTATCTATAATTCATAACGTATCAAAAGGTGAAATGTATCAACATCTAGTCGACAATTTTTGTATACAATATTATTTATGTAAGCCAATCGATAATCTATATAAGATATACATAGCACGTTTCAGATTGTCATCTCATACGCTTAATATTGAAAATGGACGATATAGAAACGAAATAAGATCTAATAGATTGTGTTCATTATGTAATTTAAATGATATTGAAGACGAATTGCATTTTATACTCACTTGTCCATTTTATCATGATTTAAGACAATTGTATATCAAGCCATACTATTATAGAAAACCCAGTGTATTTAAATTAGTTCAATTGCTTAGTGTTAATAATGTAAACGAATTACCGAAGTTGGGTAAATACTTGTATATATCATGTAAAAGAAGAAATGATAACATATAATTCCACTATGATATCTGTTCACTCCCATTCTGTATTATGTTCTGTTCACCTTGTACATATTGTATATATTATATATATATTGTAATATCATGTAACCGATGTGTCATTTGACATAAGGAATAAAGAAATAAAGAAATAAAGAAAATCTTCCATTGCCAACTGGAAGAATAATTAAGTTATTTTCAGTTCATTGCAATGTACCACTTATAATCCGTTTTATATAATTGAAATCATTGCATTACACCACTACGTATTTTACAAGGGGCGAACTGATCAAGACCGAAATAACAAAGTGTCGAAACGTTCGGTGATTTTAAGTGAAATTCCATTAAAACTTGTAGAGTGTTCTTTAGTAGGCGTAACCAGCTCGATTTATTTAAGTGTATTGTATCCTTACTGTTCTGTTTCACGTCACTTGGAATCTTTATTTTAGTCCTACTTAACAAAATCAAAACTATAAAAATCATCATTCAAAGTTACATGATTTTTTTCCCGTGTAATATGTCGCTCCTTTCAAAAACTTGGATCCGTCGTGTTTTTAAGTTCAAGTACGCATGCCCGAATAGTACCGTTAAGTGACACACCTGAAAATGTGAGAACGTCTCATGAGAACCGTTATTAAGGGCTAATTGTTATACCCTATAACGAAATAAATGCCGGTGAACGTAAGTCATGTTTGTTGCGTTCGATGGGTTTATTCCCGATATGTAGCAAATATTTTAATTATTTAATGATAGTTGGGTGTGAAAGGGGCCTTCCAAGGGTAACCGATTATCATATTAATGTATTTCACCTGTCTTACCTGGTAAATTCATGAATCCATATTATCTATCTATATCTATATCTATCACATATACCGTAGTTTCACAATGTTTTACAATGTACATTTTGTATATAGTTACCCATCAAAGAGGCTGGTACCGGAGTTATATTAAGTAACAGTGAATTTAATAAGTTAATGTGTGATTTATTTTATTTATTTTATTTTTTTTTTTTTTTTGATATTACCAAATCAGATGTTAATTTTTGTAAAATGAATACACAGTTTACTGTTACCTGTACATACTCTAGTAACAAAAAAGAGTATTTTTGAAGACATCAATGCACTTATCAACTATCAAGTATAGTAAGTTGATAGCAGAGAAGTCATCGAGCGACTACCAACGTTCAACTCTACGAAATCCACGCAATGCAGGGCACGACGTAAGACAACGCCTCCACTACCAAAGACTTCAGCGGACATTAACCTCATCGAGAAGTTGGCAGAGACATCTACAGGCGAACGTTTTCTCATCGACGACACCTACCAAACGCAGAGAATGTTAATGTTTGCGACCGACGACAACCTGCCAGACCTTGCAGCTGATGATACTTTCTACTTCGATGGCACATTCTACTCATGCCCGACACTCTTCTACCAGATCTACTCCATCTACATCTGGATTGACAACGTCATGGCACCAGTAGTATTCGCACTTCTACCCGGAAAGAACCAACTCATCTACCAGCGACTCTTCGCACAACTTAACGACAAGGTGCTTGCCCTCGGACTCAGTTTCACCCCAACCGATGCTATGCTTGACTTCGAGACAGGCGCTCACAACGCAATCGCCGACAACTTTCCAGGGACCATCGACCGCCGCCTTGCAACATTGCAAGACCGATATCAACAAGGATTCATGGACGTGATGGACTACGCAGACTCCGCATCGCAACTAATTCATTTAGAATAGTATAAGTGGCATCGTGTTCATTGAATTATAAAAGTGGCATCGTGTTCAGTGAGTTATAAAATGCCATCGTGTTCAGTGAGTTAAAAAGTGGCATCGTGTTCAGTGAATGATAAAAGTGGCATCGTGTAAGGTGAAAATGAATGTGGCAATGATATTATTATGAAATTATATATGGTATAATATTGCATAATAACATATTTATCATATATTCATGATTATGCTTAATATGCTAATAATTCTTAAAATGTGCTATGATTTATATAGTTGTGAATATTATCATTATATTGAGAAATGCATGATTACCATTTGATACAATCATTTCATGACATGTCATTTTGATTATTCTGAGAATTAAATGCATCAATCTACGATATGACAATTTCTGATATATTTTACGATAATTTAGCCCGTATAATTCCCAAAGGCAATACTACAGCATAGGAGATCTCAGGTCTCTCTTACATTAAAAAATGTCTGAACAACGAAAAATAATTTTCACTTATCTGACAAATTTCTGATATATTTTATGATAATTTAGCCCGTATAATTCCCAAATGAAATACTACAGTATATGAAATCACAGGTCTCTCTTATATTAAAAAAAAGTCTGAAAAAGGAAAAATAATTTTCTCTTATATTATATATTTTACTCTGAATACAAGTATTGTGCTTACTAATGTTTACCCCTTAGTGGGCCCCGTTCACACCTAATTAACACTACATTATTAAAATATTTGCGATGTACAGGGAACACACCGTTCGATTGATCTTGACAGTATGATGAGGGCGTCTATTTGAGGTATCACACAAATATAGACCTAGGCGATGCAGTCGGGTGATATGGAACATAAGCGGATCCAGAATGTTTGAAAGGGGGACTGCGGCCTCCCATGACTAATGTTTTGCACTATTCAGTCCGAAAAGAGGGGTTTGCAACCCTAAAAATGGTAAAAAAAAAATACCTTTTCGACCAAGAGGGATGCAACCCCGCTCCCTTCTAAATCTGCCAATGTGGAACCTCAGTTTTTACTGTCTCACACCGCCGGAACTCGAACCCAGCTCCTTCCGGTTACTAGCAGTCCCAGATTCTCTGACCATAAATGCTTTTCCTATTTCGGTGTTGAATGGGTTTTAGTCAGAGCTTATTCATTTCTAACAAGCTTAGACATGGCCTAAACTATATCTAAGAAATCCGACATATATTATTTACGTGAGTGTACTGTGCTTTATGTAATCCTGTAAGCGTAAAATAGCCGTTATTTTCACAAGACTTTTAGAAAATGCTGGTCTTGTGTGTAAGAATATCAAATTTGCCAAATTGCTCGTTGGCAATGCAAAGTTCATCCAACAATGAAAACTTTCTAAGAATTACCTCATTGTCTATGTTGCAAGAATGTGGTTGGCCAAAAATTACTCTGATTTATTGACCTCGACATTATATTTATATGAATATATTCCTATTATTTTGCATTACATGCACTGTTCTCATTACTAATGTAAAGATGATGGATAAATCCAAACCACAAGTCCAAAAATCATGAAACCATAGGACATACAAAATCAGTGAAAATGAAAAACAAATGGAAAATAACAAAATATGTCTACTTGAAGAGCATATGTGAACCCCTGTGATGGAGTGAGATCAGGTGCCCGGGGAGAGTGAGCATCTCCTGCTTGCTAGCAACACCCGTCACATATACCCCGTAGAAAGAGTCAAATCGTGTGAATTCCATATGTATCTATATATGGAGAAGTCGAAGTAGGTAACCCTCTAGTATAGAAGGTGTCAAATCTGTGTAAAGTGATCGGAATCGGTCTCAGTCCAGAATATCATTTAAAAGTCTGGATAACGAGATATCATATGGAGTAATAAGAGTCTCGTAACGACCGTAGAACTTCCTCAGTGACGATGCTAGTCTAGCACATATATAACCCTGGTTGAGCAGCTTAACTGAAAGTCGCCTAGCCCTCAGAACAAAGTCATTGTAATTTGAACATGCTCTGGAATAACGTATTAACTGAGATATGAATACGCCGTATGCGGGCGATGATGGAATGTTGCTACTTATGAAAGGAAAGTTTGTGATAGCGAAATTGAAATCGTCACGTTTGTCATAGAGTGAGGTGTTCAATTGACCATTAATGTCGAAAGACAACATAATATCTAAATACGAAGTAGAATTACTAGTTTCTGTGGTTTCTTTGACCTCCAGTTCACTTGGATAGATGATGCTAAGGTAATCCGCGAATGAAGGATTATTAATTGAAAGCAAGTCATCTATATATCTGTAAGTAAAATTGAAGCCAAGAGCCAATTGTTTTTTTCCTTGCGAAAGCAAAGACTGAATGAACTCAGCTTCGTATGAATAAAGGAATATGTCAGCCAGAAGCGGAGCACAGTTAGTGCCCATTGGAATGCAGACAATTTGTTGAAAAACCTTACCTCCAAACACCACAAAAATGTTATCGATAAGAAAGTTCAACATCTGAATGACAGCTGTTTCAGTGTATTTATTTTTGGAATCAGAATTTTCCCTAACAAAGTAAGTTTTATCGTGGCCTATTACTATATATTTGAATTTGCGGCTTCCGTTTTTACTAGTAAATGCATTTTGAATAATTTCCGCTAATCTGTCTTTTAATTTCTGATGAGGGATCGTTGTGTACAGAGTCGAAAAGTCAAAAGACTTGATGGAGTGAATTTTAGTAAAACTTTTTGATTTTAGATGTTCTAACAACTCTTTTGAATTTTTAAGGATCCACATTTGATTAATTCCACTTCTGGAATATACTGTTTCGCAATATCTATGAAAGCCAGATTTAATTTCTGATAATATTTTTGTGAGTAGCATCGATACAGATTTTGTGGAACACTTCGAGGAACCAGCGATAAAGCGTTGTTTGTACGGAGTTTTGTGCATTTTTGGAATACAGTACAAATATGGAAGTTCTAAATTCAATTTATTTGAGTCAATACCAAACGTATTGAGGACAGATTTATGATTCTCGAGTACTTCCGAAACCGAAAAGTTGGTGAGAGTATAAGTAGGATTTCCTGGAGCTGAATTTAATCCTAATTCTTTCACTAGGCTGTCAAAGTAATATTTCTTACAAGTAAATGTATAATTATTAGATGCTTTATCTGCTGGTGTAATGATATAATGTTCTTGGAGGAAGGTAACTTCTCTGACAACATCAGGATCTTTAAAAATAGATTCGAATCTGGTGTTTACAGAACCTTGTAACTAGTAAATTCATTTGGTTCAATCAGATTCATTTCGTTGGCAATAAACGTTGGCCAACAATGCCCAATATTTCCCGACCATTAGATATACTGTACGAATCGTCGGATTTTGATCCCAGTGGGAGTTTTAACACAGCTGACCCAGTAGCCAACACGTTATCGACCTTACAATGTATACCTTTAATTTCTTCTCTGAAAACATGATAACATGACAAGTCCCATAGTTCACTACATATATTAATTTCAATAAGCGCCTTACATAGTAATTATATAAAATAGATCTGATGAATGTTGGGCCATCATACCGGTATACCAGTGATAACACATGAATATGAAATGTGAAAGTGTCAAAGTATAAAAGAGAGTTGTAACCATATCAATTTAATCCAACATCCACAAAACTTTGTTGAAATCCTGTAAATGAAAGTGGCTTTAGCGATAATGAGGGTACTCTGCCCCGGAGCTATCTGTCATAGGTAACGTTAATTTAGCCAGATAATTTACTCAAGTGTCTTAGGCTTGGGTTAATATATAGAAAGGTCTAAAATATGAGGACTTTTACAATGGAAAAGGTGTACGGTTTCAACAATTTTCATGTATGCTAAATTTGATTTCGCTAACTTATTTACACTCGGATGTTGTTTTGAATTAAAACATATCCGAGTATGAAAATACATTAAACGAAATCAAATAAAAACGAATTCAAACAGCAGTTCATTTGCATATCTAAGAAAGGAACCACCACAGTTACTTGTTTTGATTTATCTTTGGTATTCTTATCGAAAAGAAAAAGCCGGTGTGGCCTAGTGGACAAGACCGGTGCTCGGCTCGTGATCGAGAGGTCCCGGGTTCGACTCCCGCCCTGTGCACACCAGTGTTCTTTCGGATGAGATCCCGTGTCACGGTAGGCACGTAAAAGATCTCTCACTGCTTCGGGTGGGTCCGTTGCAAAGGTCTAAAATTGTATGCAATGCATCAGGCAGATGCCGTCACCATATATGTGAAATAATCGTGGAGTGACGTAAAACAATCAATCAATCAATCGAAAAGAAAACAAGAGACTCAAACGGGTTATATATCATAAACACTTAATTGATGGACATACATTCCAAACATATTAGAAAAAACCAATTTCTTCTCAATACAAAAAACTTATCTGTAAAATATGCTTACCAGCTCATAATCTTGCAGTTGAAACTGGTCGTTACAGAAAAGTTCCTTTGGAAAGACGGTATGCCCCCTATGCAAAGACCAGTCCGAAATTGGGGATGCATTTCATTTTTCACTAAAATGTTCCTTTTACCAACCATTCAAACAAAAGTTTATTAAGAAATATTACTATATCCGGCCCTCTGTTTTTAAATTAATTCAATTACTCAGCACCCAAAACACCAAAGAACTATGCGGTTCAGCTAAATATATCTTACATTCTACAAAATTAAGAACTGATGTTTGTTAAAACGTAGACGACTTTGTGTTTCTCGTTTCATGTATGTACTTTGACTATGCATCTATGTTATTTATTTTGTAACATTCTGTATAAATGTGCATAATATTCTTCGATATTCCATTGATGTATTTTAATTTACTATTTATGAATATCTGTATACATATGTGTTTAACAACGCGCATATATGTTCTTTCTTTTATACTTGACCTTATTATACATCTGTTGATTATCATGTACTGAAATCTATAAGCAGTACAGCTTTTGATCAATAAACTATATATATAAATATCGCTCATCTGAGCACATAAGAAATTGAGACAATAGAAAATATAGAAAACCGACAATATATTACTGCAGTTGTCAAACTACGTTTATTTGACCATTACAAGCAATCGTTATTTTCTGACATAAATTCTTCTTCAAAATGTTCAATCTATGGACATCTTGTTGACAAGTGTACCTTACAGTCTTATTTTTGAAACGTATTCCAACACTATATAAGAAACTGATTTGTAAATTGAGAGTGTCATCACATTGTCTGATGATAGAAACTGGTCGATATAAGAAAATACCTTTAGAGAAACGTTATGTTGTGTACTTCAGATATTGAAGATGAGTACCATTTTATTCTTAAATGTCCCCACTATGTTCATTTAAGACAACAGTTTTTTGAAAAAATACTATTATGTTAAGCCCCCCGTCTTTAAATTGATTCTACTTTTATGTACAGAAAATGTAAAAGAGCTATGTAACTTAGGAAAATATATAAAACATGCTTTTATTATTAGAAAACACATTGTATAAGCTTCATCTTCATTATCAATTATTATCTCACTCTCTGACTATGTCTGATTTATATTATATTGCTGTTGTTATATATGTATTATATCTATGTGCAGAAATGCATACGATTAATAAACAATACAATACAATACAATACAATACAGTATCAAAATGTTCTCAGATGCAAGTGTCCTTTTATCAGAAATTGTATTTTAGAATGGTACCAGAAACAATATCTTTCGATCCCAAAGAGTTATAACCCTTTTTTGTGATACTACTTGTAGAATTCTATCTTTCGATCCCCAGAGTTATAACCCTTTTTTATTTGTAAACAAAGGAGGATTTTCCCCTTTAACCGGTTTTTCTTTAATAAAGACCCTTAAACCTATTTGTTCTATTTGTTCTGAAGAAGAAGTACATATCCCTTTTTTGCAATCTAAAACAAAAATGAAAAAAAAACTTAAAATAATTTTGTATTGCATTTGTATTTCCATTTTGGTATAAAAGCGAATAAATACACAAAACTGGAGTAATTATAAGCAAACCACTGTAAGAAGATCGAAGAAATTATCTGAACTTGTGCTAAACAACAGAAAGATAGAAGAGATCTTGGACCAACATCGCCTTGCCATTCATCCAGCACTTGACATATCTGACCAAAACACCACACTTGTAGGGAAACTTTAGTACTTTATTCCTACTAAGTTTCATCATAATCCCTCCTGCAGTTTAGGAGTTGGAGTTGAAAGTTAACAAACGGATAATGGACACTAAAAGACAGACTGTCGCATCGCTATGATTATTGATCACTGTATTCGGCACAGGTGAGCTAAAACTAGTTATGTCAGAGCAACAATGCTTCAAATTCAATGCGTCTATTTGTTACTGATACACACTTTCTACATAAACTTTCTGTGTAACACAGACTACAATATAAACCATCTGACAAAGTCCCGCATTTTAATGAAATCTAAGACTTTAACAGATGATAGTTATGACGAATAATAATTCTGCTGGGTATCATTTCAACTTGTTTACAAAATATCGTTCATCTCCGATTAGATAATCCGATATGAAGTTAACGCGCAAGAACCATTTTGTTCATGTCATTCAAGTCCGTTAGGACCGTAATACTAGTAATCAAAGTACTGATAGAGCTATGGATGTCGGCCGTTTGCTTATAGCAAAAGAACTTGAAGTTGTGGTCTTCTTACTAGTGAATTTTATTGTCACAATGTCAGGCAAAAAATGTATCTCGGACTCCATCAATCTGCAATCAACACATTCTCGTGCATCTTCATAACATAGTGATAGAATCAATCGTAACAACTCGTCCATTTCCGTACGCAAATACGACTCGTACGTACTACGTAGTCAGCCATTGGGACTACCTCCAGTTGTTATGTAAACACACATGGCCATGATCAGCATGCCTGTCATGTTTGCACGAAAATAAGCAATTATGTCCATTGTCTGCTTTTGTCTATATTTGTTTCTCTCTGAATGGGTGAACTAGTATCATTTTTCATGGCGGAGTCTACGCACATGCACTGGTTAAATGTCACTTCGAGTTTCCTCTGATTCGTTTCCAGTGTTCTAACATTTTAAAAAGAAAATTGAAATTCGCTAGGATTTCTGAATTGCCGTACGATTGTATAATATTAATCAAAACGGGTGTTACATTTCATACTGAACTTCTCATATCCTAAATTACAAAAACAATTATATGAACTTTTTTGCATCATTTCGCAGTGTGCTTCTACGAGGAAAGCCGAAGAATTGAAGCGATTTGGTATATATCGCTGCGCCGTGGGGCTTCCGAGTCTATTTTTGTTAAAAATGGCGACGGTGTTCCGATTGTGATAGAATTAGACCATATACTGAAGTATTGAAATGAGCGTACACCAACTAGCGGAATTCCATCATCTTTAGCTGACACAGTATGAAAATAACATTTACTTGCGTCAACAAGTATACAATTACATTTTGGTAATAAACCTACATAAGAAAAGGAAAAAAGAAACAATCGTAATTCACGCGTTTGACTATACAAAGTTGAATTAAAGCCCAAAAACTAGAAAACACAAGATACTTAAACTTTATATAACGCTTCCTTATAAGAAAACAAATCGAGGCGAGTAAACTAAATTTAGCCATTGTAATGGGATTTCCTCACTGTAAATAACGTGAACAAACACTTCTGAAATGAATACTTACTGTATATATTTTCAGTTTTCATAATCACAGCTTTTCATTGTAAACATGAAGCACAGAGATCCAGTACGATAGCATTGCGCCAAACTCTCCATTTTGGCATATAGATGAGGGAGGGCTATTAATTATCATTACCTCCTTAAGTTATACATTTTTAATTCTAAGGGTAAAATGTCATATAGTATGATTTATCTAGTATCAAAAACCATAATAAAACAATTTCAATGCACATTGCAATGTCCTCGATTAATTGTAGATATGGAGTCAAAATTCCTCCCGATGTGCAAGTGTCTTCCCTTACAATTCCAGTGGATTTGAGGTAATATCCTGCCTGTATAAGAGGTTACCAAACGAAGATCTAGATCTTCCTTGGTATCTAAAGTTTGGTACCAAACTGGCAGCTGGGTCAGTTGCGATCCAATATCACAGTTTACCACCGGTGACCCATGTCTGATACAGCTTCCTTCCATGTGCAAAGTATGGCATACCAGAAAACATTTTATTGGATGACAGAGTCAACGCTTCCACCAGCTAACTCGACTGGGGCTGGCAGTGACTGATGGAAAACTTTGTCCAGACAAGACAAGTAAGAGTGAAGCCTGTCCGTCTCATCTTAGAATAAAACAGTGCCACTGTAATTCTAGTTAATGGCGATTTCTGAAGCTGTCGTAAGAGTGGACTAGAATGCACAATCGGTAGTGTAGAATGTCACATCTGAACCCAATTTCAGTGAGGATAAACAATACAACTAGACTAGTCTACAAAGAAAAAAGACACATTTTCCTGTTTTCAGCGTTATTTTGCTAAAAATCAGCAAATTGTCAAAATAATTTTTGAAAATGAAGGATATATCTATGACAGACAGAAGAACAAGCCATAAAACATATCCTTGCAGTTCATTCTGACTAGGACATATACCACAACAACATCAGACATTAATGGATACTTTACTCTGCACTGTTTTACATACACATGCAATGACAAATTTGCATTATAATGTATCCTACTTCAAGTATTGCAACCTTTCATAATCAACATGAAGCAATAAATGCTGATATAAATGTTCAAAAAACATTTCTAGCATTACACTTTTACTGAAGATCAATGCACATACTTTAAAAGAGTTTTGAAGGAAACAAATATTTTCACTATATAAATTCACATAAAAATTGAATTTATAAATCCATTATTTTTTTTTTACCCTGGATCCAATTAAACTGGAAAAAAAACCCAGTGACATTATAGTTTGTTTAGATCTGAATCATTGAAAAAATGTGCATTCCTTTTGTAATTTCCACTTATTAATAAAAATATTATCAATACAAAAAATGAATAAAATATTCTTTGCTAAAGTGTTACAGCTGTAAAAATGAAAAAATACAACAGTTATGGGTCCTTAGCAAATCTCTCACATTGAATTTCTATAAATTGCATGAAGATGTAATGAATTTCTATAAAATGCATGAAATTGTAACACATTCTATGAACTGGATATAATGATTCACTGAATATGGATTTTATTGATTTTCAAAAATTCATAATAATGTTCTTCAACAGAATTAAACAGCAAACTTGGATTACTCCATAAATTTTTACAGGTTCATAAACATTTACATAAAATAGCAGTAACAGTGGGACAAATACCCCTATGGAAACATTTCTTACTGTGACCTTGACAGTATCACCTTGATACAATGTCATGACAATTCTTTCTTTCACTGGTAAGAACTTCAGGAGGTATTGATTTGATCAATGCATAATGATTTTACAGGCCAGTTAAGCTCAAATGGACAGATGAGGCATTTCTAATATAGCCCAAATTTGTTTGTAGGAAATTGTTTATGATAAACCAGCCAAACTGGCCTCTATTTATGGCACATGCATCAAAGAAAGAAAAGGTTTACCAAGACCTACAGTTTGTATAGTAAACATTAATTCCAATTTAGAGTTGTGATTTTGTGAAGACTGCATCAAAGAGATAATGAAACAAAATGTATATGAATTAAAATACAAGTGAGTATATAAATTATAATCAACAAAGAGGAGTTTCAAATGATGTCGTATGATAAAGATTTGCACATCTTTTTAACTTGCTTTCTTAGCTTTTGATACCAAAGACTCTACAATTATGACAAAATAAATATAAAAGGTCACCACGATAATATATAAACAGATCTCAAAACATCAACTGTATTTTTGATTCTTTTCACACAGTCCCATAAACGGAGCTTTGATGGCCACAGAAGCTAAACCCACTGTGGCCTCTCACCCCTTTCAAGGTAAGCTCAAAAATGTGGATCAAAACCACAATGACGGTCAGCCAACCTGCTACAGATTGTTGGGAATCTCTGGACGCTTTCACCACTAGACACTGACCAGTACCTTATACATGTGGTTGAAATAATGCTGGTGTGGTATTAAACAATAAACAAATCTCAGTGACCCTCTCAAGGTGCTTTTTTATTTTTTCTTAAAATATGTCAAATCCTGGTCTTTCAAAAACTAACTTTGTCAGATTTGACAAACTTATAGAAATAATTCATATTCCTGTTACTCTGAAATACTTTCTATTCGTAGGTGTTAAATTTTCAAGACTGCTTGCACCCACAATAATGCTCCATGAATTAAAGTAGAATGTTAATTAAAATCATAATACTTTCAAGATAATCTTAAATATACATGCACCTCCACCTGATGATGTAGGTCATTCATGCTCTTTAATCAGTCCTAATGCTAACACAGGGAATCCACTGATCACGAGTGTACGTATAGTAGATTCAATAAGTTATTATTGAATAAGCTCTGATCAAGCCAAAATTGTTTGATAAAATGAATTTGGTTTTTCAATTGAACACAGCACACCTAAACATGTTATGTGAACAGAAATTTACAATTTCTGCTTTTTTTTCAATTAGAGGTAATGTACACAAAATTACAACTTATGAACTTGTATTTGGGTGTAAAACCATGAAAAATTGGAACACACCAAGTATTTAAGTATTTCACAGTACCTTCTCTATTAGAGCTCTGAAATGCCTCAGCATATAAGGAAAACTTTCAAGTTTTTTAAGGTGGAGAGAGGGCATAACTTGTAGGAACACTCAGTAGAGATTCTGAACAAACTTCTTGAATACAAATTATGTACAAAAATAATAAAGGGCTTACTAATACTGCATTTAGAAAGTCATCATCTGCTGTACTGTGCAAATAACATGATTAAAGAAACATTGTTTTACCACACAATTTAGCCGAGACAGTAACTTTTAATCTGTTGCACATTTTGTAGACAAATCTGATGATACAAGAAAAGGGAATACATGTACATCCATCCATAAATTTAAAAATCAACTCCTAACAAATAACTTTTTCCTAATATACAATTCTATGTCTTAACAGTATTGTAAACCACTTAATTCAAGACCAACTGTCAACTCTTATTAGTAATATAAGTTGAATTTGTTCAGTCCAGATCCTCTGCTGACACTTGCTGGGGTAGAGGTGTATCTAAAGAGTCACTTTTAAAAGCATTGACACCTGATGCAGATAAAGGGTCATCTTCTTCTTTGGACAAATCTGCGAGGTCAAATAAATCAGGTACAGGAGAATCTTCACCAGATCTGAACTGGACCAACTCGTTTCCTGCAAAAAATACAAATACGATAATGACTTCACTGTTAACTGGAACATCTTATTTACCGAGTGAATTAGTTATGAAACTGATACTTTCTGCTCCATTTTATAAAATCATGCAGATTCCATGGAGAAAAGTAATCTTGCCAGATAATTTCACTAAATTAGTTTTAGTTGCTAACTCTACCAGCATGAGAAAGATGGTTTTATATTCAATAAATTTTAAAGTATGTTTCAAGTTAAAACTAACCTGCAGTGGTGTTTCCATCATTGTCATCTCCTTTAAAATCAATTCCACTTAAAAGCTGAAAAAAAAGAAAAGAACATCACCACAACTAGAATGGTATTATTTAAATCATTACCTATATTGCATTATCCAAAAACATTTTAAACATCTACCATATAATCTAGGATTTATTAACAACCTTCCAATCTTAAACCTTTCATTGACTTACATTGGGCTTTTATCTCTGTTCATAATGCAGACTTTTAGCTATAGTCATCTTTTTTTTTTTAATTTTCTGTATAAATACTAAAGATCAACAAGTTCTATTGCAGATAACATTTATGACTGTTATCAAATACAAAATATTATCAAACTGAACATGCATATATGATTAATTTTAAATGTATACTGACTTTTAAAAATTGTACAGTAGAAAGTTAAACCTTGAGTACACTGTATTGATTTTCTATACATCAATTCCACTGTTCTTCCATAAATATTAAATTCATGAATTGACTATGTTTTTTCTTAACATAGATATCATTACATTATAATAGCTATTAAATTATGCAGAAAGAAAACCGATTTTGGTTACAACAATGGAATAAGAAAACTGTTATTTGACAGCCCTATTACAGACTTACATTCTCACTTCCGGGAATATTTATTTGGTTGTCACTCGAAAACAACTGTAAAACGAGATACTGACACAATTACACTTTTTAGAATCAGTATTGACCAAAATTAAGAACAGATTTATATATATTACATATATGTATGTGTTACAGGAAGATTTTACTTTACTGATTTAAAAAGATGTCATTCTACAAACCAAGGTACTGAACACAGACCCAAACCAAACACTGAGGAGCAAGAATCTCTCATAGCCTAATATCTTTGAGCAAGTTTATTTTCTTTCACTCTGTTGCATCAAAATAAATTGTAATTGTCATAACTGCTACAAAAGTAAGACTAAACACAAGGTGTATGATAATAAAATATCTATTAAAAAATGGAAAATTTGGAAGTGACTCTTTCCTATCATACATATTTAGATACAGTGGTCTGAATCGCTACAATGAAGCTGCAATGACAACAATACTGCTCCCGTGTAGTAACAAACTCTAAGAAGCAAGAGAAAATATAATTCGGAGATATCAAATATTAAAATGTAGCTGTCTTGGCAGTTAAATAGAATCCAGTTTCCTTGAATGTCAAGCAATTTAGCACAAAATCTGACTGTGATGATGTCACGCAAGGTTGAATTAGTCAGACATTTGATTATGATGTCACAAGTCAATCAAAAGTCCGCTAAACATCATTTTCTATGCTGAAAAGTGGATTGGTGTATTGCAGAACATAATTTTTAACATTTGTTTGTCAAGTCTGAAAATTAGAATATTCCTGTCAAATTGCATTCCTCTGTCTATAAGTCCAACAGTAGGCCATAAAAATGAATAATTCTTTATCACCACTACTGGTCACTGATTTGATTCAGAATAACCATACCATTTTTGAAACACTCATTTAAAATCACATCTTCACGAGCTGAGCTTAAAACAGTACTCTGTTTTCTGAGTCATAAGATCATAAGATCAGAGGAGTCAAAGTTCTTGTACTAACAGATCTCAAAGAAACAATGCATACCTCTTCTGACCAACAACTTCGACCATGTATGGGGTTTTTGGGGGGTCCAAGTAAATATTAATTTGTCAAAGAGTCCCTATTCATGATTTTCATCATAAAGAGTTATTTCTCATTTTGGTAGGTATTAGACATGATAACCAATGCCACCATAATTCCTATAGAAGTGACAATTTAGTCCCTTTATTTTGAGTAGTTTTACATCCATAGATTTGGTTTACACTACACTTAATCTATATCAGATACCTACCATAGGGGAGATAATATCATGAAAAGACCCAATATAACACCAATACTTGCACATCAAGAAATCAGCAACTCATAAAAAATAATTCAGAAAATATAGTACTATAAACTAAAGACACTATCAAAAACAGCGAGTTTAAATACAAAGCTGAACCAAAAAATATTGGTATGATTCATTACATGGTTATACAGTTTCATTATCTTATAAGTTAACCTGACACTAAGCTCAAACTCAAACCACTCCCTCATATTTGACAAACTTTTAGTGATGCCAGATCTGAGAGTAATAAACTTATTAATCATAAAATGAAAAGTATTTATTACATAGGAACCCTATGCCTCCACCTTGCTATCATCTCAAAATCTAGAATGTAAATTCATCCTTAATGAGTGAACAGGAAAATTCTCTTACCACCCTCTCTCAAAATGAGAAAAAGTACCATTATAATTGTCAAAATTCAGCTGTAGAAACAAATACCTATTTAATAGTTTGTTTATAAAAAAAAAGTTTTCAATTCTTTGCAAAACAGAGCAAAAAAGTTGTTTGAAAGAAGCATTATTCTTGGATCAAATACCTTGAAACGACAGAAATCAATATAATCACATATACCAATTGCCATTGAAAATATCATCTCTGTAACCTGTACTACCTAATTATTGTAGCTACTTATGCTCTAATCTTAATGTTCTATTACTTATGATATAGATTTGTCATATTAACTGTCTTCTTCTCATTCTAATACTGTTATCAGTTATTTTCACAGGAACTGATTATCGCATCACTGTCAAATAAAAGTATGTGTCTGCTGTATATGGTGCCAAACATAGGACCAGTTGCTTAATTCGTACTAGCTGTCTTATTCATGTTAAAGGTATGGTTTACTGTACAAGCACACAGACAATACAATATAACCAAAACTTAACATCTCATGTTCTAATTTTACATATTTGTTTGAATGCTGGATTAAATTTTTTTCAACAATGTTTGTCAAGTATTTCAAAGTAGATTTGAATTAGAATTAAATCTTGGTGTGACTTTTGAATGAAAATTAAAACATTTTAACAGTGAACATGCAAATTGAAACGTGAAAATAATTTCCTATAAGGAAGCAAATGTTGATATATAAGCACTATACTTACATTTAAAAGTGTTGAGGAGTCAAAAGGAAAATTTGACCCAGTTAACAAATCTTTTAAGTTATCTAAATCTGAATCCACAGTAGCAACATGATCTGTAACTTCGTGTCTACAAATAAATTATTGTATACTAAGTGAGAATACTGAAAAAAGGGCGAGAAAATTTCATGTACAAAGACTTCTCATGAGCAAATGACATATATTCTGAAGAACTGGCATATAAATTTAACATATGTACAAGGGATACTTGCACTAACTGAAGTATAAAATGAAGATATTAGTACTATTTAATGCATATATATTGTACTGAACAAACAAACAAACACATCAATTTATTTATGTTTTGAAATTCATGCAATTCAGACAACATACTGATGCAAATTCAGACAATGTACTGATGCAAATTCAGACAATGCACTGATGTGAATTCTGACAATGTACCGATATGAATTCAGACAATGTACTGATGCAAATTCTGACGATGTACTGATGGGAATTCAGACAATGTACTGATATGAATTCAGACAATGCACTGATGCTAATTCAGACAATGCACTGATGCTAATTCAGACAATGCACTGATGTGAATTCAGACAATGTATTGATACCAGTATAGATTATCTTCTAAAGTGAATTCATACAATATTTCCATGCCAAGTCAGGCAATGTATTGATGGTAGTTCATACAATGTTCCCTGCCAAGTCAGGCAAAGTATTGGTGTCAATAGTTACAAACAACCCAGGCCAAGTCAGGCAATGTATTATGTAAATTCAACACAATGTTCCCATGCCAATGTCAGTGCATATAATGTTCCCATGCCAAGTCAGGCAATGTATTGATGTAAATTCACACAATTTTCCCATGCGAAGTCAGGCAATGTATTGGTGTCCGTGCATACAATGTTCCCATGCCAAGTCAGGCAATGTATTGATGTCAAATCATACAATGTTACAATGCCAAGTCAGGCAATGTATTGGTGTCAGTGCATACAATGTTCCCATGCCAAGGTAGGCAATGTATTAATGGCAGTTCATACAATGTACCCATGCCAAGTTAAGCAATATGCTGATGCCAGTTCATATTTTTAAAGTGCTATAAGAATGCTGGGGTAATTTGCATTTTCTTAAAATCCTAACTGAATTATTATAAAATTCATAAAAATCACTGCTCCTTCTACTTCAGTATGTCTCTCAGATATCTCTAAAAATATCCATTTGCATGATTTTACGGGAACACCCGAGTAAAAGACAGGCTTCCTGTACATCTTGTTGTACAACTTTTAACGTCATTTTTCTGTGACGTCACAATACAAACATTAACGTCATAATTAAAACCCAAGGAAAAGTAGCATTTGTACAACTTCTGACGTCACATATTACGGAGATTAACGACTGAAAAAATCCATCTAGCTGTTTATGGGTTATTGTATATATCTTGTGATCGGAGTCATGCAGCAGTGTACTTTTTTGTAAGCGACTTGTGTATGTAGATGCACAATTTGTATAGAAAAATTGTGAACATTCTTATAGCACTTTAACTGACCATTTTAAAGTTCAGGCTAATATCAACCATTGTAGAACTGACAAACTGAAAGATTACTATGGGTAAAAGACAGATAGTTAGATAAAAAAAACTACATGCATTAGTATCTGGCAATGAATCTATGCAAAATAAAAATTGATAGCTTTCTATGCAAAAACTTACTGTTAAAATAACCACTAATGAAAAATATAATATTTCAATTTCAAGTTAAAAGAATGATCACTTCTGTCTGATTTCAATTATACATACATTGACTTCTGTCGTGAAAAGCCTTTGAAGGGAGATTTTTCGGAGTCAGGGATGCTGAAAAAAAAAAATTGACTTATCTAACTTTTGTCATCTACCTCCTATAAAATTTCCTTTCTTTTAAATGTAGTCAAATATTAAAAAATTGGGCACCTCTGAGCTGGCATATAATAAACCCACCTTTTGTTATCCTAGGTGTCATAAAAACTGGAACTCAATATCTCATCTACCTGTAGTAAATTTAGATTACCTTTGATACTCGTACATTAGTTCAGTTTTCTTCTTCAATGGTTTGTAGGGTAATTGATCTACTTCCCCCATCCATCATTTCCCTTCATAATGTGACCTTTCATTGGACCAAGTTTTATCAAAATCCACTAAAGGGTTTAGGAAAATTTTTAAAGATTTTTAGACAAGGTATTTTACATAGAAAAATCTAAGTCCAAGGCTCATAACTCCTGTAAATTGTTTTGGACATCATTCCCTTACCAATATGCACATCTTCATAAGATCTTTCTTTGTACCATGTTTCATCAAAATCCCCCACAGGGTTTAGGAATTGCAAAGACAAGATATTTTGCATAGAGAGATATAAGTCCAAGGGTCATAATGTTTTTAAAAATTATGGAAAAAATTCTTCTTCCAATATGCTCCAATTTGCACTTCTTCATATGGTGTTCTTTTTTTTTGTACCACATTTCAACAGAAGTCCCCAAAGGGTTTAGGAGGAGTTACAAAGACAAGGTACTTTTATAGGAAAATCTAGGAGACTCTTAAGTCCAAGGGCCATAACTCTTGTTTTATTTGTTTTGGGGACAGCATTCTTCTTTCAATATGCAAATCTTCAATAGGTGTTTTTTCTTTGTACCAAGTTTCAACAAAATCCCTCTGAAGATTTAGGAGTTATTTTGAAGACAAGATAGGTGTGACAGATGGACAACAGCAGTTTAGCATAATATGCCCTCAATTTATGCAAGTGTATAAAAGGAGGAGAAGGAAGAGTGGCTCCAATGCTCATTACTGGATATACATATATATAAAAAGAAAGCAATTTTCATGCAAAATGTAGGTTTTGCCATATTTAGCTTAGGTAAAGACAAGATCATAAGATGATAATATGAATCACATCTATATGAAATGTACAATATTCATTGAAATATAAAAGCATATAGATTTCAATGACATCTGGTATTTCTTTCATACGTGATAATTACACATGAATTCTAAAAACACTAAATTTCTCTATCAGTACATATTCCAGATTTAATACATCAACCTGAATGACACATCAACTTGTGTTAGCATGTAACTGTGTGGTTGTATCCCTCTCTTCCCAACCTTAAGTCATACTTTGTCCTATCTACCTTTATAATATACAAGGCAATTCTGGTAGTGGTAACATCTAGTCTTGCTAGCTTTCATCTACATTCTACTATTAATTTCTAGTTTAATCACTTGTACTGATTGATTGTTTCCATTCTATAAAATAACGAAATAAGAAAAAGAAGGAGGACATAAGACTTCTTCTTTTAGTTTAAAGTATGTACTTTCTCATATCTGCTCAAATGTCTTTGGTAAATCTTAGTTTGAAACCATTAACTAGTATTTACAATGTCAACTCTACATAAGAAGATGGTTATTATCTCAGTTCTGTAAGGAATGTACCTTGAGGTAGCTGTGCTAGGTACTGCCATAGTCAAGCCAGATACTGCTGTGGAGGGAGGATTCAATGTTAATCCATTCGTACCATCCTCTGGACTCATGCCTACTAGCTCACTGATGGAAATATTTCTAGGCATCTCATTATTGTCTTCCGGTAATATCTCTGCGTTGAACAGGTGCAGATCATCGGATTTCAAGCCATATTCGCTATCGCTAAGTTGTTTAGTTGACTGCCAAAAATATATCACATCTTCATTTAAATACATGTAGGCAAATTAAAAGGAATACTAATTTCTGTTACTGTTAAAAATTATTTGTATGTTTTTAACATTAAAATAATGTAGTCTGTCATAGATGAGATGTATTATATAACATATATACTGATGATGAAATGTAAATTAATAATATGTTGGTTAGTTGATTGGTGTTGTTTTCAACAATTTTTCAGTTATATTGCGACATGGCAGCAGGAGGTGACCAACCTCTTAAACATAGTGGCGCAACCCTGGAATCGAACCCAGACCATCGGCACCGAGACAAGCACTTAACCACTACACCATGCCTGTCCCTACACTAAATATGATACAAATGTTCACTGATACAGAATGTACTGATGACATAACATACATTGCTACAAGATGTACTTATGATGACATAACATACACTGCTACAAGATGTACTGATGATGACATAACATACACTGCTATAAGATGTAGTGATGATGACATAACATACACTGTTACAAGATGTACTGATGATGACATAACATACACTGCTACAAGATGTACTGATGATGACATAACATACACTGCTATAAGATGTACTGATGATGACATAACATACACTGTTACAACATGTACTGATGATGACATAACATACACTGCTATAAGATGTACTGATGATGACATAACATACACTGCTACAAGATGTACTGATGATGAAATAACATACACTGTTACAAGATGTACTGATGATGACATAACATACACTGCTACAAGATGTACTGATAATGACATAACATACACCACTACAAAATGTACTGATGATGACATAACATACACTGCTACAAGATGTACTGATGATGATATAACATACACCACTACAAGATGTACTGATGATGACATAACAGACACTGCTACAAGATGTATTGATGATGACATAACATACACTGCTACAAGATGTACTGATGATGAAATAACATACACTGCTACAAGATGTACTGATGATGACATAACATACACTGCTATAAGATGTAGTGATGATGACATAACATACACTGCTATAAGATGTACTGATGATGACATAACATACACTGTTACAACATGTACTGATGATGACATAACATACACTGCTACAAGATGTACTGATGATGACGTAACATACACTGCTACAAGATGTACTGATGATGACATAACATACACTGCTACAAGATGTATTGATGATGACATAACATACACTGCTACAAGATGTACTGATGATGACGTAACATACACTGCTATAAGATGTACTGATGATGACATAACATACACCGCTACAAGATGTACTGATGATGACATAACATACACTGCTATAAGATGTACTGATGATGACATAACATACACTGCTACAAGATGTACCGATGATGACGTAACATACACTGCTATAAGATGTACTGATGATGACATAACATACACTGCTATAAGATGTACTGATGATGACATAACATACACTGTTACAAGATGTACTGATAATGACATAACATACACTGCTACAAGATGTACTGATGATGACATAACATACACCGCTACAAGATGTACTGATGATGACATAACATACACTGCTACAAGATGTACTAATGACATGACATAACATACACCACTACAAGATGTAATGATGATGACATAACAGACACTGCTACAAGATGTACTGATGATGAAATAACATACACTGCTACAAGATGTACTGATGATGACATAACATACACCACTACAAAATGTACTGATGATGACATAACATACACTGCTACAAGATGTATTGATGATGACATAACATACACTGCTACAAGATGTACTGATGATGACATAACATACATTGCTACAAGATGTACTGATGACATGACATTCAGTGATACTAAATGTACTGATGACATAATTTATACTGATACAAGATGTACTGATAACATGATATAATATACACTGTTACAAGATGTACTCATGAAAAGATAATACCAATTAAGTCATTTTCAAACAATTACTGGTGAGTATCAGGTATTTTTGTCATTGGGAAGCAACCAAATTTTGGCAGTTAAATTTTAGGTACCATAGCCACCATGATATACAATCATGATATGATTTACTTACAGAAGACAGTAAGTCTGACGGTAAAGACAGACTAGATGATGTAGAATCTCCGAGAGGACCTGCATCACCACAAGATGAAATTTGCTCACTTGATACATCATCGATTTCATGAATGATGGGACCTCCACTCTGTGAAGACATAGCATCTGCATGCGTCAAGGGCTGCAGTTTAAAGTATAGTGTAATGAGGTAGGGAATAAACATAACACTACCATTTAAATGTCTTGATGAATGAATCATCGAAGATGATGATCAATGTAAAAGTGGTATCTACTTCTGCTGGTTTATTTATTTGTACTAAACAGACAAATTAAAGAGAATATCAGAGTGAAAGTGGCCATACAAGAACGCAAATGGTGCAAATATTTCTAAATAATTTAGGAAAGAGTCTTCTCTTCTATGTAATATTTGTGTACATGGCTATATATATATCAAACAGTGAAACAAGAAAGTACATCATTCTACCCTCATTTTCAAAAATAATGACAGAAATATACCAATCTTAGAAGTTAAGATTTATGTGTAAAATATGAGTAAGTATTAAACAAATAATCCACACCTTTCCAGGAAAGGTAGGGCATAACTTGTATGAGTTGTGTACGCACTGCTCAGTAAATCGGGTTCAGGAAGCTTCGACATTGGTAAAGTTTGAGAACTGCTTGGTGATGACACCTTGTTTTATTTGAATGTAATGAGATTCTGTGACTGAATTATCACATTGTCTAATTTCTCTCTATGTTTTAAACCTTTATTCAGGCTGATTA
This sequence comes from Pteria penguin, assembly GCA_035048485.1. Lineage (NCBI taxonomy): Eukaryota > Metazoa > Mollusca > Bivalvia > Pterioida > Pteriidae > Pteria > Pteria penguin. The sequence continues at coordinate 20,411,552 of CM068582.1, forward strand.
AATTTGCTTCATAGTCAAAGACTTCTTCAGTTTAGTTATAGTGCCACTTGCTATAAAGAACATGAGAACTGATGAATCAGATTCTGCAGGCACAAATAGTATCCCTATAGCCAATGCCATAAATAGCTTGGGATACATGTAGTTACTATAATGAACACTACACCACTGGAAACGATTGAAAGAAGAACACCAACAAGCCATCACAGGACATGATCCTGGGACCATTCTGTCAGTACCAAGCACCGAACCAACCAAGCCACACTGGTTCGATGAAATATATAAGCGATGTCACTAAAAGTATACAACGATAATATACAGCTGAAATATGTAAGCAATGTCACTAAATATAGACAACCATAATATACAGCTGATAATTCTTTACTCTAGAACAATTCTATTTCATTTAACTCACTTTGACAAACTTATTTATTAAGTTCTCATTGAAGTGTATAAAAAGTTTTTAAAGGTTCACATCCTGGAAACTTCATGTCCAATGGTCCCATAAGTTCAACCTACTGAGAGTGAACTGAATGTTAGTATTTTCCTTACAGGTTATTCTTTCTGAAAACGATCAATACTGTAAGACTGATGTAACTGCTACTGCTTTGTCACTTTACAGTCAACAAGAAAGTCAATCAAGGACATGAACTTTTACATTTTTTATTGGACAAGCACAAGATTATGGTAAACGTATAATAGAAACACTATGTACCTGGTTTCTGCAAGTGGTGTCAAGTTAAAAAAAAAAAAGAAAATGGATTCCGTGATAGAAGTAGTTTTATAATGGATAAGTAAGGTGGACATTGTGTGATAACATTCATCACAAGCAATTTTTTATTCCATGTGATTTTGTTTGATCTAACCTTTTTGGCAAAACTTTAACCACCAAATCATCAATCTTGTAAATTTCAAACAATTTCCAAGGCTATTCTTTCTAAATTGACCAAATAGAATCAAAGATTGACTCTTGCACCACTGTTTTCATCTACCCAGACTTCCAATACAACATTCCTGCTTCGTTTGATTAGAATTTACCCCGATGTACATGTGAAAAGTTGACAAATGATCAAATATAACTATAAGAGGTGGGTGCCAACTGATAACAATGGCTAAAAGTCTCCAGCCAGTGAACAGGAGTTTCAAAACTAATGGAGCTATTAGTCCACTGAAGTGTGTACCATCCTTACCACTGTTTAACATATTACTGTATTAGTCCTTGATATCACTATGATAGAATCATAACATTACATGTACTTACACTTTGTACAGAGTATGTGTCTGTTGATGGCACACCCCGTTTTGGGATCTTTGCTTCATTATGGCTCATGTCGCTGATCATAAGAGGCATTTTACGTTTTGTACTTGGCACGCTCCTGTTTGGACGTACAATGTGCACCAAGAACTGTATCAACTGAAAAGTGTATATATTTGTATTAGAAACAAATCATAAACAAAGATAATGATTATCAAGGAATCCTTATGTTTTTATTGACAAATACCGATTAATAAAATAAGCAACTAGATTGATCTGCCTGATTCTTAAATGCATGGTATGGCATCTGGTTTTTGCAACTGTACAGAACTTAGATCTGTTTAACAGACTCGCAAAACAGCAAAGAATCTTCTATGTGCCTTGTCTACCATGTCATGGGACCTTAGTGTTACTATCACATTTGAAAGACAGGACACCAACAAGGACTCAGGTCCTCTGGGTCACAGGCCAACCACCTAACTCCTGGTGCTACATCAGCTCCATCAATTACATCTTTGGGATCAAAATAATGTACATTCTCTCTAACCATTAATACATATATTCAACATTCTGTTTATTCTTATAATTGTCAACATTATTCATCCTTACCCTTTATAGCATGATTGAACCTTTCCACTGATCATAAAGCTAAACTTCGCTAGGTTCAAGTCCTCATCCTCAGCCTTAACAACATTATTCATCCTTACACTGAACAACTGTATTCATCATTACCCTTAACAGCTCTATTACCTTTCCCTTAACAGCTCAATTACCTTTCCCTTAACAACTCTATTACCTTTCCCTTAACAGCTCTATTACCTTTCCCTTAACAACTCAATTACCTTTCCCTTAACAGCTCAATTACCTTTCCCTTAACAGCTCTATTACCTTTACCTTAACAGCTCAATTACCTTTCCCTTAACAACTTTATTACCTTTCCCTTAACAGCTCAATTACCTTTCCCTTAACAGCTCAATTACCTTTCCCTTAACAGCTCAATTACCTTTCCCTTAACAACTCTATTACCTTTCCCTTAACAGCTCAATTACCTTTCCCTTAACAGCTCAATTACCTTTCCCTTAACAGCTCAATTACCTTTCCCTTAACAGCTCTATTACCTTTACCTTAACAGCTCAATTACCTTTCCCTTAACAACTTTATTACCTTTCCCTTAACAGCTCAATTACCTTTCCCTTAACAGCTCAATTACCTTTCCCTTAACAACTCTATTACCTTTCCCTTAACAGCTCAATTACCTTTCCCTTAACAGCTCAATTACCTTTCCCTTAACAGCTCAATTACCTTTCCCTTAACAGCTCAATTACCTTTCCCTTAACAACTCTATTACCTTTCCCTTAACAGCTCAATTACCTTTCCCTTAACAGCTCAATTACCTTTCCCTTAACAACTCTATTACCTTTCCCTTAACAGCTCAATTACCTTTCCCTTAACAGCTCTATTACCTTTCCCTTAACAGCTCAATTACCTTTCCCTTAAAAACTCTATTACCTTCCCCTTAACTGCTCTATTACCTTACCCTTAACAGCTCTATTACCTTTCCCTTAACAGCTCAATTACTTTTCCCTTAACAGCTCTATTACCTTACCCTTAACAGCTCTATTACCTTTCCCTTAACAGCTCAATTACTTTTCCCTTAACAGCTGAATTACCTTTCCCTTAACAGCTCTATTACCTTTCCCTTAACAGCTCAATTACCTTACTCTTAACAGCTCAATTACCTTACCCTTAAAAGCTCTATTACATACCCTTAACAGCTCTATTCATTTTAAACCTTGTTTAAGTACAATCCAGGTTTTTTAGAAACTGCACAAAACACAATGGAAAAAATACTAGAAATCACAGAAGGAACTCAGGAGGAAACTTACCTGTGCTTATTCACAACTTTGCTACTAGTATGCTAATTACACTGAGTATTGTGTAATTCTTGATATTACACCTGGATGTGGCCCACTGTGGCAAGTCCAAAAAATTACAAAACACCTGGACTGTAATGCAGTTCCATTCATCCTTATCCTTAATAGTTTCATTCAACTTATACTTCACAGCTCTATTCATTCTTACCCTTGACAGCTCTATTCAATTTATACTTCACAGCTCTATTCATTCTTACCCTTAACAGCTCTATTCATTCTTACTCTTAACAGCTCTATTCATCTTATACTTGACAGCTCTATTCCTCTTTACCCCTGACAGCTCTATTCATTCTTACCCCTGACAGCTCTATTCAATTTATACTTCACAGCTCTATTCACTCTTACCCTTAACAGCTCTATTCATTTTATACTTGACAGCTCTATTCCTCTTTACCCCTGACAGCTCTATTCATTCTTACCCCTGACAGCTCTATTCATCCTTACCCTTAACAGCTCTATTCATCTTACCCTTAATAGCTCTATTCATCTTATACTTGACAACTCTATTCGTCTTCATTCCTGACAGTTCTGTTTGTCTTTACCCATGACAGCTCTATTCATCCTTACCTCTGACTATTCTATTCAACATATTCACACAGTTTTCCCCCAACAAAATACCTTATTAACAATCTGTTGTTGTTTGATATGTTTCTGTCTCAAAGATGCAACCTCTCTCCACAGTACTTCATTTTCTCTAAAAATTTCATGGAAAAATACCTCGTACAGTTGAATTAATAAAATTTAAAGGAGTTTTAGAAGCAGAATTGTTATTTTTAGCATTTTCTTTTCAATGCTACAATTATGTGCCAATCAAATTCTCTGATAGCAGTCTTAATGATTATTTACAAAAATATTAATACTGTATTTGAATATTTCACTAGACATAGTATCACATGATAGTGCCTTAATGTGTTGCTGTCTAATAAAGTTATACATTCATATATTCATTTACACATTATTCTATTTCACTTGTTTGGTTGGTCAATGGAAACAGCAAGCCATGTATGCACTTAAATCATGAAGTATCAATCCCAACTTCCCTAGACTGCTTGTATTACTAAAATATTCTCAATTCTTATTTTCTGGACTATGGGGTTTTTATAATTAAAGTCAATTAAAATTTCATACAGCTAAATATATAATAATACTGTTACAAATTTCAGAACTCCAATGTGAGTAGTAATAACAATTGAGAAATTTGAGGCAATTTCCAATGGCAAGACAATATTTGTGTAAAAAGTGAGTTAGAATAGGACTAAACGGGCAATAATCAGTTGGTTCTGGAAGCTTTAACATTTACAACACTATTTCTTCTAGCTCTGCTAACAACCTAACAAAAAGAAGTATTGTTATTGTATCTGAACTCATTTGGTACCCATTATTTATACTGTTTATAGTCCCATAATTTCACCCCTTATCAGTATATACTGTAATATCAATAACATCTACTCAAAGAGCACATTACCATAACTTACGTTCTATTATTGTTAAAATTGGATATTGTTTGTTACTATAGTATATACACCATTCACCTACCTTTTCATAGCATCTAGTTTTGTATTCATAATATCCTGTTTGCCTTTCACCTGGTGAACATCTTCTATAATTTTCTCCATATCATCTGACTGTGGAAGAGCCAACTGATATGGTTCTTGCTTGACCAAAGTTACTGGCATATGCTGTTTACAAGAAAGATCTCATGTCAAAAGCAATGTATACTGATTCTTTGAACTTCCCAATAAATAAAAGCATACACGATTTGAACAAGATCCACATTTTCCTTTCGTATGTTTGGATATCTGCTCGATATATCAACAAAGACTTCCTGCTACAAATTGAATTTTAAGAACCCATCCACATCAGTGAGAGATATTTACATGCTTACATTTACCATGACCCAGGACCTCTCATTAATAGGAATGTAACAATCTTTTTTTATTCTAGATTCTATCAAACACACTATAATGTGTACTGAGATGGATAGAAGAGATAGTTTAATCTAATATATGGCAGCCGATTTTTAGATAGCTGGAAACTAGAAAATTTATTCGTTTAATGTATTCATTATTGGCTGCATGATATCAGTGGTTAAGACAACTCCTTGACATAATCACATTCTTTGAATTTCTATGAATGATAAAAAACTACATTATTTATATTAATCTACATTCTCTCTTTCCTATATTCCTCTAAAAGTATATAGATAGACAGACATAAACAATAAATTCTCATCGTTCAATCATGGGGGATAAAAAGGGAGTATCAAAACTTAAGAATGAAGAAGCATTCTACTTGATTATGAGGCTTAATTCAAGAATCATAATGAATCAATTCAACAAATTCTTAGATATAAATAGCCAAGGTTTTTTTTCCTAAATGGGCAGAAAAAGGCCCAATAAATGTCCTGTCATGAGATCACTGTATCATTGCATATGAGGAACATAACTTCATAAGAACATAAACCTGTGTTGTTTTTCTCCTGATGTGTTCCAAGAGATGCTCTTGTCCTCTCTGGAAATAGGGGTGCTGGAATTCAACATCATCTTTTTCATGCTTCAGTCCTTGTTCTACATTCAATACCTTCCTGAAACCATCTGCATAAAAAAAACATAGCATAATCAAAACTTATCATGCTCATCTCCATAAAACAAACATAAACAAAAAAGTACAGTACATGTAGGAAGTTCTATAAGAACACTGTAATCTTGAACTGAGGCACTCAAGTGTAAAATCAAGGTCAGATGCATAATAAAATGAATGCACTCAAGGCATCCTCCTACAATGAACATAATGCAAGTTTGGTAACGGTAGCACCTATACGTTCTCCAATACTGATTACCTCAAACTACCAGTACAAAACCAAGTCAAGCAGGAAATGTATGTCAGATGCATCATCACATGCAAATTCATGATCTTTAGTCAGCATCCCAAGACGATCATATTGTGCAAATTTGGTAACTGCAACACCTATACTTTTTTTAATACTCAAGCAGAAAATGTATCATCTAATGCATGTACTATGGCAGCATCCCAAGATGCACCTATGGTGCAAGTTTGGTAACTGCAGCATCTATACTTTCTCTAATACTGAGTTTCCCAAAACTACTTACCGATAAGTGGTGTAAAATATACATGTAATCACTAAAAATTAATTTTATTTTTCAACATTGTTTTTAAAAGTAGCCTGGTCCAATTGAAGTCAGGAAAAGTATTGAAAAAAAAATGTAAACAGATGTATAAAAAGTATTGTTACAAAAGTCGATGTCATTAACGAGATTTGCTCATTTTAAATTTGCATCATAACCATGCTAACTCTTTGAAAATTGATGAAGGCGTCATTTCTTTTTTTGACCTCAGAGTCTGTGTATACATGTAGTCTTTTTCTACTGCACTTTTGCTTTTTCCCATGCTCGTTTTCCTCTATGTACACCATTGTTGTTATTTTCTACAGTGAATATCTGCACACATGCATGATTATGGGCGGAGCAAACACATTTATGGTTATAAGGTTTACTGTTTTTTAATATAGCAAATGGCACAAAAAAAAAAAAATAAAGAATGAAAATATGTAGGACAAAGCCATTTTTAAAACTTCTTAAAATGACGGACAAACAGATGGACAGAGTGACTCCCCCACAATCTCCTCAAACTTTGTTAACAAGTGGCTACTAGAAATTAGAATACATTATTATTATCATAATTAACTATCAACTTACACATATTAAGCTGACGTATGAAACTTGTAATATTGCTATGCTTAAAGTAGAGAGGAAGAATTTCTTTGGCAAATCTAGCTTGGTCAAACACATGGAAACTCTTCCCAGACTGAAAATAAATAAAGAAGTATATCTTAATGTGCATTTAGTAACTGTGTAGTGTGTGCAGTACTATATTATACAGTATATAGATCAATATGTAAATAAATAAGCATAAAATATTGACAAACAAGCACATGTGTGCTGTCTGTGCAGAATCTGAGTGAAAAAGCAGACTCAATCACAAAATTTTGGTCTGAATTCTCACTATTGGGTTTCTAGGTATAACAAGAAACCGTCAAGGACGGTATGACTGGACTGCAAATGCTAAACGCAAAATTTTGATGCCGGACGGACCAACCCATTTTGCCAATTTATAGACCAGAATTGCTTTGCAATAACATTTACAATACATGTATGCAAGTGGTCATCCTAAAGGCAAAAAACAGTGTGTTCACTGAAGCGTAAAGTCAAGGTCAAGGTCACTAAATTTTTGTATTGGTTGAATAGAACAGTCAAGTATCTACAAACCTACCAACTTTGACATAAGTACTCTTTAGGGTATGAAAGAAACCAAGCTAAACGCAAATGCTAAACACAAAATGTTGATACCATGCGAGTGGACGGACGGACAGACAGACGAATTTTGCCAATTCATAGACCAAAATTGCTTTGCAATAACATTTACAATACATGTCTGCAAGTGGTCACCCTAAAGGTAAAAAACAGTCTGTGTTCATTGAAGCGTAAAGTCAAGGTCACTAAATTTTTGTATTGGTTGGATAGAACATTCAAGTATCTACAAACCTACCAACTTTGACATAAGTACCCTTTAGGGTATGAGGGAAACTAAGCTAAACACAAGTGCTAAACGCAAAATGTTGACGCCATGCGAACGGACGGATGGACAGACGGTTTTCGCCAATTCACGGTCAAAAATTTACATTTTATATACCATTTACTTTAAATAAGTAATAATATCTGAGGTAGAAACAAGAAATCGTTAACGACAGTATGACCGGATTGCAAATACTAAACGCAAAATGTTGACGCCGGACAGACGGATGGATTTTGCCAATTTATAGACTGGAATTGCTTTACATTAACATTAACAATACATGTACATGTATGCAAGTGGTCACCCTAAAGGCAAAAAACAGTGTGTGTTCACTGAAGCGTAAAGTCAAGGTCACTAAATTTTTGTATTGGTTAGATAGAACATTCAAGTATCTACCAACTTTGACAGAAGTACCCTTTAGAGTATGATTGATTTATTTTTGTTCAACGTCACACCACGAATATTTCATGTATATGGTGACGGCATCTGCCTGATGTGAGGCATACAAATTTTGACCTTTGCAACAGACCCATCCAAAGCAGTGAAGGATCTTTAATGTGCACTGCATATCACGACACGAAGCCTCGGTGTTAACTGTCTCGTCAGAAAGACAAGACACAGGCGTGGCCAGAGCGGGACTCAAACCCCGGCCTCCCGATCGGGAGTCCAGCGCAATACCACTAGGCCACGCCGGCTTCCCTTTAGGGTATGAAAGAAACCAAGGTAAACACAAATGCTAAACGCAAAATGTTGACGCCAGATGGACGGCCGGACGGACAGACGGAAGCACAGATTTTGCCAATTTATAGACTGGAATTGCTTTGCCTTAACATTAACAATACATGTACATGTATGCAAGTGGTCACCCTAAAGGCAAAAAACAGTGTGTTTTTACTGAAGCGTAAAGTCAAGGTCAAGGTCACTAAATTTTTGTATTGGTTGGATAGAACATTCAAGTATCTACAAACCTACCAACTTTGACATAAGTACTATTTAGGATATGAAAGAAACCAAGCTAAACACAAATGCTAAAGGCAAAATGTTGACGCCGTGCGGACAGACTGACTGACAGACAGATTTTGCCAATTCATAGACTGGTATTGCTTTGCAATCTCGTCAAAAATGTTAGGTAAGATTTCAAAACTCTTGCTAAGGCTGGTGTTAGTAAACATTTATTGCCGTTTCACTGATAGTACAATCATATTTTGAGTCGTTTGAGCACTTCTTTTGTTGAAATCAATGTTCTTCGGGTGTTTACATTATCTCCGTCTGTCGAGTGTTTGAAGTCGCAAAGCCCACACTAAAACTAGTACAAGGACGCCAACGCTGACTCAGAAAACAAAACTATTGAATTCTCTAGAAGTTCGAAATATTTTAGCATTTTTGTGTTAATATTTAAATATTTACATTAGTACATCTTTAACAGCAGTAAATCAAGGTTTGTTATATCAGACTTTTCAAGTGGTCGTCACGGGCGATCGCTATTTTCAGTCCCTGGTTCTTAAGAGGCAGGATGACTGTAATTAGAGACAGAATGAAGGGGAAGATGTCCAGGAGATATGTTAGCTGGCTGTGCAAGATATAGAAAAAAAAGCATGCAGAGAGAAGTTATGGGGACAGAGAGTTAGATAGGGACATGGATACAGGGAAAAGAGCTAGAGGATAAAGATTTAGAGGTGCCAGAGGATGAAAGTGAAGTGATTGAGCATATATTCGTCTGTCGTTAACTTTTCACATTTTCAACTTCTTCTTCAGAACAACTGGACAGGATTTGATAAAACTTGGTATGCATTAAGTACTCATGGCCCCTTACAAGTGTTGTTGTTGTTTTTTGTCCAGATCCGTAAACAAATGGCGACACCACAGGCAAAAGTTGGTCAAAGAGGGTACCCTCCTTTAACAAACTTCTTCAGATCGGGGGCATACAGAGACAAACTGAAGGCATAGGAATGATCTAGACAGATGTGTGAAGAAGTGTTAATATTATTTGTTCCGTTCTGAAATCAAATTTTTGACGTTTTTTCGATATTTTTTGGGACTTAGTAATTTCAATGCAGAAAAGTGACATGCTTTTCAGTTAATTGATAATGATGATTTCTTATGGACTATTTTGATTATAATTATGGTAAGGAATATTATTGTGAAAGAATTTTGTCAATATCTCAATTTTTAGATTTTTTATGAATTTTTTAAGACCTCCAAAAAATCAAAGGACCCGAAGGTCCTGAAAGATACTCTTACTCACATCTTGTTCTGAGTAGAGATCTATATGCTTCACACTTAAAGGACACCCCGACCTCATTTTATATGAAGTTGATTGAAATGAGTTACGTTAATGAAAATAAGGTAGTGCACAAAGAAACCTGCTTGTAAAGTTATCTCATCATCTCTTCCCCCTTCCGCCACATATCTACAAGAAATAATCTAGATTTGGAATTTGGCACCAAAAAATGGCTGAGTAGTTTGACTAATACGCATGTGGGCCCCTTTTTTTGTAATCCTAGATCCGTCACTGCATGGCATGTCCATCTTTTCCACTTAGGTATTTTTGATTTTTATTTACACTGACTTGTATATTTTCAAAAAGGCTATATTGGTTATTCAAATTATGTGATGAGATTGATGAACTAAAAGTAACAGTGTTCCATGCAACACATTATCCCTTTAGTGAAGGCTACATGCTGGGTTATGATATGTTTCCACATACGTCCTTAATTCTCAGTAATGACAGTGTCTTGCAATGAAAATAGTCTGAGATTCTCAGCTCTTCTCCCACTTTTGATATTGGCGGTTTGCGGAAATTCCACGTTTGATGAACAAAGTCTCTCTGACCCTCTTCTCACAAACCACCGATATCAAAAGTGGGAGAAGAGCAGAGAGCGGACTACAATAAAAACTGTAAAGTAGTCCCTAGACAAGTCAATTTGACAGTAGTTTGGGTAAAAGAAAGTTAGAATAAAAAATCATTTCATAAAACACATCATTATACCTTTGTAGTTTGAAATGTGTTACCTTTATTATTACATGAAATGTGCGAAAAAAACATTTCAAAATGTGAAAATTAAGAGAAAAGAGAAGAGACGAGGAAGTTGGCAATTAAACGGAGGAATGTTGGTCAACAACCTTAGGACATCCTCGACCTTTACATAGGTACAAGTAAAGGGCGAGGTTGTTCCGAATGGTTCAACATGAGTGTTGATCGTGAACATAAATTCATACACCGTCGTTTTCGCCTTGACGGGGGAAGGGACGTTTTTTGAAAGAATTCACACAATTGTGGTCAAAACTTATCTTTAAGAAAAACCTCTTACAATGAATCGTTTAAATCATCACAGCTGTCCTCACTAGAATAGACAAACATTGACACAGACATTGCTCTATTTTTTCAAAGGTTGTAGTTTGGTGGACGTAAATCTGACCTTTGGACTTTGAACACGATAACAGTAAGATACTCCTTGATAAGGAGTATCTTAAAAAGGGGAAGGAAGGGCGGGGGTTGGCCATTTTTCACATTTTCAACTTTTTCTAAAAAACTGTTCGAAGGAATTTAATAAATCTTGATAGAAATAAATCACTTATGATCCCCTTCAAATTCTGTCGTTTTTCGTCCAGACCTCTTTACAGATGGCGCCACCAGTCAAAAGTAGGTCCCAAAAGAGTACCCTCATTTGACAATCTTCTTCTTCTTACTGGCTGTATACAGAGACAAACAGAATGCATAGAAATGATCTAGAGGGATAAGTGAAGATGTATTGTCTTGTCATTTTGGTTCCTTTCCAAAATAAAATCTTAGAAATTTTTTCAACATTTTTTGGGACTTGGTGATTTCAATGCAGAAAAGCGTCATATTTCCTAGTTAATTGATAATGATGATTTCTTATGGACTATTTTGATCATAATTATGGTAAGGAATGTTATTTTGAAAGAATTTTGTCAATATCTCAATTTTTGGATTTTCTATGAATTTTTAAGTCTTCCAAATAATGTTGTATAGGGACAATTCTTCACATTTGTAACTTCTCCTGTTATACCACATGAAAGATTTTAATGAAACATGGTATACATGAAGTACTATAGGTCCTCTATCAATTTTTACATTTCATCCAAACTGGTCAACAGATGGTGCCACCATGTCTAAAAACTGGGTCTCACAATGGTATATATACCACTTGGTAATTAAAAGATGGAGAGTAGTGGTTCAAATCCCGGTGTGGTCAAAATATTTTTTCATTTTTTTACACATCTAAATAAAGTTTTTAAATGTTTCTCAACACTCAACATATGAAATTAGGCCATTTTAAGTTGGATCAGGGCAATATTTGAAACAATTGTTGTGTATGACCCAGACTTGAAATCAGTCAACAAAAGGCCCCTCCTAAAGAAAATGACAAACTTGTTGCCCTGAATCACATCTTGCAGAGACAGAGCAAATGCTTGATATCAAAATCACCTGAATGGATGTGCAAAAATCTGTTGTTGTTTTTTATTTTGGTCTGAAATAAAATTTGACATATTTTCAACATTTGTGTTGACTTAGTCACAGTAATGCAAAAATAAATAACTTCTTTCTTCCTGTATGACTGATAATCTAGGTACTCATGTGAGCAATATAGGCCACTAGGGCCTCTTGTTTCTAAAAATATTCGGTTCACTTCAGATCTCGTCATGTCTGACGAAATTCAAGAACTCGGGATCGGTAAATGTGTGGGCAGAGTCATTCATTGTTGAATTTACTGCTATGATATCGAAGCAAATCAACTGCCAACACGTGAAATATTGATTCTACAGAATACTTGTTATGTTCAATTAATTTAGATATGGAATTTCCTCTGACTGTGAATTATATAAATAGCAACAACACTTACAACATCCCAAGATATCAATTCATTCCACTGAGGATTTTCAACAAGTGTCCATAACTTTGTTAGGAAAGCTGGAACTGTGTTTGCACTCATGTTGTCATCTGAGCGCATACTATGTTGTTACAATTTCGCGTTTTTCTTCTAAATATAAGCACATTTCTAAATACGTCACTAGAGGGCGCTGTTAGATTTCAACATCACGATCCCGAATCCCTTCTTTTTATGTTTTGGTGAGCTCTCTCTCACTCTCTCTCTCTCTTAGCTTGCAATTAATCCCGTTTAGATAATAACAACATTTCTTCAAATTCTTTATTGTCAAAATACAAGATCTAAATCAAGATACATGATCATTTATTTCCAAATTAGGGCCCTTTTGAGCACAACACACAACATATATATGATTGCATATATATATATATATTATATATATATATATATATATATATATATATATATATATATATATATATATATATATATATATATATATATATATATACAAACAAAAACACCAAAACCATGATAAACTTAAGCTGACAGCATAAAATACGAATCACAGACATCTAAGAAACCGAAATTAAGTTAAAAAAGGGGTCCAGTTGGTAAGGTGAATATCAGTCATATACGTGCTGCTGGAAGCAATTTAAAATTGCCATGGATTATGTTGGTTGGTTTGTTGATTGGTGTTTTATGTCGCCTTCAACATTTTTTCAGTTATATCATGGAAGCAGGGTATCCGACGGCTTAAACATATAGTGGCGCAATCTGGGAGTCGAACCCGGTTGGTTGGTTGGTTGATTGGTGTTTTACGTCGCTTTCAACAATATTTCAGTTATATCGCGACATGGAAGCAGGAGGTTACCAACCTCTTAAACATAGTGGCGCAACCCGGGAATCGAACCCGGATCGTCGGCGCCGCAAGCCAAGCGCTTAACCACTACACCAAGCCTGCCCCTGAGTCGAACCCGGATCGTCGAGGCCACAAGCCAAGCGCTTAACCACTACACCAAGCCTGCCCCGATAGATTATGAGGTACAGATATAGATGACATGAATGAGTAACATCCCTTTATCATTGTTTAAAAGTTATTTTATATTCCAATATAGCCGGAGAAAAAGAAAAACAAGAAAACAAACAAATAAATAAATAGATAAATGAATGAAAAACAAAGCAAAATAAACAAAACAAAAAACAACAACAAATTCAATGGACATGAATATATGGCTGAAATGCAGGAGACCCCATTAGACGATACTAAAGAGTGTGCAATACTGAACTTGAGTCTATTGCAGACCAGACATAAAATAATGATATGTACAAATGTAGGCTGGGACAATGGCCAAACTGCAAAAGGCACCACGAGAAGATGCTGCTGAGTAAATGAATACTTCACTCTGCATGCCTAGTGCAAATCAGTCATTCAGAGAGAGAGAGAGAGAGAGAGAGAGAGAGAGGAAAACAGACATTGCAGTGGCGGATTTAGAGGAATGCCGAGGGCATGCCCACTTTTCGCCACATATTTGGACACATATAAACAAGATCTGGCAGAAAAATGTCTGAGTAGTCTGACTAATACACATGTGCCCCTTTCGGAAATCCTGGATTCGCTACTGTATTATTAGTACTATAATAAGTATATCTTAATCAAGGAAAATTATGATATACAATATGAATATTATTACTGTAGACCCTTTCAGTATTAATGCGGGGCTATCATTTTCGTTGGCAAATGATAATGTTTCTCATGAAATTTTTGACGTCATGATAAAAATTCATTTTCTCTAACGGCATTTTGCGGGAACAGTTATCGTTTTACCAACCAAATTTTTAGTCCGGCAGTAACAGTAAAGGGTCTATAATGATGAGTGTATCTTAATTAAGGGAAATAAGATTACATAATGCTAGGAGAATTTCTTTGTCTTCAACATTCATTAACCATGTCATCCTGTCTCGACTGTCGAACATAGTAGATTTACTTGATTCATTTCTTGGACACTTAAACAGGAAGTAAATTTCACCCTCAATTTCATGAAGCGCATATTTCTTACACAGTCTTTGATCCCTAGGTACGCCTTTGTACCTTTCCTACTCTGTTTCTAATCTATGGGATGATGTTCGGAACCTTGTTAATTTCTATGTTCAAGGGTATCAAAAATAAATACTTTTCAATTAAAAACTGTGTTTAAGCAAATACTTAAAAGCCGCATGTTTTGTTTTCTCCAGAAACATCCCTAATTTCTCGCAACTGTCTTTGTTCTCCGAACAATATGTCAATGTCGGTCTTAAAAGCTCATAAGAGTATTTGTTCTCTGTTAATCCTGACGTGCCGACTATAAATAAAACTTATTTAATATGAAGAAAATGAAAAGAAGAAAATTAGTATGCTTTTCTTCTTGTTTCATGTGCGGATTTAGGAAAGAAGGAGTCCGGTATTAGAACATCCTACCCTTGGTTTTAAATACAAATATACCACTGAAGGTCACAGGACCTGGACAAATCTTACCACTGTAATGTGCGTGAAGATTTATCTTAAAACGGGTGTATCCTCTTTCAATGTTTTGCTGCTGATTTATATATATATCAGAGACGTATATACACATACGTGTGTGTGTGTGTCTCTGAAATTTTAATATATACTTGAATTTAAAATATAAATGAATGAGAAATTATGCAGAACTGATTGGATAACTATAAGATAGTTTCACTTAAAATGACAAAGAGATTTTACAAAGAGATTTGATCGAAGCAAGTGACCTAGAATTAGCCATTGTAAGGGGAATTCCTCATTGTAAACCGTATGAATAAACAGTTTATCGCGCATACATGTATTTATGTATGTGCATCAATATTTCGTTATAAAATTTCCATGAAATTTATATAAAATGCATGGGTTCGTAAATGAATTTTGCTATTTGTTTTTGAAATCAAGCAATTTTAACAAAAGCTTTTCAAAGAAAACTTGACTGAATTAAGCATATTTTTGTAGTATATCTCGGTGCAAATTTGAACTTAATATATTCTATCAGGTCAACATCCCTTTTGTACAGCTTGGCAATAGACAGGATAACTCCGTCCAAAAAGATGAATTGATTCATTGAATATTTTTTGTTTTACGTCACTCCAAAATTTTTTCACGTATATGGTGACGACATCTGCCTGATGCATTGCGTACAAATCTAGTCCTTTGCAACGGACCCATCCGAAGCAGTGAGGGATCTTTTGCGTGTCACGCCTACCGTAACACTGGATCTCGGTTTTTACCGTCTCATCCGAAAGACGGAACACCGGTGCGCCCAGGGCAGGAGTCGAACCCGGGACTTCTCGATCACGAGTCGAGTACCCTATCCACTAGGCTACACCGGTTTCCGTCCAGGAAGAAGGTTCCAAGGAAGAGCGATAGCGAAGAACAACAGAAGTGACTGTGAATTTTACCCCAGCATGTGCTCAACATCTGAGCTTCCAATCTAACGAATATGACATAATGCCTATCTACAACTTAGCTAGCTGCTAGAAAATGGCATCTGTTATATCTTTTAGGGAAAAATATATATAAAAAAATAATAGAAAGAGAGAGAGAGAGAGAGAGAGAGAGAGAGAGAGAGAGAGAGAGACAGACAGACAGACAGGCAGGCAGGCAGGCAGGCAGGCAGGCAGGCAGGCAGGCAGACAGACAGATAGATTGATTGACTGATTGATGGATAAAGGATGATTGGACATACGGACTGATAAATAATGTAGGCCAGTAGGGTTATTTAGTGCTATTGGGTGATGTTACAGTTTTCTAGCCTTGGGATCCGAATATTCCAACACTAAAAATGATTCTTTTAAAAAATTGCTTGTATAAGTCTGATGACCCAACTTCATAATAATAATGAGATCAAATTAAAATCCAGCGAACATTGACGGATTTAGAGGGGGTTGCAACCCCCCCCCCCTTTTGGTCAGAAAATTTTACCAAATAAAGGTCATTTTCGACCATTTTTAAGGATGCAACCCCCTTTCCCTACCAAATATTGCAAAAATTAGTCATGGGAGACTGCAACTTCCTCTTTCAAAAATTTCTAGATCCGCCGATGGTGAGCCGATTGCTGTAGGTGAATGAGTTGATCAAGTTTCCCTTTCTTACAACAGCACTAACACAGATATAATGTTATCCGTGAGACATCTGATGATAAACAAGGGCCATTACACAAGTCTAACCTTTACTTGTACATGCTACCAAAGAAATAAATTATTCGCCGTCAGAAAAAGTTACAAACCAATAGAAAACTAATGAAATCCCGCTGGCCAAAAGTAAAACAATGGAGTATCTTTTTCCGCTCTCCGTAAAATGTACATAAATGCTTCGATTCAAGTATCATGTGTACATCCTTATAAAAAGAATATACGGAAAGCTAAACTTGACATGGGTTTGGGCATGATTCAGTCGGTCACAATCCATTTTTGTTTTGTACAAGTACATCAACATAACAGCACAGCGTATAGATGTTACCTCCCCTTGTAGACCAGTATATGTTCATATGTTCAATATTCAGGTAATTAAATGGATGATCATTTCGCAGGTTTGTGGGGTTTTCTCTGCGTGGGGTATTTGTAGTTGGGGGGGGGGGTTGTTTTGTTTTTGTTTTGTTTTGGGGGGTTTTTTTTGGGGGGGGGGTTACAGAGACTTAGCCAATAAGCATCACGTTCATTGTCGTCATATACAGTACTAGCTATCATGTTTATTGTCGTCATACCCAGATTCCAAGCCAATAAGCATCATGTTTTTGTCGTCATACTCAGAGTTCTATCCAATAAGCATCATACAGAATCCTAGCCAATATGCAACATATTCATTGTCGTCATACCCAGCGTCTTAGCCAATAACAATAATGTTTATTGTCGTCATACCCAGAATCCTAGCCAATAAGCATCATGTTTATCGCGTCATAGAAAGAATTCTAGCCAACAAGCATCACACAGAATCCTAGCCAATAAGCATCAAGTTCATTGTCGCCATACCTTGAGTCCTAGCCAATAAGCATCATGTTTATTGTCGCCATACCTTGAGTCCTAGCCAATAAGCATCATGTTTATTGCCGCCATATCCACAGTCTTAGCCAATAAGCATTTTGTTTATTGTCGTTATACTCAGAATTCTAGCCAACAAGCATCATACAGATTCCTAGTCAATAAGCATCATGTTTATTATCGTCATATCCAGTCGTAGCCAAAAGGCATCATGTTTATTGTCGTCGTATTCAGAGTTCTAGCCAATAAGCATCATACAGAGTCCTATACAATAAGCACCGCGTCTAGTGTCGTCATAGCCAGCGTCTTAGCCAATAAGCACCATGTCCAGTGTCGTCATAGCCAGCGTCTTAGCCAATAAGCACCATGTCTAGTGTCGTCATAGCCAGCGTCTTAGCCAATAAGCACCATGTCTAGTGTCGTCATAGCCAGCATCTTAGCCAATAAGCACCATATTTATTGTCGTCATAGCCAGCGTCTTAGCCAATAAGCATCATGTCTAGTGTCGTCATAGCCAGCGTCTTAGCCGATAAGCACCATGTCTAGTGTCGTCATAGCCAGCGTCTTAGCCAATAAGCACCCATGTCTAGTGTCGTCATAGCCAGCGTCTTAGCCAATAAGCACCATGTTTATTGTCGTCATAGCCGAAGTCCTAGCCAATAAGCATCATGTTTATTGTCGTCATAGCCGAAGTCCTAGCCAATAAGCACCATGTTTATTGTCGTCATAGCCGAAGTCCTAGCCAATAAGCATCATGTTTATTGTCGTCATACCCAGAATCCTAGCCAATAAGCATCTTGTTTATTTTAAAGGCAGGAAAATGTTTGATTCCCCGCCCTTAAAATAGGATTGCAGCAAATGACGGCGAACTGCATTAGCATCATGCATCGCTGATGCATTGTCGTCATATATCATGTTTTATTCCCACTGTTGGCCTTTTCCTGATCAACACATGTGGACATTTCTCGAACATTGAAAGTGTGCCGACCTGCCTAATAATCATATAATTTGATACATTCGCAGGATACATGATGGCGTACTAATACTCAGTATTACTAACAGGTCCACTGCAAGATAGCTTATCAACGGATTCTACCACCAACACAGAACTGCCTCCCTATCTGCCTTTCTATGGTATGATGTTAAAAGCAAGTCCCGTGTCATACGTTGGCATTAAAAATCATCATTGCTTCAGGCGGATGTGCCAAAATTACGATGTCTTACATTATGTAAGGACCACCACCCGTATATTGGTGAAATAATGTTGGTGTGATCAGAGACATATATACACATATGTGTATAGGTCTCTGGTATGATATAGAATAATTTTTTTGCCGGAGAAGTATTAAGGTTAACAAGTCAAGCGAGAAAGGTTATAACACATATGTCTCTGATTATATGCATTGAAATGTGTGAAAAATGTTGTGACAAGTTTTTTTTTTTTAAACAAATCATCCATAGACTACTTTTAACAAGTCCGAAAACTTAACAAGCATAAAACTTATGGCAAGCTATGAATGGGACAAGTTGGGCCTGACATTACGGATTAACCAGGGACTTGATATACTACTCAGATCCAAGCATTATTATTGGAACTGAGACATGGTTAAATCCATCTATATGCAGTGTTGAAATTTTCCCACCCAATTATGAAGTATTCAGGAAGGATGGGGGAGATGGCTATGGTGGTGTACTTTTGGCTGTAAAAAGGGACTATATCACTGACCAGCTCGAGACATGTTCCTCTTCTGAATCACTCTTCACTAAGTTAACCATCGGGAAAAATCAGGCTCTGATAATAGGATCCCTATACAGACCCCAAGCAGTAACATCAGCTATATGGAGGATTTGTGTAGTGTTATTGAAAACATTTACAATGCCAACAAAAATGCAGTGCTGTGGTTAGGAGTAGATCTTAATCTACCCGACATAGTATGGGAAACACTAGAGGTAAAAGGAAACCAGATATCTAGGGCCATCAACCAACGATTTTTGGACATGGTACATAACTGTGGTCTTGAGCAGATTGTTACTTTTCCAACTCGCAAACAACAACACTCTTGATTTATTCCTTACCAATAGACCTGGATTCATTAACAAGTACATACCTATACCAGGGATATCGGATAATGATGGTGTATCAGTGGAGTCGGCAAAAATGGCAAATAAGACCAAACCAGTGAAACGGAAGATCTTCTTGTGGAAAAGGTACAAATTAGATGACATGAAACAATCATGCTTGGAGTTCCAACACTAGTCCCTGTCCTCTTACAACAAGACTAGTCGTGTGGAGGACACGTGGACAGACATCAAAACCAACCTTGACACCATACTAGAGTCATCCGTACCATCTAAAATGACAAGTAGCAGGTTCAGCCAACCATGGATCAACCAAGATGTGAAAACTCTCACGGCGAAAGAAGAGAAGCTTCATCAAGGCACGTCGAACAGGACATCACAGAGATATAAAGCGTTACCAGTCATTGAAAAAGGAAACTAGATCAGCCTGCAGGAGAGCATACAACTATGCGACAAACATCATATCACCTGACAGCACCACTGATCCCAAGCGTTTCTGGAGCTTTATCAACAGCAGACGCAAAGACAACTCGGGTGTGGCACCATTGAAGTCAACAGATGGCATCACGTACTCCGACCCAGAACGCAAATCGAACATCCTGAATGACCAGTTCACATTAGTCTTCAACTCTGGGGAGCCCACAGACAACATCAGACTAATGGGAGACAACACCTTTCCACCAATGCCGGACATCACCGTAACTTCAAAGGGGATCAGTAAGTTATTGAACGCTCTTCAGATACACAAGGCAACTGGACCAGATATCATTTCAACCAGACTGCTAAAGGAGCCGGCAGAGGAATTTATACCCATCTTCGTCCAAGCATCAATGAACCAGGTAGAGTTACCATCAGAGTGGAGGAATGCGGATGTAGTTCCCATATACAATAAAGGTGCAGAGAACAAGGCAGAGAGCTACAGGCCGGTGTCCCTGACATCCATCTCGTGCAAAATGCTTGTGCATATCATCACCAGCAGCATCATGAACCACCTGGAGAAGCACGACATTTTAAAAGACGCATAACATGGCTTTAGAAAGAGGCGCTCCTGTGAGACACAGATTATATGACTGATGTTATACTACTGGATTTTTCTAAGGCCTTTGACAAAGTGCCATATGCCAGGCTTCTCCATAAAATTTGTCACTATGGAGTCAGGAACAACACACACCTACATGGGAGGGAACAGCAGGTCGTTCTAGAAGGATACACATCCAGGAAGTCACCCGTAGAATCTGGAGTGCCCCAGGGGAGTGTACTCGGCCCTCTATTGTTCCTGCTGTATATTAACGACCTACCCGACTACATTGAACATGGATATACTGCACGCCTGTGTATTGTATCGGACCATAACATCGGCCGACGATGCACGGAAGCTTCAGAAAGACCCTGAAGCACTCCAGAGGTGGGAGAAGGACTGACTAATGGAATTCCATCCACAGAAGTACCAGGTACTCCACATTACCAACAGGAGGAGCCAACTACGTGAACCGTATAACATCCATGGCCACTTTCTGGAGGAAGTGGATTCAGCATAGTACCTGGGGGTCAACATTCATAAATCCCTTAACTGAACAACCCATATCAACGCAGTAGCCAAGAAAGCCAATGCCACAAGAAGCTTTCTACAGCGTAACATCTACCAGTGTCCTAGAGCAACAAAGACGCTGTGCTACACAACACTCATCCGGCCTCAAATGGAGTATGCGAGCTTAATATGGTATCCTTACACTACCAGCAACATCAACCAACTGGAAATGGTGCAGAGACGAACAGCCAGGTTTGTCACTGGAGACTACCATCGGTTTGTCAACTCCAGTGGCCCACACTCCAGGAGCGTAGTACAGCTAGTAGAGCCGTCATGATGTACTGCATAATCAACTGCATGGTGGACATACCAAAAGTACATCTCATTCCCACAGCAACCATAGTACGGGGACATAACCAGCGTTTCCTTACATCATTTCAAATTGGAAAAAAAGGTCGGCTAAGGGATCTAGCAGTGTAGATCTACTCTTTACAGATACATACAGATAGAACTCAAGTTCAACTACAATAGTTACCAAGTTAGATCTAGATGATCAATAGCCACTAAGCCAGATGTGTGTTTCGGTTGGTTGAATACTCTTTTCCACAGAGTACGCCTACATAGCAATCCCAGCTTTCTTAACGCCTGTGCTCTTTTCTACAAATTTTTGATCATAATAACTTCAGAGCAAGTACCAGAGACATATATACACAGAGACTGGAAACTCCCATTGAAAGCTATATAGCTCCCTGACATAAGTAACATTTCCCGACAGGCATCTCGATAAGCCGGAAGTCCGCCATATTGTTCTCGGCATTCATTCGCTTGAAAGCATTAAGCTTGCAAAGAAGAGGAATTTTCATCGCTTTTTAAACAAAGGTAGTTCAGATAAGTAAAAAAAGCAATATACTAATCATTTGAATCATAAAACATTTCATATATGATCTATTCAATGTGAAGACATAACCCCGATCAGAAGCCATTAGTTGTGATAGACCTCTGAAAACATTCCCTTGGGTTTATGCAAAACATTTACACAATATTGAAGCACATGCCACCATTTTTCGTTTATAGCACCATCAATGTTTATTATAGTCATAGTGCTTTAATTTTCATATGAAATATCTGTATATCATGCATAATTACCCGGTCGTATTTGAGGACCTCGCGACATTTTTCTACTCACTACCGAACCCGCTGAGAAACGACAACGGCAAGAAAAATTGTTAAAACAACAAAAATTAATGTCCTTTACATGACTAAACTCACACGTGTTTGTTAAGAAAGGTTTCAGACACATTTTATATCATTGGGTGTAGAAGACTTTATTCTTTATTTGATTTTAATCCAATTTTATCTACGCGGTAAATATTCAATCGTTTTTAACAAGAAAACCGATACCATACCATATAGAGCAAAATAATCATATAACCTGTCGATATATATATTGTTTTTATATTGAAAGTCATACTATAATCATCAAAGAAGTCATAGTTGTTATTGTAGTAAGAACTGAAGCAGTTATAAACACGTAAGGGGACATCTTGCAATGCAAATTTTCTGTGGCCGGCGGGTCGCCATTTTGTTTTTGTTGTTTGTGTGGTTTTTTTTTTTCTTCTTCTTTACAAAGGAGTAAATCTTGTTCGTATCACGTGAAGTGTGCACAACAGGTACAGAAATTATTTTGTTTTATGATTTACCATCTGAACATTAAAATAAACATTAAATTGTTATTTACTACCTTCCTAGATGCATTGATTGCTCAGCCTTATAAGGTAAATTTAAACAACTCCTATAAAATGGCAACAAGTGCTGTTTAGAAAATAAAATAATAAATAAATAAATAAAAATAATAAGTGCGAGGGAGGGTGGGGGGGCACAGACACATTAACAAATTAAAGTTGCCATTCAAGTACGAATTGAAGAAGTTATCAACACGTAATTGGACATATTGCAATGCGAAATTTCTTTAGACGCCAGCTGGATCGCCATTTTCTTTTTACTTCTTTGCATAGGAGGGAGTAAATAAACAGCTCATACCACGTCAACAGTGCATAAAACATTATTTTGTTTGCTATTTACCATCTGAATTTTTAAATAAACACAACATTGTTATTTACTGCTTCCCTTACTGCTTTGGTGCTTCCCCTGGGGTGGTGAACAAACAGTAGTAAAGGCAGGGGCATTGATTGCATATATCAACAACTCGTAAAAGGCAACAAACGCTGTTTAAAATGAATAAATATATAAATAGAAATAATTATTTTAAAAAAGCAGGAAATGAAGGCGTCTCAGTAAAAATCTTGGTTTTAAAAATATTTTTTATAATGATTAATGATACAAGTTTGTCTCAATTTTGTTAGAAAGAAAAAGGAGAATATTATTTCTACACATCGATAGAATTAACCAAAAAAAAAAAAATATAAAAGAAAAAAAAAATAATAATAAGTGCCCGTAGAATTTGAACTGAGGTGCGTCGGCAGGAAACACCAACTGCGCTATACATCCCCGGGCGATATCCGACGGTTAAAATCGGTGTATTGTAGAGCGCGGTCACCTAATTAGCATAACAAAAGGACGTGCATCATATGCCGGACGAAGCGGCGAGTTTCCAGTCTCTGTGTATATATGTCTCTGCAAGTACGAAGTGAATGACACCTAAGCTTCAGCCTTTGAGGATTTGCCAAGATCAGTTTCTGAATTTGTTTTTATAATACCCGCTCTTTGAATTCTATTCATTCGATACCTCTTTTGAATCACCGATAGTATTTCTATTGACTTAAAACGGAAGTACTCATACGGAAGTCATTTGGTACGAGAAGAACTTAGTAAACATCCTGATCTCTACGTCCCTCTAGTCGTGATAAATAGAACGACGTGATGAAGTAAACAGATGAAATGAGCATATAAACATTCAAAGTTTTCAAAATATATTTGGATCCGACAGAAAATGACGTTGGGACATACTAAAGGTAAATCATGGGGGTGTATGGTGATTCTTTCGACGTTGTCCTGTTGTCTCTCTCCTCACAAACAGATAACCATAGGAATGTTATTTTCTATCTGCAGAAGAAAGTGTCAGACATGTAAAGTCCTCCACTTGGCATCATCTCAAACTGTTGTACACAATGTAAAGTTCTAACCAGAAAATTTTATAACGGTATTAAAACTACTCTGAACTAATACCAGGTGCATATGATATAAAATAGACTGAATAATCCCGTACCAGATACAACGACATACATTTATCGGTAACAGGAGCCACCTGAGATGAAATTTTCTGTCAAGATAATGAAATAACTAGAATTTCACGTTTTATATACCGAATGACGCATTCAAATTATGGCATCAGAAAAATTGATAGTCACAAAAAGGCTGGTTCTCACCAATAAAAATCGAGACAGACAAGTGTGTAATGTGCTAGCAGGTCACCCAATCCAAGCGCTGATTGTGCTTAGCTTTGCTTAACTTGCAACAAAGCTGGGCAAAGAAACCACATTTCCAAAAAGTTAGCTCACTAGGGTCAGGGTGTTGAACTCGCTTACATGTATATGTCTCCAACACCATGCAGTAAAAAAATCAAGATACCAGATCATAATTGTCACCAGATGTCTGTTACTGGTAGCAGTCTAAAAATTCATATCTTTGAAAGGTTGAATAACAAAGATTTGGGATAGAATATTAACAATTAAGATGAAATGAGCTTGCATCCTAATCTGCACCTCACCAGGACTGACGTTTACCAAAACATGTTAAATTGAAAGTAACTGAGTCACATTTTGAGAGAATTTCAAAAATATAAAATGAGAAATATTGAACAATTTGTATGATGAGCTGAAATATATAGAGAGTTATGGTTCTGCTTAAGAGGAGACCTTAAACATGTTAAACTGTAGATGAAATATACAAAAATGGAGGAGGCATAAGATACAAAGACAGAAAATTTAGTGCAAAATATGATAACAATGCGTTAAATGAATCTAATTTATTTTTCATTTGATAGAAGTATACCATGTATGCATGGCACATGATGTACAAGTTTTTAGTCATATTTTCTTGCTTGGTATACTTTCTTCCAACAAAAAAAAGAAAGATTCATTACTTATCATTTAATTCCTTTCAAACGTATTTTATGTTCTCAGAAATTGGTACGTTTTGTCTGCACTATTTCATAACATCTCTTAACTTCTTCTGTGACAGTGATGTCACAATTATGAAAACATGGAAATCGCATTGTCAGAGAAAAAAGTTTTGTGGATGAGATATATCCTAATTTAAACCAATCAAAATGTGTCTTACATGTAAAATTAAATGATTGGCCTATCTTGGAAAACAGTGTAAGTAAATGTAAACCTTGTACAAAATACTACCAATTACTAACAAACCCAGCAATATACATGTAACTTGAGCAAAAGGTCGGAAACACCTTCATAAATGGGTTTAGGAGTAAATTTGATCATTTTAAATTGACATCCTGATGTTATCTGATAAGTCAATTTTTTTTCCATCAAATGATACCTGGTCTAGTAAATTTTTTTTATCAATCTGGTATAATTTCAAAATTTTTCAAGAAATTCTTCAACTTTCATACAAGTACAGTCTTCTCACATTATCTTAAGATCGAAATTCATGTTTCTCAGAGAAAATATAAAGTTTCAGTCAGAATTGAGAGAGAATTGTGATGTGATTAAAAGTAATTGTATGCTGATACAATATAATTATGATGATATTTTAATTTATCAAATTACGGCATATTTTACTGATAATTTCAGTATCATGTCAGAGTTGATAAATATAAGTGTCATGGAAGTCTTTAATGCATTGTTTCGGTTTCAACCATGTCATTCTGGTGAGTGCAGTCATTCCATTTATCGTATGCATCACCAAATACCCAGCCTTTGATGGAGATTAAATGATTGGTGGCAAGTTTGGTCAGAAAGCAAACTTGCATGATCATGATGAAAATATGAAATTTCATAATCTTTCAAGGAATCTGAGTTTCATTGCTTCTGTATGGCATTTAAACACATGCAGCTTTGTAATTTCTAGATATATATCATTTTTCCTATTTGAATTTCAAATGCAGTTTTTCATTTCACCTTTCACTTTGTTTATTTCCTCATGTAGGGAACCATACCATAATTTGAAAATATATGTAAGAAGGAATATGTCTTTATACATGAATATAATGATTATCATACAAAGATAATGTCCTGGAGGAATTTAATTTGCCCACTGGTCACAGTGGGCATTTTTAGAGTGGGCATTAAAAATGTCCACTGGACACAGTGGACATTCTTGCAAAAGCCATTTGGAATTAACATACAGGTAAGTCGACAGCTTGATAGCTCAGGTAGATGTCCACTCCTAATGTCAACTGGAATTTCAGGTGGACTGCCCTCTGTAGACAGTGGGCATTCAAAGTTCCACCTGGACATGTATACATGTATGCATGTATGTGTATATATATATATATGTGTATATATATATATATATATATATATATATATATATATATATATATATATATATATATATATATATATATATATATATATATATATATATATAAGCTTTAAACTAAGTGAAACAGAAATAGAAAAATAGATTTAGGAACAACTATTTCCATGTTGTTGCAAGTATTAGATAAAAATGAGACATATTTAAATTTAATGAGTGGTTTACTGAGAACTGTTTAAAATATTCAGTTATCACCCAGCTTTTTAATAACAACTTTTGTCCAATATTTTGAATAAAAAAGCCTTGACAGTATGATGATGCAATACATTAGATAGATGTCTTCATTAAAGAAATGAGATATACTCTAGATAAGAGGAGATGTAAAACAATGCAAACTAGTGCACTCAGTATAAAGTAAAAATTTCTGTAATCAGGTTTGTTAAAAAATAAAGCATACTAATAGGCTATGGGGAATAAACTTCCTAACCTTTCTTTACCAGTAATGTATTGCATTATGCAGAAGGATAGATATACATATATAGTGCCATATTGGTTCTTAACTTTGATTGTGTTTCAGGTACTACATTTTTTAAATGATACATGTAAGCCTTTTTCTCTTGCTACAGGACAGTGTGTAATATTCTCTTCACTGATCTTGCTTACAAAGGCTTTGCAGATTTGTGCAAGTGGTAAGTTATTCATGTTTTGGTATATGATATCTCTAGACTTAGTGTAATAGGTTGATAACTCAACTTCAAACAGTCTTTGAAACAGTTTGAGTGAAGCATTGGTAGGGATGTATATTTATGTAAAGAAATTAGAATTTTGGATTTTAAAACTAGTTTGAGTGAACGGAAGATCAAAGTCATTGGTGTTTGAATAAACTAGAGTCAGCTGTATTCAAATTTCATTGAGTTGAAAGATATTCAAATAAATCACCATTTTCAACATAGAGTGTCTGCATGATGAGTATAAGGAAAGAAGAGAAACTATAACTTCCCCTGGCTTTCCAAACAACTACCCCAGCAACGTCTGTGAACGGTGGTATATTTCAGCAAAAGAAGGAGATGTAATAACTATGAGGTAAGACATTTTGTTGTCACCAGTATGTCACATGTAAAACTTGCAATAGACCATATATACAGATGTATATATATCAGACCTGTCCATGTTGTGACAAAGATCCATTTGGCTTTTTGGGATTTGTTGTTTTAGTAACAACAGTAAACACGATGTGATTAGAGGTTTCCATTTTTGTCTGTTTCTTTGTCTGTCACCAGTTTAGTATTTACCAGACTTTGTCTGTCTCTGTATCTGTCACCAGTTTAGTGTTTACCAGACTTTTGTCTGTCTCTTTATCTGTCACCAGTTTACTGTTTACCAGACTTTTCTATGCTGTCTTTCAAGACATCAGGATGAAATATGCAGCAGAGCTCTACTATAACAAATTACAGATCAAGTGTGTCTTTATTAACCTACTTTCAATAGAATTTCTGCCTCTAGTAGAAGGTGCAAGCTCAAAGTCGAATGTAGGAACTTTCAACATGTCCCAAAAAGTTCCTATCATATTTGTACTACTACACTGTGGTTTTTGTTGTATAAAAGACAGTAAATAACAGATAGGAGTATGGTAAAGGTTGACATTCAGGGTGATACCTTTTGTGGAATTTATTTATTTTTCCAAAATAAAAATGAAAGTATCTGCTGGGCATGATGTAGAGTATCTTTTATTATAGTCTGGTCTGGTTCTCTACATGTATTGTTTATGTCACTTGGTTTAACCTCCTTGGTACATGTATAGACTCTTTCACTACAACTGGGGGACTGATGTTTTGTTTGGCAAAATCATAACTTTTCTCACAAAATGACATCAGCAACAGTCAATTTTCCATTATAACGTCAAAGATTTTATGGGATATGTTATCATTTGTCATCCAAAACAATAGTCTCGCAGTATTAGTTAAATGCTCTTTTCTAGTTGCCTTTAAAAAAATATTGAATAATTCTCTTGATCTACTTTTTTGAATGAATGTAAGAATTACTGAAACTGATGCAGTAAATTTATCATAGATTTTATATAAAATATGACATATATTTAGTGTAAAGGAAATGGACATTGAAGTTGGTGATGACAATTCTTGTAACCGTGACTACCTGGAAATCGGACAGTACCCACAATATCCTGCTCGTAAGTTGTGTGGACATAGTAAAAAGCCTTATGTCGTCATCTCTGAGAGACCACATATTGCCATCAATTTTAAGAGTGATAAATACCAGGCGTATAAAGGATTTCTGTTGAAATATATCAGTGGTAAGTGTGTACATGAAATAAGTATATATATCATAAGTGATTTAGTGTACCATAATTGATTTCAATTAATTTGGTTGAATTTAGCATGGTTATATAAAAACAAGCTGTGTTTGTGAAACACTAATGCTCCCGGCGGCAATAAAGTCCAAAAAGGTATATTTAGCTTGAAGGGCATTGTCAAGGTCAAAAGATCATTGACCTTCATGTCGTTTGTAAAGGCTTCATTAGTTGAGTATGAATGTCAAATATGAAGTCTCTATCCCTCATGGTTCAAAAGTTAAAGCCAAGGTTAAAGTTGACAATAGACAGACAGGACAAAAACAACATGCTCCTGATCTATTGATCTGGGTACATAAATATTATGCTCAAATAAACAACGGATATCGTAGAAAGAGTGAAATGTTAAATTATGAAATATACATAATAAAAATTAATCTCAATAAGAGGTGCCCTCTCATTATTTGTAGAATGATTTGGGGATAGGGGGTAGGGTAATCAAATCTTAATTAACGCGAAATCTAACCTGGATAGATAAAAAGTTTATCAAGTACATATGGTAGAGTAGAACGAAAATAAATCAAGAAAATGAGATTTGCACATATTTTCACATTATCAGCACTGTAATATCTAATTTTGATGCATTTGTAGGGGGGATTCTAAAATTGATACAGAACCATGAAAGAAAGATATATAGATGATTTATTTGTGTCTTATATTTTGCTAAAAAAAAAATGAAGTTTTAAAAACGGACATATTTATCATTACGATTTTCTTATGGATGGATAACCCGTAAATGAACAATTGTCTTGTTGTTGGTACATGTATTTATGAAAAATTGAAGCAAGCATAGCTCATACAAATTCCATGTATTGCTATACAGTTTTCAGAGAATTTGCACAGGCTATGTTGTCTTGATTTTCTATGAATATCAACAGTAAGACATTTATTCTTTGTGTTTCCATGGCAATGTATTTCTGTAAACCATGCCCAGCAAGCAGACCAAAATTCAACATTGACTCAATTACTGATATAGAAGCATTATGATTTGGATAGTAGTATTCCATTAACAAATTTATCGGTTTTTTTTTTTCAATTTCCGTCAATTCTCTTTATAGGTAGAATTCAAATCTCAGTCTTATGCTTGGGTCTGACAATTCAGACTAACAACAAACTTCCTATATATGGTATTCCCCTCATACCAGAACTCAACATACAAATGTACCACTACCTCTATGCAGAATTCAATTTTTTTTCTGATCTATATAACATTTTAAGTCCTTGATTGACAGGTCCTGTACCAGCCCCTTATTGCCAGGTGGATGAATTTCAGTGTCAGAATGGAAAGTGTATATATAGTGAATGGAAATGTAATGGTGCTGATGAGTGTGGGGATAAGAGTGATGAAAAGGGATGCCCTGCAGGTAAGACAAGATACTTATTATGCATTTTAGGGTCAGTATTGTTTCAAGAAATTCTGGACCCATAGGAGTGGAATTCCTATCAAACTGTTGGAATGTACCTAGAGAAGTACAGTCTTTGTCTCAATTGCAATTCTTTCGCTATTAGTATTAAAGTTGTATACCCTATGTTCGCATATTATAGGTAAATTTATTCCAAATTGTTTTTATTACATATATAGGCCTTTAACATATTAAAAAAGAGCCCTTGTAAATTCTGCGTTCAAATTCGTCTTATTAAGCGAGATATGGCTGTTTAAAACGCGATGTTTGTAAACAGAATGTTTACCACCAACTTATCACGTGATCTAATTCGGAAGCCGCCGCATCATGGACACTGATGGAGGGCGAGGTGAATAAACTTGACGAGTAACTTTAAAAATCTGCATTCAAGTCTACTAAAGTTAGTATTTACTGAAATCGTTTTCTTCTGGAGTCTCCCGTCATCGTATATGTTTTTTTATTAAACTGCGCATGCGCGAAGTCAGGTTACGGTTGTATTTATGGAATACCCACTTTATTTACGAAGAATTCTCTTTTTATTTTGATATCTCTGAGGGTTTGAAGCAGCAAAAAGTGTTATTAACGCAAAGTTAATAACTTCAGGCATACAAAAAAATACAGTTTTTGTTTTACATGCCCTAATTTTTGAAATTATACCGAATTGTAGGGTATACAACTTTAATGAATGAGTGTTTTTAAGTGACAATATATGATTCTGTTGATAATAATTATAATAAACATTATAAATAAATTATAGAATAAATTTGATCAGCCAGAAAGATACATTTAAAGATTGCAGTATCTTGTGGATTGCATACCCATGTGAACGTTGCACAGTTACATTCACAGCTATGGCAAATTGAGGACCCAGACAATACTATGTAATATTGCAATCTCGTACATATCTAGCTGTATGGATATTAGGATAAAGTTAAGATATACGGAAATTCGTGGTCAATAATGCAATTCGAAATGTCAGGACTATTCAGTACTTTCATTTATTATTTGGTGTGTGAAGTTTTTATGCCACGATGAACTTCTCTTGAATGCCACAGGTCAGTTAATTGATACATGTAATCTACTCAGTTGAACAGTTGAAAAATGGTTCATGTGACCTCTTTTTACTACAATTCTCTATTGTCTACTCTCTGCACCTGGAAATGGGTCACATTATAGTAAATCTATCTTTGACCTTCTAGACATAGAAATTATGTTAAAGATACTTGTAAGAAGATATATATTGAAAAATATCTCCAGTAGGAATCTATGGTACCAAACATATCACATTATCCTGTATGGAATAGATTTATAAGATGTTATTGGTAGGTTGGTCGTCTGATTGGTGTATTTGTTGCTGTTAATATTTTTTTTGTCATATTGGGTACAAAGAAGCAGGATAAAAGATATGATAAATAAAACGTTTTATCTAAGGTAGCAACAGAAGGCATTCACATGATCAGATTGACATTTCTGTTTGGCACAAGTTTTCTTCTTCTGCCAGTTATGTGCAGGGCTTCTCTGGGGCATTATCACACATTGGGATGGTGTCATCTGAAGAGCTATTTCCGTTGCAGTCATAACTATTGTTTTAGTAACATACTGCGAATGATTCATTTGTTTATAATGATATGAATGCAACATTTGAAAATACATGTATAGTGAGTGACAAATGATTTTACACAGAATAGAAGAATAATTACGTCAAGCATTAGCAATTATTTTTTTCGGTATATCTTCTGTTGATTTCAGTGAGATTTTAAATTGCTATGTTTAATATTGATATAAGAAAAAACTTACTTAGAAATAATTATTTCTACTTAGATACTGACAAAACATTCCTTATGCTATCATTTTAAAGTTCCCTGTCTTGATAGCATTCTTGATTGTCATCATAAAAAGTAAGGAATTTAAAGGGATCAGTGAGAAAAGGGCTGGTTTATCATTAAATCAAGATAATTAGTATGTTAATGTCTTTTGAACTTTAAGTTATAATATATTTCTAAAACAGTAGAATATTGATATATATGAAATATAAGAATATTCAGAGGTAATTTCTTTTAGTGTACCTGCCTTCTTTTGAATCCAAATAGTGTATCTTTGTGCATCCTGTGAAATCATGAGAAGTAATCAAGAAAACTTGCATTTGCAAAATACGAAGTTTGAATCATATCCACTATAACAGCAAATGTGATCTATTTTGTTTATTCAGTTACTGAGCAACCAAATGTCAGCTGTGCGGAAAATATTCTTTGTCGATCAAAGACAACAATGAGATATATCTGTGTTGACAAGGATAAAGTGTGTGATGGTATTCAGGATTGTCTGAATAAAGAAGATGAGTCACTTTGTCGTAAGTTGTCTCCAAATCTGTCTGGTACAGATTTAAAATGTTCCGTTTCATATCTTCTTGGAAATTCAATACATAAACAGGATAAAAACATCCTCTATCTGTTATTTTAATAGTAGATCTGTACATACCTTCCTCACTTTGGTTAATTGTTTTGCAAGGAAGAGATTCAGGTTTCAAAATAATTTATTTTAAGTCACAAGAGTTTCATAAATTGTTGCTATTAAAAGGCATATCACTTTAGTAAATTTATTGAGAAAAATTTGTCACAATGTAATACATGCATTTGATATAAGGCTGAAATCATTCATTTGTTTTAAAGGTTGAGATTTGTTCAATGGTATTTACATGATACTTATATTTCAGCTGATCAGTGCCAGGCCCACATACATGACTTAACAGGATCCATCCAATCACCTCTCTACCCTGAGGACTATCCCATTAATAGGGATTGCTTA
The DNA here is from genome assembly GCA_035048485.1 of Pteria penguin. Classification (NCBI taxonomy): domain Eukaryota; kingdom Metazoa; phylum Mollusca; class Bivalvia; order Pterioida; family Pteriidae; genus Pteria; species Pteria penguin. The sequence continues at coordinate 20,444,846 of CM068582.1, forward strand.
TGGACCATTCATATGAGAGATGTTAAATCCAAGATTCAGATTCGATTCCTAGATTTTAACATTCAGTTAGATAAGGATACAGATTATGTGGAAGTGTATGATGGAAAAGATATTTTACCTGAAAATCGGATTGGTCACTATTATGGCATGCATGTTCCTCCCAAACTTATTGAATCAACTACAAATTGGATGAAAATAAAATTTCATTCTGATAGCACTCATGGAGAAAAGGGATTTAATTTAACTTTCCAAAGGAAAGGTAATTTGTTTTTGTTACTTGTAATTGTATTTGGATTTTAAATATCTTTAATTTAGTTTAAATACCTTCATTTCATACCTTCAGTTCTCGTTAACATAGCTGAGGGGGAGGGGAGGGGATGGAGTTATGCTATATCCTGCATCCCAGTCCATTTCCTTGTCCTATATAGAAGATGGAATGAGTTCAGTTTGGGATAGAGCTGGATCAGTTGGTGAAGCTTTTGGTTTTTGACAAAGAGGACCTGGTTTCAGGTCTCACAGGTGACTCTTCAGTGTTATGTCTTTCAGATGAGACAGAAAAAACCTAAGTCTTTTATCACAATAGACAAAAACATAAAAGATCACTCAGTGTTTCAGGTGAATGTGTTGCATAGCTTTAAATTTCACCATATAAGTATAATAATCTTGATTTGATTTAAAAAAAAAATTCAAAATTGGAACAAAATCAGTTTAGGATAAAGTATGAGGTCCACATGGATGACAAGGTTTACTTTCACTTTATATATTCTAGTTTAAAGTTCTGATTAGCTAAATTTTGAATGAAGTATATTAAGTACTATACAGACAAACTTTGCACCACCATTATGTTTTTGAATAAAAATTTATCATTGTTTGATGTATGTTCCTTCTGTTAGTCACACAAAAATTATTCAAATTTTTACCACAAACCTATTGGAAGCCCAGTCAGATTCAAATCTAGGACCTCTGGGCCTGAGCCAAGCACACTACCAACTGAGCTATATCAGCTATGGAGGCTGGATTTAACATGGATTTGTCTACTTTAGTGATTTAATTGGAATTTTTCTGCTTGACTGATTTAGTTCAGAAGTTTAGAATAACTCAGATTTAGACAAAATATAAGTGGTACACCATACATGTAGATGCATCTTAGGACATTAGTTTGAATGTCTGGATGGATGCTTGATTTGACCTACATGTGGTAACTTTGCTAAGATGTTTGGAATATATATGCTGGTGACAAACTATGTATAATATTATCAAGTGCTGTGTTGACCTGTGTGCATAACCCATTACAAGATGAGCTAAAGAATCCTTGAGAGTGTTTTTCTCATCTAAGTTTAATTCTTGTTTTCACAGGTAGCTGCTTATCCAATCAGTTGCCATGTGGTCAGGGAGAAAGTAACTGTTATGAAGCACTCAGACGGTGTGATGATATCTGGGATTGTCCGCTACATGGTGGTGATGAACTGTCTTGTGGTATGTCAGATATTGAGAACATGAAATTTCCATTTTACGTCATGTAGCATGTGCTGATTTTATCAATCTTCTGTCATACTTTCCCTTCAAATATGGTTTCTATGCTGTTGCTTTTGAAACCCTTTAATTACATGTAGTCCCATTTAGTAATAATGTTTGTAAAATTATGATAAATAAAAGTCAAGGTCTATTTTCATTAACTTTTATCAACCTCTACCAAGAAAACAAACCATTATAACTTTGTTTTTTAACTTTATTTTTAGTGATACTCTTATAACAGGATTATTGTCCTTTATGGCTGTTGAAATCATAGACTGGTACATGTCTCCAGCTGAATAGCGAAATTTGTACTTCCCTTTATCAAGATCTGTTTTCATAAAAGTTTAGGTCATCTATCAATATAATTAAGATTTATGTTTTTATTTCTTTATTTAGTGGTCAAGAATCATTCAACATTTCTTATTGTTGTTTTATTTGGTAAAGGAATGTGTAAAGGAATGTATAGCTGTGGAAAAACCAGTACACAATGTTATGACGAAAGACATAAATGTAATGGTGTCGGCCACTGTACTAATATGGCAGATGAACTTAACTGCTGTAAGTATAACTACATGATATAACAGTATATTATTTATTCCCCCCCCCCACCAAAGGAGGAGGGGCGTATTATTTTGCTACTGTCTGCCAGTTCTGTCGGTTTATTTACAGTTTTCGCTCATTATATCTGGATCCAATAACAATAATGAATTGAGTGTAGTATACAGATACATCTCGAGGATATTTAGGTCAAGTTTAAACTTGCTTAGTATTCAATAATTTTTGTCATAATTATCCCCCCTGAACTTAGAAAGTTTCTTAAAATTAGCTGTTCCGTTCATTATCTCAAAAACCGGATAGAGATATTGAATTGATATTTTGCATACAGATACATCCTAAGTATATCTAGGTCAAGTTTAAATTCAGTTATGTTTCAATAATTGTTGAGAAAGTTATTCCCCTTGGACTTAGGAAATATCCTAAAATTAGCAATAATTTTGCACATTATCTCTGGAACCAATAAAGATATTGAATTTGTTTTTGAAATACTGATACATCTAAAGGACATTTAGGTCAAGTTCAAATTTGGTTATGGTTCAATAATTTTTTTGAGAGCTATCCCCCTTGGACTTAGAAAATTTCTTACAGTTAGCAGTTCTCTTCATGTTTTCAGGAACAGCTAGATATATTGAATTGATATTAAGTATACAGATACATCTTAGGGATATCTAGGTCATGTTAATAAGATTTAATTTAGATATAGTTCAGTTATTTTTGTCAGAGTTACCCCCTTTGACTTTGAAAATTTCTTAAAATATGCAGTTTATGCTCATTACCTCAGGAATGGATAAAGATACTGAATTGATGTTTGGTATAAAGATACATCATGAAGATATCTAGGTCAAGTTTTATTATGCACAGTGACGAAAACTTTTGATTGGAAAAAATATATGTTTGTTGGTGATTATTTGGAGTAGATGACCTCTAATGTGGTCATGTGAGTTATGAGGGGCATATGCTATGTTGGCATTGCCCTTGTACTATGTAGATAGTGAGTTTGTGAGAATCTGGCAGTCTATTATGGGTTTGTGGTGAGTAGTAGTGAAAGTCTCTCAAGGATTTGTTGTGAGTAGTAGTAAGAATCTCATGGGTTTGTGGTGAGTAGCAGTGAGAGTCTGTCATGGGTTTGCAGTGAGTAGTAGTGAGACTGTCATGGGTTTGTTTTGAGTAGTAATGGGACTACTGTCATGGGTTTGTAGTGAGTAGTAGTGAGACTGTCATGGGTTTGTGGTGAGTAGTATTGAGACTGTCATAGGTTTGTTGTGAGTAGTAGTTAGACTGTCATGGGTTTGTAGTGAGTAGTCATGAGACTGTCATGGGTTTGCAGTGAGTAGTTGTGAGAGTCTGTCATGGGTTTGCAGTGAGTAGTAGTGAGACTGTCGTGGATTTGTTATGAGTAGTAATGAGACTGTCACTGGTTTATAGTGAGTAGTAGTGAGACTGTCATGGGTTTTTGGTGAGTAGTAGTGAGACTGTCATGGGTTTGTAGTGATTAGTAGTGAGACTGTCATGGGTTTATGGTGAGTAGTAGTGAGTCTGTCATGGGTTTATAGTGAATAGTATTGAGACTGTCATAGGTTTGTTGTGAGTTGAGTGAAACTGTGATGGGTTTGTAGTGAGTAGTCATGAGACTGTCATGGGTTTGTGGTGAGTAGCAGTGAGAGTCTGTCATGGGTTTGCAGTGAGTAGTAGTGAGACTGTCATGGGTTTGTTTTGAGTAGTAATGGGACTACTGTCATGGGTTTGTAGTGAGTAGTAGTGAGACTGTCATGGGTTTGTGGTGAGTAGTAGTGACTCTGTCATGGGTTTATAGTGAGTAGTATTGAGACTGTCATAGGTTTGTTGTGAGTAGTAGTAAGACTGTGATGGGTTAGATGTGAGTAGTAAGGAGAAACTGTGATGGGTTTGTAGTGAGTAGAAGTGAGACTAGGGCATGGGTAGTGAGACTGTCTTGGGTTTGTGGTGAGTAGTAATGGGACTACTGTCATGGGTTTGTAGTGAGTAGTAGTGAGACTGTCATGGGTTTGTGGTGAGTAGTAGTGAGTCTGTCATGGGTTTATAGTAATTAGTATTGAGACTGTCATAGGTTTGTTGTGAGTAGTAGTGAGACTGTAATGGATTTGGTGTGAGTAGTAAGGGGAGACTTTCATTTGTTTGTAGTGAGTAGAAGTGAGACTAGGTCATGGGTAGCAAAAACAATTTGTTTCAATATTCCTTAATTTTTCTGCAGTTTATTTTGATTTTTCTGTCTGTTTATTTTAGCACCAGCACAGTGTGGTACACACAATGGTACCTTCCTGTGTGACAACAAGAAGTGTATCTATGAGACCTGGAAATGTGACAAGACAGATGACTGTGGGGATCATTCTGATGAACAAGGATGTCATAGTATGTATAATAGACAATATCTATTGTATACACCAGATGTCATAGTATGTGTTATCGACATTATCTATTGTATACACCAGATGTCATAGTATGTATTATAGACAATATCTGTTGTATATGTCATCTCTTACATGTGGACTAACAGTGTTTCAAAAACAATTTTAGTTTAGCCATTTAATGTGATGAACAAGGATGTCATATACATAAACAAAATCATATATAAGTAGACAAAACCATATATATGTAGACAAAATTATGTTAAAGTAGACCAAATGGTATGTAAGTATTCTGACTTTAGATAGAGTAAAAACAAATTATAATGAATTCTTTTATGACTTGAGATTTTCTCCCTCTATGCTCGTCTAGTCAGCATTCCCCAACACATTCCCGCTCAGATACAATCTTGCATACTCTACCAACCACAGTTCTTAATGTCTGTCAATTTCATTTTCTGAAAGCTGGATTATTGATTTTCATTATGTATCAAAATTTTTTACATTTTCACCTTGACCTTGAAATTTGACTTATTTAGACACAAAATTTACCCTGGATCATTACTTTAGAATTATTAGAGACAGGGCTTTAATATTTCACATGTGTATTCCTTGTGCCATACCTTTCTTTTGGTACCAGAAATTTGGACCTTGTGACCTCCACCTTGAAGTTAAACCTTCTTTTACAAGACTTTAACTTTATACGTAATGAAAGGTCTTGTCACAAGGAATACACACTATCTCTTACTGTTCATAAGTTATGACCAAAGTTAAAGTCTTGTAAAACATTTAGTCCCCCACTGGTAAAACCAGAGGGGACAATATGTTTCCACTTTGTGTGTCCATCTGTCTGTCCATTAGTCACCCCTTTTGTCAGTCTGTCTCTCATGCTGGTTTTCCACACTTTTCTTGGCCATGCTTATAGATATCAAGCTGAAACATGGTAGCAAGCTTCCACATGAGAAGTTACAGATTAAGTTTGACTTTGGCCATGGTTTACCTACTTTTCCAGAGTTATTGTCCTTTGTTCAAGATCAGTTTTCTGCACTTTTCTTGGCAGTGCTTACAAGTATCAAACTGAAACTTTAGATGAAATTCGACTTTGGTCATGGATGGACTACTTTTTTAAGAGTTAATGCTCTTTGTTCAAAATCATTGTAACATGAAATTACGGTCATTTGATGGCAGTTTGATGTAGAATGCTGTTGTGATGAAAAAACAAGTATCTCCATTGAGAAAAATGTCTGACTTAATGTATGACATTTACCACAAATGTCCAGCAAAATTACAAATGTCAAAACAAAAAAGATAAAAGTGAGCAGCTCAAGCTAATAGACAGTAGACACATATTGAAACTCTCAGAATGCCTGTTACACATTGGCTGTTACTGACCTACTTTTCAGCCCCTTATGGATATGTTGGAATCAGTGAGGGACTGTCTAAAAATGTGAGGGACTGTCTAAAAATGCTTGTTTATATTTTGACCTTGACCATGTAGATTGACTTTACTTACAAAAAACTTTCGCTATTTAAATTTGGTTGCCACTGATGAACTCTGTTGTCTTCTGACAACTCTCGTGATATAATAACAGTACTTGTTGTATGCAGAAACATAAAAGAATAGTAATAACAATAACCTAGCTGTGGTTCATAGCTAGGTAGTTGTTATTTATTAAGTATACATCATAAATGTACAAATTATAATTTTTTTCATGCAATACTTTGAAATCATATTCACACTTTTAAATCTGTGAATTATTTGTAGGAAGTACAAACCTGATCATAATAGCAGCAGTTGCTGGCTCACTTATTTGTGGGCTTCTCCTGGTTGTAGCACTTGGTTGTACATGTAAACTGTATAATCTACGTATGCAGCAATTACATGGATCACGTCAAGAAACACCTCTTTCTCGTCTTTATGCTGAATTCATGAGAAGAAGAGCACCTCCTCCTTATCATGAGGCAATGTTGACATCACGGCCTTATGAGGAAGTCAGGAGAGAATATCTGCAAGAACTTGATAGGTCTGAAATGCAAACAGAAAACGGAAGATCAAACAGCAGACGAGCATCTAGAAATAGACGACAGAATAGAAATGAAAATAGAGATAGCTCGAGTCGATCTAATTCACATAATAGAGAGAGAAATTGTACAAACATTGAAAGTAATACACAAGAGGCATGTAATTCCTCACAAAATTCTACGATTTTAGAAAGGCAGTCTTCTACTACTGCCTTATTGCAAAATGAGAGTGATTCAAATGATTCCTTGGAAAGTGAAGTTGACTCTAACTCCAGAGACAGAGTACATGTCCAGTTCTCTGGTGATCATCATGTCTCGGCTCAGTTCCGTAGAAGTAGTGAGAGCAATAAAGATTCCAGCACAAGTTCCTTAACTTCACCGACTACAGTTATGCCATCTAGTGATGCAGTTAGTATAGAAACAGCAACCATAGCATCTTGTGATAGTATTGAAATACCAAAAATTGAAAATGAAGATAATAGTAATTCCATTCAACAAGTCTCTCCTGGTACTTGCCAAAATTTACAGCTGGAGAATTCTGAAGTTTTTGAAAGATCACTAGAGTCTCTCGATTCTGCTGGTTCAGAAATTAATTGGGGTGAATTTACTTCCTCAACGATTTAAGTCTGATCATCTTCACTCGAGTCCGAGACTCATGAATTCTATTGTGATAAGACTTTGTATGTTGTCTGTAAGCTTTCCACATAATCAGTTTTTTCTTACAAAGTACAATATTGATAATAGTAGAAGTATATGTATCCAAGTACAAGAAAAGAAAATTTCTGGAAATTAACATCTGGCAAATTTAAAATTTCAACAAGGATGTTTTGTTTAATAGTTGTTCACTCATACAGTTCTCAGATTTGTTTTTGATATAATACTTGTGAGGATATTACAAGTAGTATGGCTAAGACAGATTGCATTCCCAGTAGAGGGCTAACAAATGAAGTATCAAATGTGGCCTTCATCACAACTTTCTTGAAAATTTAGAAATAGTTGTTTCCTTTATTTATGTAGTGATTTTCATGATATTTAACAATATTATGTCCTGTACAGTGGATGAGACATTAATACCACAGTGTCATATTCAGCAGTAGATGTCAGCATGTAGAAATGTCCTTCTGTTGGTCTTTGGCGTGGGAAGAAGTTTCTGTGTAGTGCACCCTGCAGGTACCATCACCATTAAAGTACTATGAATGGCTTTAAATTCGTTGGTACCAATTTTCGTCAATTCAAGAACAAAGACATTTTCATGGGTACTTAAATTTGTCATCTAGGTTGGTTTAAAAAAATAGAAAATTAGAATGATAATGAGATGCAAGCTTGTAGGCATGTACAAAATTGGACGCCTTTTCATTATAACTGTGACTACCATATAGACACTAGCTCAACCTTTTTAGGCTACTTGTATATCACACCAGACATTTTTGTGACGATCTTAGGACATCCATTTTGAAACCAGTCCATGCTAAATGGGTCATGCCCACTCATGAAACTATGTCCAACAAGACGACTCTCATCAAATCTGGACTTTTTCCAGCTGGGATATAAATATTTTGGATTTTTATTTTCATATGTCATTGTTTTAATACCTATCGTCCACTGTCATTTAAGGATAATAGTAAATAAATTAAGGTATCTCGATATCATCTAATTGTCTTAAGTTTGAACTTTATATTCGATAGTACTTAATTTCATCATTGAAGGGCTTGATGAAAATTGGTACCTGATGAAATAAAAGACATTCACAGTAATCCTGGCAATATGCAGGAAACAAACCAAAAAATATACATCGTGTTTTATTCCAATAAGGAATCATTATACATTAAGATGTTGTGAATTAAGAAGCCAGTAAATTACAATTTAAGGAAACAATTGAAAATATTAGATTCAAACATATTTTACCATTCATGTCACATAGGGCATTATTTCAAGTTATAGGGTCTTTTTGGGATTTCTCACATCTGTATGTGTTCCTTTACTTCACAATGGAGAATGGTTTACCCTGTCTTACTACATGTATATCTTTAGTAATTCTTCATATACATTATCTTAAATTCCTGTAGTGTGCATTCTAAATGCACATATTCATTCAATAGAAAAATGGTCATGCATTTTATTCACTGAAGGACTGTTGGGGCAACAACATAAATTCCCCTATAATTTTTATCTATTACTTTTCTTCTTTCAAACAGTTTTAATGTTAATGTTAATATTTCTTTGTTTGCATTTCAACATAGTTATAACATCTAAACCATTCACACTGATGTTACAGTATGTTTCTTATAGTCACTATTTGAATTGTCTTATTGAAAGTTATTACTCATCTTGACATCTTGTGTACAAATGAGTAATTTACAATTTGTAACAAACTTATGGTTATAAAATAGGAAATGGTAAAAGATGTTACTATGTTCTGAATATATAAAAGACTTGTAGAATTACGATTCTATGTGTTGCATCTTTCATGTTTGTGTCAATACTTTTCCAAACATATGATGTTCAGCTGCTGACATATAATTTTATACTGACTGTTTTAATATTTTGTGAAAAAAAAACCAAACAAAAACAAAAGAAACCTCATTAATGTACACGTTGTGAAGGCTTCCTGTCATGCTGTAACTCCTATTCTTCTTTGCTTTTTCTCTTACCTACATTTATTATTATGTATTGACATCAAACAACACGTATCTCAGTGTTCAGTACAAAGATAATTGGTGCTATATGTCTGCAGCAATCATGACTGTATATTACTGTGGATATTCATTAACTTCTGAAATTCAGAAGTAAAACCTGGTGCCCCGAGGGAGTAAGTGTGTCCTGTTTGGCAAGCATCATCTGCCATGAATGCACAAAACATACAGATGACACAAAATATTTTAACATTGCATGCATAAGAGGGCAATGGACCAACACTTTTTACTATGTTTCACAACAGGCTTATCACAACACATCTAAAATCAATCCCTTGCAAGGAACTTTTTGGAAGCCCCTCATTGCAGAAAAATTAATGTGATAATTATATAGATTTGAAGGTAACTGGTGATCAGTTCACTCACAACAGTATAACATGGTGACCTCTCATTATTGTGAAAAATGGTGATCTTTTATGAATATTGCATCTGTTAAGTTTGTGTTTAATCTCTGAACATGACCATAACATTGTACTTACTGCAGATGGCAAGGTTTGGGTACTTCTTTCTCCTCAACCATTGAATACTAGCTACCATCATATAGGTGAAGTCATTCTTGAAAAGTGTCATACTACCAGGTACAAATAAAGCTCATTAAGTTTTACAGTTTACTGAAATTGATCATCTAAGTTTTCCACAATTTGATCCATTCAGTAGTTATATTTTCACTACTGTGAATTCAAAATATAGGTTTTCATTCTCATTCATGCAGCTGCATTTCATGTTGAAACATACACTTGTCATATAATTATTATATTACTGCCTGTGTTGGTTATTATCAACACAAACTTCATATACATTTATATGTTGTACAAACTCATAGTTATTTTGATTACATCATTAAGATGCAAAGGAAGTACATAATATGTGTTACTAGAATTTGTTCAGTGTATAACTTTAGATTCCTTAAAAGATAAATACACTCTGTTTCAACTTTATAAAGACAGGAATTGAGATATTTAATGCATAACTATTGTATTTGATAGAGACATATTTGTGTATGTACTATATGTTTAGGTTGTGTGGTAGTATACATATTCATTCAGTAGAAATACCAGTATGTAATATTAGGGCAGATACAATGTAGCTATATTTGTTCATCTGAGCCAAAGACCATATCTTTTGAAAAGTAAAGATAGGGCTTTTATATTTAGTAATTGCTTTGAATTTTGCCAACCCCCCCCCCCCAAAAAAAAAAAAATTGGAATTATATTTTCATTGATAAATGAAATAATTTTCATATTTAGCATGTATATTCCTGGAGACCAGAGTTTTAGAATGGCACCATATTGATGGGTCTTATGACTTTACATCAGAACAATTGACATTTTATTTGTGACATTTATTGTAAATATATTACTTGTTACTGGAAATTCTGAGTGGTGTCAAATGTGTTACTTTGTGACCTTTACCTTTGAGAAAATTAAAATCAAATTGTTTTCATAACAAAGAGAGGCATTTTTATTTAGAATGTAGTTTATTGGACCAAACTACCTCTTATATCTTCAGTAATATCCCTACCACTCATTATAAATCATTGTGTAAGTTCTGTAGTATGAAGAAATGCTTGTTTGTGATACAGAGGGAAGCTTTTCTGATATATGTGCCTAGTTTGCTTTGTATTTTTATGGTGTGTAACAACTAAATCAATCAGTGTAATATTCAAAAACAAAGTTCTCGTGCATTGTGTTGCAGCATACTTTCTCCATGTTCTGTTGGAATTCTTAAAACTAGTTTACCTTATGGAAATATTGTTTGGATGGACCACCTCTTTACAAAAATTCGGGTTTGATGCTTTGAATCTGGCTTGTCTTAGATGAGAAGCTCCATAGGTTTCATTACATCAAATTGTTTAACTCTTCTACTAATTGTCATTCTTGATTCATGTAGATATTCATACTACTTAAGTAATATTAATAGTTATTATCTATTTTTGTTTAGACATACGTATGAAATTGAAAGTAATGAATTTCATACTTTACAAAAAAGTGTCATTAGAAATTTTCCCAATAAAATTTTATGTTAAAGGGCAATCTGATTAAAACCGTATCTTTATTTCGCTTCTCTCTCTGTTCCATTGCGTATAAAGATCTGGTGAAACCTGGTAAGGGGTCACATTCTTGAGAACTCTGCCAGTCGGTGGATAGCCTACAAAATCTTAGGAATGAAATTAACATCCACAGTGTGCGTGACGCACAAGGTAATTTTGAACAGTGTTTGTTACATAATGCGTCACTATCACATACCCAGCTGACTCACTGATTGGCTATGGGAAATAATGGTTTCAGTGACTGAGACGTCATCAGAGGTCACCAGAACGTGAACCCTTACGAGGCTTCACCAGATCTTTATACACAATGGGACAAATAGAGAAGTGGAATAAAGATACGGTTTTAATCAGATTGGTTAAAGGGAAATTAAGTATAGTTATTGTGATTATGAAGTACATGTTTATTACCCGATTGTTTTCGTTTAGATTATTTAGCTCGTTTTATCATTCATATGAAAAGTGCTTGATTTCAAAATAAAAGTATTAATTTTTTTCAAACTTCAACTAGTTTTGATAAAGTGCTAGTAAACCATTTTAGGATCTGACTTTAGCACAAAACAGTTTTCACATTTTCACATATAGTGGAAGCAAAAAGAAAGACGAGCTTGGAATAAACCCATAGAATGCCACAAAACTGATTGCTGATATAACATTTGTCTCTTTTTAAATTAACACCACCAGTTAATTGATTGGATGTACACACCCTGAAAGAGACGAGCTAGCCTTTTGTGGGTCAGTTATGACATACAGCTTCCTGCACTGAAGTGAACCATTTTGTTTAAGTGTTATGAATTTTATATTCTATGGTCTATTTGACCATCCTGCTCAAAGTCAATATTTAAAAAATAATATTTGGAGTCATATTGATTGTGTACCTATTTACACTACCCAGAGCTAGAGATGCTGTAAGCCAAAGGCTGGACTGACCCCTATTAAAATTTTTAGTGTTGGACTGTGACACAGATTTCGGCACTACAGTGGCCAAGAGGATACCTTCATTTGACAATTTCTTCATCAGCGGGGACATATGGATTTAAAATTAAAGGTATCTGCATTCTCTAGAGAGATGCAAGATTCAAGTTTGTTACTTTTATTTGAATTGGGAGAAAAGTAGATGTTTTAGTAGAGGTTTACTAGTACTACAAATACACAGAGTTTGATCAAAATCTGTTGAGTGGTTCAGAAGAAGAATTCGAAAATGTAAAAGGTTATTGACAGAAGGACACTGGAAGGATAACAGACTTGTCTATGACAATAGCTTTCTTGAGCCTTGGACTCTGTTCTATAGATGACCCTGAATGAAGGTCATGAAAAAATGCTTTCATCTAAGAAACTGGTATCCTTTCCTTACCAATTATAAACTCATTGAAATGAAGCACATAAGAATATGTAGATCAGACGAGACCAGGTATTTCAAATATTTCTATACCTTGGATGCATTAACCTGAGAGGAAATCCAGACACATTGCCTCCTTGTAAAGAGGCTTTGTACCAATTGTGAACAAATTGAATGAAGTTTGTACCATTTATGGGGCAGACAGGAAAATTTCTACCAAATTCAGACTCCTTGACTTTGGATGCACTAACTAGAGTAAAGGTAATGATGTATTGCCTTCTGATAAAAAAAACATTGGTAAACATTACCCAATAAATAATGTAGAATTAAATGCTTATACCAGAAAATTCCCACTAAGAAAACAGTGACCTTGATGTAGGATGCAACCCGAGTGAAGGTCATGATGATAGACAGCATTCGTGCTCTATTTCCTATTCTACCAAGTATAAACATATCAAAATGGAACATGTACAAATTACAGGCTGAATAATATATACTGAGGGTAAGCATTTTGCTGCACCTTGATAAATTCTGTCAAGAATGAGTAAATTAATAAAATTAATTGTGACTAGACAGTAAGATGCCAATATTTGTCTTAGTTGGAAGTTATAGAAAATTGCTCTTTTTAAAATTTTGATAAATTTGTTAGCTCATGCAGAATTGTTTCCATGAGATGTTTGAATTGAATCAGAATACCCTTCTACTATGGTTTGTCAACAGACAGACAAGAGACTTATACAGATTAAGTAAGCTTACTTCGAGCATTTGGTATTGTAATTGATTGATTATTGTTTAACGTCAAACCACGAATATTTCATGTATATGGTGACGGCATTTGCCTGATGCGGGGCATATAAATTTTGACCTTTGCAACTGACCCGAAGCAGTGAGGGATCTTTAACGTGCCATGCATACCACGACACGGGGCCTCGGTTTTTACTCTCTCATCCAGATAGACAGGACACCTGCATGACCAGAGCGGGACTTGAACCCGACCTCCTGATCAGGCAGCAAGCGCGATACCACTAGGCCACGCCGGCTTACATTTGGTATTGTTAGGCTATAAATATCAACTGAAACACTGATAAACATCAACAAAGTTAGATGTTTTACAAATTGTATCTTCATTTTTTTACACCATATTAAAACAGAAATAAAATACAGTTTGATTAGATCACCACCTAGCTGAAAATGATATTTATCTTTTCCTAACAAAAAGAATTTCAATAAACATTTCATTCTTTGGCAAAATATGTGTATGTTCAGCTGGGTACAGATTGCTGAAGAGGTAGAACCAAAAGGATAAAACAACTTATACATGGTGGATATCAGCAAGTCGATAGTATATACATGAATGACTTTAAAACATCGCAAGTTATATAAACAATTCAAACACAAAAAAACAATGCAATGACCCTTCTTAACAAATTCTTAAAATAATTCAGATAGAAATATTGCAAGTATTGGTTTAATGAGAAATGAATGAAAAGTTACTTTATAAATATAATACTTAATTTCTTATATGCAATTCACAACTGTCAAAGTCTGTAACAATTTGCATTCAGTCACCGACCAAATCCATTGTTCTCTTTGTAGGTAACATTTATGATGTCATAATGCCAGTGTGAACATAGACATTATCAAAGTTCCTATATTGTATACTGTGTATATATTGTATATTGTGTAGTTACAATGTGTAATATTTTTGTATACGTTTATATTAACAACATGTGTCTGTAAAATACTATTGCCTCCAGCTTCAACAGAAATCTTGATGAGGACTTTTTTTAGCATATAAAGTACCATAACTCTGCATGACAAAATAGAACATCATTAAAAATGTATTCCTTATAAAAGTGTATTCCTTAAGTCCTGATATAAGATACAATTAGATAATTAGATTAGAAATATCATTTAAATCTAACAAGGCAAACTTGAGCTTCTGTGAGATGCAGACAATATATGCCTAAATAAATGCTATTTTTAACAAAATACTATAACTCTGTAATGCCGAAAGAGAATTCCATAAAATATAAATCGAGTCTTCCTTAGATCCTGACACTGCATGTAAAAAATACCATGTACGTCTTCAAGCTCAGTCTTTCAATCCATGGCGTAAAAAATTATACATGTATTGTATACAATTTATTTTCAACCTTTGAAATTGATACATTTTACATCAACATCTACCTCATCTCTGTACTTTAAAGAACCTTGCCTCTTGGGTCATAATGAGAAAGAGTAAACATAGCATGCCATAAAAAGGTTTGATAACATAGCAATCATGTACTTGAATACAAACAGATGTTTCTCATGACAAGTTCATAGAAATAGTACAGAATAAACATTGAGACACAATCACACAAGAAGTTGATCCTTCATAGAGACAAAAAAATCAAAAGCATTTCATGTAGAGTGTTTATACTTATATAATTGACAAGTGATCTAAGCATCAAACATGGTAGAATATTATATGTTCATTTTCAATCATAAACAGTAGATAGACTAGAGCTTACCTGTTGCCGAGGCAACAGGGCGGGTCTTCCTATCTCGAAAGAAAAAAGAAAAATAAGTAGATAGAAAGAAAGAAGGACAGAAAAAAGATCAGGAGAATGAGTTACATGTACTTTACACACAAAAATACCCCCCCCCCCCCAAAAAAAACCCTCAAGCATTCAAATTAATTAATAATTAAAATTGAAAAAAAAAACTATTATCTATAGCTGGAGAGAGTGTATGTATTGCGCGTTTCAACGCTCAAGATAGCTATATATATAGCAGATATGACTATTATATTAAGGAGACAAAGAAACTCAAATTAAAGTAAATCATACATATTACGACTCTCCATTATAACAATCGATTAAACATTCCACGGACAAAGCGCCGTAACTCTCGATTGAATTAAACGCGATTTAATTAATCGCGAGTTACTGCGCTTTCCCCGTGACTATCATACACGTTTTAAGTCGGTATTAAGCAAGGCAAATTCACCGCGCCTCTCTACTGTGTAATCCCGACGCTCGGACAAGATTTGTTTATTGCCTTGTTCATCAGTAGCGGGTAGAGGGCAAAAAAATGTGATTTTTGTTTAAGATTTCGATTTCAAAACACTTTCTCAAACTCTCCTTTTTATACTTTGTTAATACGACAAATAAGAAAAAACATGAAAGTTACGCAAATACGGTATTTTTTTAAAAAATCCTTTAAATCGCTCACTTTCAAATACTGAGAAACATGTTTCATACTGAAATCGGTACGGAAAATCGTTTAGTGATGTTCTGGAAACGATAAGACTAAAAATAAGATGTTTTTGCAAATTACGTAATTATTTAAAAACTTTAAATTGAAATAGCGGCCAAACTAAAAGAGATAGATATTATCGGCCGATAAATTATGTAAAGATATGAACCTAGAGATTATGATAGTTCAAATTTGGATAGTGTAGCATTAAAAATAAGCTATATAGGTGAGAATTTAAGATTTAGCTAATTGTTACGTAATGTTTTTGAAAACTTTCATTTTTAAACTTTTTTTTTACTTAAACGGGCAACGGCGTCTTTGAGAGTCTATAGGAAAAATATAAAGTTTGTAGATAAATCCGTTTTTCAGAAATTGAAATTGAAAAATTCGCTAACTACGGCGCGTATTTCTCGCTTTCCGACGGCGGCTCTCGATAGCTTTGACCGATAACCTAAGGAAAACGGCAAATCATAGGAAAGTTTTGAAAAATAAATTTAAAAGAGTGAACCCTTCTCACGTACGGGATTTATTTTGGTGGCGATCCGACCAAAAATAAGCGAATGACAATGAAATTATTTTAATCACCTGATTTTAAAATTTTTTTAAATTTTCACTTTAAAATGGTATTAAAATTGTTTTCAAATCATGAAACATAGTTTTTTATGGTGAAATTGATATTCTAAATCGTTTGGTAGCATTTTTGAAATGCTAAGACTTAAAATAAAACATTTTAAAAATTACGTAATTTTTAAATTTAAATAGCGGCTATACTATAAAAGCTAGATAATCGGTGTTGGCTTCAATGTCAAGAACATACTTGTCAAAAATAAAAATGAAAAATTAAACACTTTATCTTGAAAAATAAACTTGTATTTGAGAAATTTAAAAAATAAAGCACTGTTATGTAATTTACTTAAAAAGATTAATTTTACAATTTTTTTTCTTATGAATCAATTTCCCCTGGCTCACCAAGTTAGTAAAACAGATCAAAAAGGTTGTTGGTCAAGCCGTTTCTGAGAAAATGGAAGTCAAAGTGCTGAGAATAATAATAATAATAATAATAATAATAATAATAATGAAAAAAAATAGTAAAGAAAAAACATCACAATAACAGAAGGGTCTTCCGATGGAATCGGAAGACCCTAATAATATGAAGCAAAATGATACAACTGACCATAATATCTGCAGTACAATGTTTTTATTGATGCAAGGCTATAATTTGGTAAGTAAGGCACAGATACCCATTACTCTTGAAGTATAATGAGCTATGATACAATTCAATGTTGTGGAGGATTAAGGTACCACTTCTTTGTGAGAGAATTGGCGGGAAAAGGAATCTGTGCAATATCATTATCTTCATCCCGTCTTTCTGAAACTGTGCGATTGACCTGTAAAAATGATAAAATTGACCTGTTAAAACGCTAGAATAATGTACATGATTATATTGATATTCATGTATATCCACAAAATAGAGGTTTTAATTAAAGGCTAAAATCCCCATACATACAAAAAATGTCCAGACACATCTCAAAAAACTACAATAAGAAATAATACACAGAAATGGCACTTAAAAGCCACCTTACTACAATGTATATGATATTGTAGATATAACACAGAAACAAAAATACTTAATATTTATATATACAGGGTCTAAACTCAAAATACTAAACGAATATACTGACATGCCTGGATCAGAGTCTTTCTGATATTTTTTTTACTGCATGTTATGAATATACTGTATATTAAATTTGAAATAATTATGAAGAAAATTTCCATGACTTTTTTTTTTCTATATAAAGGGTAGGTCTATAGAAAAACTGTTGGCCCTTTGGGTGTGCCAAACATTGGCAAAAGCCTTCCTACCAAAAAACTTGACACTACACATACCCATAAGAAAGATATTGTAAACTGAATTTGAAATTGCTGTCACTTGTGGTGTTTGTGAAGCAAATTTCAAGGATTTCTCTTACATAATTCTTCTTACATATGCCTATATGTATAATTAGTGCTTTGAAGGAATTACACATCGCCTGCTATCCATTTTGCAAAACAGACAGATGCCAGTGATCCCTATGTTATGTGACACAAAAACTGTCATCAGCATCAATATAAACATGTACCGTATTTACACAGCCTTCCCCATGAATTAATTTGATGCCAATTTTTCCTGTTTTTATTTTTTCTTTGTAATCCTCTAAAATAAGTAACAAACATTTGACACTTCATATTAATCAGATATATTTCTGTCACAATGTTTAAAGTTTTACCAGTTGAGTGATAAAGTTTCAAATTTAGAAAAATTGAAATTAGCCACTGAATAACACTAACATCTGTCAGAAGATCTGTGACATGTTCATCACGCCATTGTTGTGTAAATACTTGGACCAAATCTTGAATGAACCAGCTGCCCTCTGCTGTGTTCCTATAGGAAACATGACCTACAAGGATGACATAATTACATTTTAAATTTTATCAATATAATACTCAAAGAATATATACTTGATTTACAGTAAAACATTATTTAAAGATCAGTCACTCTGGGGAAACACGACTTTCCCAGAGGCCTTCAGTGTCTTTTCCACTTTCCTCATTTCCTTTTTCTTATATCTAAATGTTAGTAATTGCAAGTAGAGTTTTAAAGGTCATTTTTTTTTTATTTAGAAGGGATGAATATGAAAAACTGATTTTAAACATTTACTGATTTTTCTTTTATTCCAGTGCAGACAATGATGTCATAGAAAGTGATGGAACCATGAATAGTTAAAACTGGCCCTATTGTCAATCATAGTGATATTCTAAAAAAACATACAAATGATTTAATCTTTTAGAATATTTCTAGTTAGATTAACTTAGCCTTAATGTACCCTCTATAATCAATTCAGAGAGAGTCAAATCCATAATTTTCAGGTGAGGTTATTCTCTATCACTACAAACTAGTTAAGGACTAGATGTTAGTGTTATTCAGTGTCTATTCAGTGTGTTATTCAGTTTACAACAAAAGGCCAAAGGGATCAAAACCAGATTTGCTAAAGAAGAGAATTACATCCACAATCCATAAAAAACTGAGAACTGTCCTGAGAACTTCAGCTGATTCTCAATGTCTCAAAATCACTCCAAGTTTAGGTAGGTTTGAGTTTTTGAAGTTTTATTGCTGTTGATAAAAATACTCAAGACAAATGCAAAATCAAATTTTCTTTTATGGTTTTGAATGCAGTACTGGGAATTATATGATTTTACAAGTATTTATGTGTTGTTATTACTTATTGTAAATTAATTTGATACATATTTTGCTGGTACATGTATTTGATGCTATAAGTTGTATGAATGAACTAAGCATATATTGTAGTTACAAATAGAAATGAGAATCAAAGATTTAATCTGAAGAATCCATGTTTCTCATTATTAATAATAATTATTCTTTCTTTTTGAAAATAACATAGTAATAAAAAATGGAGAATGAAATATGCTATTGGTTTTGATTAGATGGGTTGGGCATCTTGTGCTTAATAATGTGATATTATTATGGGAATGTATCATTGTATAAATGTGTAAGACAGTCTGTCACACATGGATGCACATGAACTGATTTTCGTAGACATTGTACAAATAAATCAATTATTTCCCAAACTCATGGCTTCTGTTTCAGTTTCTTTGTCTGAAGTAAAGTACAGTTTTATAAGTGGGTCCCTAAAAATTACCACGCTTTGGAGGGTTTTCAATAATTTGAGTATGTGTATAACACTGAAATGTATAGAAACGTTGTAGGGACTAAATGACTGATTCAAGATCCATAAAAAACTGCTGAAAACGATAACAAAGTCAAGGTCAAAAGTCAAGGTATCAATTGAAAGCACTTGTAATAAAAAGCCAATGTGTCCTATGTGTGAAATATCAAAACCCTATCCCTATTGAATCAAAATATATTGCCAAAGTTAAAGTGAGTTTCTTAAAACTAGTCCAAAGTTCAAGGTCAAAGTCAAAAGTCATGGCATAATTTGAAAGCTCTGGTCACAAGAAACCCATGCGTGAAGTAATATGTTTATACTCTTCTTTAACCAATATGTTGAAAGACAGATGGATGGACAGACTGTCAGACAGACAGATGGACATTGCCAATCTATAGTCTGGAACTGCTTTGCAATCCAGCCATAAATTAACTATATTACATATAAAATAGCAGTGATGCAATAACTAACCTGGGAAGGTGGAGTAAGCTGCTACCATGTCCTGATGGTTTACTACTTGCTGAAGTGATTTTGTACTCATCCTCACAGGATTAGAATCCTTCTCCACCTTATCAGATTGAATAACCATAGATGTACTGTTATTAACATTCCTGTCCAAGGGAATACTACTGCCATCCATATCTGATAAGAAAGTGTTTCAAGAAATTAACAAAGCTAAAATATCTAGTTAGCCAACGAAGTTTTTGCATCAGTTATTCATAATTAAATGAAAATCAGTAAAATTTGTAATTTTTGTTACAAAATACAGATACAGAAATACAACAAAAGCATTATAGGAAGCAGTATCTTTCTAGTTTGCAAATAAATTAAATCTGTTACACAAGATGTGTTTATGCACCCACAGACAACAAATTTCTTGATGTAGAACATTTTTTAAATGCAGCTCAAGTTAATGGTCAACGTCATAGATCAGGATTATGAATTGGGATATCAATGGAAAGATCTAACCACAAGAAATATACATGTAAAACAGGAAAGTCCTAACTCCTTTAGATCAAAAGTAAAGGCTAAATGTTACAGTTTTCAAAATTAGGTAAAATGTATGTCAAACTTGACAGTGAAAGTCACAAGGTCACTAATTATGGTATCAATGAAAGGCTTCAATACAATGAAGACACATAAAAGATGAAAGCTTTGGCTCCTTTGGTTGAAAAGTTAAGGTTGAGGACTATTTTCATTTTAAAAGTAGATAAAACATTATGGTAAATGATGAAAGTCATAACTTATGGTTCCAAAGGAAATGTCTTGGAGGCATGAAATAAAAAGTAAAGGAAAGGACGTAATATTATTAATAATGCTGTACCTCCTCTGCAAGCATTTATAATAAACATTTTTGGTTTTCCCCTCATTGCTGGACATTTTGCTGCTGAAAACATTTCAAATATCCTCTGGACTGATACCTCTTGACCATCAACTCCATATACACCTTCATTGTCTTTACCATGAGAAAGCAACACAACAAAAATACAATCCACTCTATGAAGGTCATGGTTCATAGCGAAGTCACTCAATGCCTCTTCCATTGCCTAAAAATTTTTAAAACATATAACAATTATAATTTGAATTTATATATTTAGTGCAATATACAAGTGTAATAAAATCTTACATAATCTGCAAAGTTGATTGAGTTGACTAGTGTAAGTTTAAAGAACAAAATCACCTTTAATGACCTCAATAAAGATTTTATCTGTACCTTTTTAAGGATGAGCACTCATTCATGATGTTTACACATTGCCAGTGGTGCAAGTAGGAAAACTATACAAGGCTTCATTTATGATATTTTCTAGGACATCATAGTTACAAGTATTGTGACCTGGCATAAACCAAGAGGTATGTTTCATTACCTACATCCCTCCAGATCAAATAACTACAAATAAATACATCACAGGCATTCTCATAAAATCAATGCCAACATGTAAATCTGAACAGAAGTTCTAGATTAAGACAGTAATACTGTCATTAAAGGACAAGTCTCTTTAACATCCTAGTACAGCATGAATGTGAAAACTAATCAGAAATAATGCTTCAATAAATACATCAGGTGATATTTCTATCAATAACTTATCAGAAAATGCAGCTATTGTTTGGATTTAACATTTTCATATGGATATAAATTCCATCAGACACCTTGAATATTGTTATCTTTGGCAAAATTGTTATAAAAAAGGAAAATATTCTTAAATATGGACATGAGTGCAACCAAGACCCAATTAAATATTTTGTCACAAATAGAATGAAATAAAATGTGGCTAAGCTTGCACTTTTTCTTAAATTATTATGATAGATATAATATTTGAGCATTTCTTAACCCATTTTGCATATCTTTGTCAATTTCGTACATCTTAATGTCATAATGATATCATTTTAAAGAATAGTTTTTCATGTGTCATTTGTTTAATATTCATAATGACAGAAATGCATAAAAGTTCATCTTTCAGCAAACTTTATCTACTGAGAAAATCATAAGGCTGGAAATGCGGGTTAGTGACCCCAGCCCTTTGCTAAATTGGAAAATTCAGGAAAACAAACAAGTGAAACCATGGATGGGATTCATGCTATGAACATAGCTTCAATAAATTGCCCTCACATACTTGTTATATTCAGATATTTGAACTAACAAATGTCTGAATAATAACAAGTGCATGGGGGTGATATAGCCTGTTTGAGGATGTTGTGTATCAAGGTACCCCCTTAGGCTTATGTTGCTGTGCCCTAGATCCACCCCTGACAGACTTGTCTGAAAAACAGTGAAACTTGTAGGACATCTAAAGTACGGTACTTCATACTTATTAAGTTTGATCGAAATAATTCCATAAATTTGAAGAAGTAATTCAAAACTTACTATTACATACTTACAGTATATCCCCCCTTATTTAAAATCAGAAAAATTGTAAAAGTTGGTAAAAATCATTTTTTGTTCTGATTCTCTCCAATTACATTTACTTTTGGCTGAACTTTTGAGGTGTGATAATGAAACAAATATTGTACATATGAAGTGTCAGTGGTACTAATACTATACATAGAGAGCGCCATAGCAACACAATATCAGAGCATGATATGATAACACATAACTCTACAAAGCATGATAAACAAAGTTTTAGATCCATGCTTTCAGGATTTTACCTGAAATCAACAATATGTCATTACCTTTATTATCAAGATGTAGCAGTGACAACATGAAATTCTAAGTTTACCATAGTGGTAACTAGAAAATCTGAACACTCTGAAATTCATTGAGCACCATGACAATGACATTCACTTTACTATATAGAGGACTGATTGACTGACTTTTAAGCTTCTTTTACATCACACTAACACAACTGCACTTATATAGTGACGGCATACACCTGATGCAATGCACCGAAATTTAGACCTTTATGATGGACCAATACAAAACAGTGAGGGATCTTTTTTTTTATGTATCATGCATACACATGACATGGGACCTCATTTCTAACTATCTCACCACTGAAAAGCCTCAGGCAGGACTTAGAACAGAGACTTCTGAGCTTTGTTAGCTAATGCTTAGGGGCAGAAGAAAAAGGTTCATTATGCACCATTATACTATTACGTTCTTTCTTAAGAACTGAATATTCACACTATACCACAATGTTCTATCATAAGAACTGAATATTCACATTATACCACAGTTTTTTATCATAAGAATTGAATATCCACACTATACAAAAATGTTCAATCCTAAAAACTGAATATTTACACTTTACCACAATGTTCAATCCTAAGAACTGAATATTCACACTATACCACATTGTTCTGTTATAGGAACTGAATATTCACACTATACCACAATGTTCAATCATAAGAACTTAATATTAACACTATACCACAATTTCTCTACCATAAGAACTGAATATTCACATTACACCACAATATTCAATCATAAGAACTGAATATTCACACTATACCACAATTTCTCTATCATAAGAACTGAATATTCATACTATACCACAATTTCTCTATCATAAGAACTGAATATTCACACTATACCACAATTTCTCTATCATAAGAACTGAATATTCACATTACACCACAATATTCAATCATAAGAACTGAATATTCACATTACACCACAATTTCTCTATCATAAGAACTGAATATTCACACTATACTCCAATTTTCTATCATAAGAACTGAATATTCACACTATACCACAATGCTCTATCATAAGAACTGAATATTCACACTATACCACAATTTCTCTATCAGAAGAACTGAATATTCACACTATACCACAATTTCTCTATCATAAGAACTGAATATTCACACTATACCACAATTTCTCTATCATAAGAACTGAATATTCACACTATACCACAATCTCTCTATCACAAGAACTGAATATTCACATTACACCACAATATTCAATCATAAGAACTGAATATTCACATTACACCACAATTTCTCTATCATAAGAACTGAATATTCACACTATACTCCAATTTTCTATCATAAGAACTGAATATTCACACTATACCACAATGCTCTATCAGAAGAACTGAATATTCACACTATACCACAATGTTCAATCCTAAGAACTTAATATTAACACTATACCACAATATTCTATCATAAGAACTGAATATTTACACTATACAAGAACATTCTGACAGAAGAACCAAATATTTACCCTATACCACAACATTCTATCATAAATACAAAATATTCACAATATACCACAGACATAAAGGAGTAAATTCTGTGAAGCTGTGAAGTTAGCGCTATCGTTTGTGTGATATATAAGGGGAGTTAGTGCTATCCTTTGTGTGATATATTAGGAGAGTTAGTGCTATCCTTTGTGTGATATATTAGGAGAGTTAGTGCTATCCTTTGTGTGATATATTAGGGAAGTTAGTGCTATCCTTTGTGTGATATATTAGGAGAGTTAGTGCTATCCTTTGTGTGATATATTAGGGGAGTTAGTGCCATCCTTTGTGTGATATATTAAGGGAGTTAGTGCTATCCTTTGTGTGATATATTATTGGAGTTAGTGCTATCCTTTGTGTGATATATTAGGAGAGTTAGTGCTATCCTTTGTGTGATATATTAGGGGAGTTAGTGCTATCCTTTGTGTGATATATAAGGAGAGTTAATGCTATCCTTTGTGTGATATATTAGGAGAGTTAGTGCTATCCTTTGTGTGATATATTAGGAGAGTTAGTGCTATCCTTTGTGTGATATATTAAGGGAGTTAGTGCTATCCTTTGGGTGATATATTAAAGGAATTAGTGCTATCCTTTGTGTGATATATAAGGGGAGTTAGTGCTATCCTTTGTGTAATATATTAGGAGAGATAGTGTTATCCTTTGTGTGATATATTAAGGGAGTTAGTGCTATCCTTTGGGTGATATATTAAAGGAATTAGTGCTATCCTTTGTGTGATATATAAGGGGAGTTAGTGCTATCCTTTGTGTGATATATTAAGGGAGTTAGTGCTATCCTTTGTGTGATATATAAGGGGAGTTAGTGCTATCCTTTTGTGATATATTAAGGGAATTAGTGCTATCCTTTGTGTGATATATTAGGGGAGTTAATGCTATCCTTTGTGTGATATATTAAGGGAGTTAGTGCTATCCTTTGTGTGATATATAAGGGGAGTTAGTGCTATCCTTTTTGTGATATATTAAGGGAATTAGTGCTATACTTTGAGTGATATATAAGGGGAGTTAGTGCTATCCTTTGTGTGATATATTAAGGGAATTAGTGCTATCCTTTGTGTGATATATTAGGGGAGTTAGTGCTATCCTTTGTGTGATATATTTAGGGAGTTAGTACTAACCTTTGTGTGATATATTAGGGGAGTTAGTGCTATCCTTTGTGTGATATATTAGGGGAGTTAGTGCTATCCTTTGTGTGACATATTAGGGGAGTTAGTGCTATCCTTTGTGTGACATATTAGGGGAGTTAGTGCTATCCTTTGTGTGATATATTAGGTGTGATAATGCTATCCTTTGTGTGATATACTAGGGCAAAGAGTGTTGTACATTTTGACACCATTAGTGCTGTCATTTGTAAGATATTTTAGCACAGTTAAAGCTGTCCTTTGTAAGATATTTTAGCACAATTAGTACTGTCATTTGTAAGATATTTTAGCACAGTTTAAGCTGTCCTTTGTAAGATATTTCAGCACAATTAGTGCTATCCTTTGTAAGATATTTTTGTGCAGTTAGTGTTGTCCTTTGTAAGACATTTTAGCACAGTTAGTGCTGCCCTTTGTGTGCTCTTTCATGACTACTCAAATAAAGATGTATTTAAAGTTAAGGAGAAGGAAAGATGTATATTTTACTAATACATCACAAACTTGCACTTCCAACATTTTTGTTATGATTGTGCACAATAAGTACACATATATTTTACCAGTAATAATACTTATTGTACGTTTATGTTTGAAAAAAAATTGTGCAACATGAAAGGAGTAAATGCAGAATGTCATTAAACTAAACTTTTTAGAGATGACAAACAAATCAAAGCTGATCAAAGATTCTGTACTTACAGCCCGAGTCACATCATTGAATTGCCTAACACCACATCCTAGCTTGTAGAACATCTGTCTCAAACTATCACTATCCCGCTGAGTGCCTATTCTCTCTGGCAATTGATCAAAGTGCTGGTTGTTGATAATCAGTGCTAAACCTCTTGGTTCAGAATCCATTTTGTAGCTCTATATTTAAACATATAAGACATGACATTTTGAGTGACTTATTTGGGTATGAAAATTGTTCCTGATAGGTTTAATGTATTGATTCAGTTCTAATTTATAACCATTTGTGACATAATTATTAAATATTTATCATGAAATATATCACCAAGACTGAAAAACACTGTACACCACTGGAAATTTCTAAACAGAGACATGAATATAGACAGGAAATAACAAAATTATGGTGCATTAATAAAATTTACATGTACGAACAAAACTGTATGTCATTTTCTATAACTGTATGTTATAACAACTTTTTCGGGATTCCTGTTTTAGCAGAAATAGCAACGTTTCTAGTGTATTTATTCCTGGCTACACTAACAGATGTACAAATGTTTACAGAGGATTGAGAAGGACAGTCATACCACTATACTGATATATCACAAATGCTGTATTCGAAGTTGTGTGCTGAAATTAGGTTGTATTATAAATTACATGTACAGTACTTGCACTGTAAATAACAAAGGAAGTAGGACTGCTGTATTCAAAGTTACCAATTAAATCAGACATTACTGATAACAATTAAAGTAAATTAAATGACAATGGAACTTTCTGGATAAGGTTCAATGAACTGTACTCAGTAGTAGCAAAGAAAATGCCAGAAACGTTATATCACATTCTATTGAAGTTGTGTTTCATAACGTAAATACATCTTCTACTACAGGCAGTACATGTTTCACTAAATGCACAGGGCCTTCATTAAGTATTATGTGAGGAGTGATCTAGAAATTTGAAGTGTATCACTTTGAGTGCCCCAGCACAAATTGGAGTAGTAAATTCAAGATCAGAGGAAAATTCCAACCGGCGATTTCTGTCATTTGAAGCAGCAGTATTTCACAGGGTGCCGGTTCTTATTGAAATCCCTGAATGCATACTCAATAAATGAAGATCAATGCTTAACCAGGAGTCAAGATCATAAAATTTTACTGAAATGATCTACATAGAATGTATATATAACAAGTTTCACAATTAATTCTCTTGTAAACTTCTTTAAAACCATCAGATGGCAAAATTAAAAAGTGCAAGGTCAAGGTCAAACTCAAGATCAAGGTCTAACAATTTTGATATGCTATATGTAAACAAAACAGTTGAATAAAATACGCAGAAGTGTTGACCAACTGAAAAATGGCAATGTCAATACATGACTTCCAAAATGTCAGTGATTACATTAAAGTGAAATGTAGGACATTCTAGGTCCAGTATAATATAGACGGGAACAACTGTGATCAACAACCCTTACGGAAATTCTTCAAAGTGATGAAAATTAGAATTGTAATGCTGTGATGTTCATTTTGTATAATTAAAATGTGTTTATAATATTACTCTGTACAAACAGATGTCCTCTTCCACCTTTTTTACAAAAGTTTGTTGTTATGGTTGTACCCTATTTATACAGTGCTGGAAATAAAATGCCTAACATTTCACAAAAAAATATGTAAAATTTGAAGCAAATGCATATCTGGAAAGTACTGTTTTAAAACAGCAACTTTACATCACTATCTAGAGAAAGTCTACTAGTCAGTACACGTTGGACCATTTCTCACCAGTATGGTTAGAACCTTAAAATTTTGTTCAACTAATAAAGATGATTTTCATTATTTTTTTTTTTAAAGTATTACATACCTTACTTCTGTGACTTTCATATGCAGACTGACTATTAGATACCCTTCCGTTGTTATCAACAGGGTGGCTTGTAAGCACTGATGTGGTGTCCAATACCCTTCTGTTGTCATTGACAGGGTGGCCTGTAAACAACGATGTGGTATCCAGTATCCTGCTGCTGTCATCAACAGGATGCCCTGTAAATAAGATTTAAGCTAACAGTACCTGTTTATTTCCTACTAAGTATGAATGTTCATCCAGAAGAAGTTACATCATAACAATTATATTTAATATTCATACATATGTCATAAATAAAAGACACTCTTTTCACAGTTATTCATACGAGGGATGTTCCGAAATTATTGTTACTTTGGCGATTTCTTTTTGATAGAAGTAATTGTGATCATTTTACTTTGCCCTGTCCTTCGAAGTACTCCCCCTCTGCATTTATGCATCGTTTCAACCGATCAATCCACTTTTGGAAACAGTTTTCGTACTCTTGAATTGGTATACTCATAAGATACTGGTGAATGGCAGAGCCAAGGGCATTTCTTGATTTATATTTTTTTCCAGATAGGTGAAATTTTAGTTTGGGGAACAAGTAAAGTCACAGGGGGCCAAGTCTGGTGAAAATGCAGGGTGGGGGAGGACAGTGACCTTTTCTGCCTTCAAAAACTCTGTTACAATATGCGCCTTGTGTGCTGACGCATTGTCATGCAAGAGCCTGAGGTACTTCAAACCTGTATGTGGGCGGCGGCGTTTGTAGACTTTCTTCAGTTTTCGAAGTACAACGTCTCTATAATACTTTGCTGTGACAGTTTTGCCTTTCGGAACAGGGATTTGCATGATTGGACCCTTGTTATCAAAGAATATGACATACAAAACCTTCCTCACGGTGCGTATTCTTTTAGCAATGCTAGGGCGCCTGGCGTTTTTGTTTGCCCAGATTCGATTAGAGCATTTTCTTTGGGCTCGAAAAAATACACCCATGTTTCATCACCTGTGACCAAATTATCAAAAGCCTTTTTGCTGTATTTTGGGTATTTCTTCAATAAGGATTTGGCCTTGTCAACCCGGGACCTCTTTTGGTCGTCAGTTAGTATATGGGGTATCCACCTGTCATTGTTCTTGCCTAGTTTAAGATGTTTCTTTAAAATACAGTGAATACGTGCTAAAGACAAGCCTGTCGTTTTAGCTAACTGCCTGACAGTGTACCTTGCATCTTTTTCAAAGATTTGCCGAATTCGTTCAATGTTATGCTTTGTTGTTGTTGTTGCAGGGCGACCTGTGTGAACAGCATCTTTCAGCTGCTGGTGTCCCGACTTAAATCGAGCAACCCACCTACAAATAGTCATATATGACATTTGACCCTTCCCATAAATATCACACACCTCACGATGAATATCTACTGCCTTTAAGCCAAGTAGAGACCTACCTTTGATATAGGCCCTAATTTCAATTACGTTTTCAGCTCTCTTGCCAACCATATTTATATAGAGTGTAACGAGTACGCTACAAAACAATGTACACAGCACCAAGATCAGTATAATTGTGAGCGAGAAATTTACCTATACCACGCTTCAGATA
Organism: Pteria penguin; assembly: GCA_035048485.1. Taxonomy (NCBI): domain Eukaryota; kingdom Metazoa; phylum Mollusca; class Bivalvia; order Pterioida; family Pteriidae; genus Pteria; species Pteria penguin. The sequence goes on from CM068582.1 coordinate 20,474,297, forward strand.
TCACGCTATCGCCATGAGGTAGTTTTAAGCTCATGTAGCACTATTTCCACGACATATTGCGCAAGTAACAATAATTTCGGAACACCCCTCGTAATACAGTGAAATTGTTAAAACCAGAGAATCACTTGGATTACAGAATGGCACCAAAAATATAAACGTGGTAGAGGACCTTGAGTACTTACTTCCTATGAGGTTTGGAGAAATTCTGTACAGCCGTTCTGGAGAAGAAGTTGAAAATGTGTCAACCAATCAGAGTCAATGGTGGCCATCTTGGATTACTGATCGGCACGAAAAACACAAACGTGGTAGAGGACCTTGAGTTCTTACTTCCTATGATGTTTGGTGAAATTCTGTGCAGTCTTTCTGGAGAAGAAGTCCAAAAAGTGTCAACCAATCAGAGCCAATGGCAACCATCTTGGATTACAGATCAGCACGAAAAACACAAACTTGGAAGAGGACCTCGAGTACTTACTTCCTATGAGGCTTGGTGAAATTCTGTGCAGCGCTTCTGGAGAAGTCCGAAATGTGTCAACCAATCAGAGCCAATGGCGGCCACCTTGGATTAGAGATGGGCACGAAAAACACAAACTTGGTAGAGGACCTTGAGTACTTACTTCCTATGAGGTTTGGTGGAATTGTGTGCAGCCTTTCTGGAGAAGAAGTCCAAAATGTGTCAACCAATCAGAGCCAATGGCAACCATCTTGGATTACGGATGGGCACGAAAAACACAAACTTGGTAGAGGACCTTAAGTTCTTACTTCCTATGAAGTTTGGTGAAATTCCGTGCAGCCGTTCTGGAGAAGAAGTCCAAAATGTGTCAACCAATCAGAGCCAATGGCAGCCATCTTGGATTATGGATCGGCACGAAAAACACAAACTTTGTAGAAAACCTCAAGTTATTACTTCCTATGAGGTTTGGTGAAATTCTGTGCAGCAATTCTGGAGAAAAAGTCGAAAATGTAGAAAAGCTAACGACGGACAGACGACGGACGATGGACGACAGATGACGGACGGCGATTGATCACAATAGCTCACTTGAGCCTTCGGCAGTTGTATTATTACATCTCTTGATGAAAATGGTAGTATTCATTTTTATCTATTTCAATGCTACAAAAGAAAAAATCTCGATTTTCCGATTTCCGAAGTGAGCTGCGCGGACAGTAGTATAGTCATAAAGTAAACAAAGGGCATCACTAAGTCCCTGTACAAATGTTGACTTATCTATAACTGACTTTGGTGCCTGAAAATTTACCTAACTTTGGTGCTTGAACAGATGTTGACTTACTTATTCCTGACTTTGATACTTGCACAAATGTTGACTTATTTATACATGAATTTGGTGCCTGTACAGATGTTGACTTACTTATATATGACTTTGGTGCCTGTACAGATGTTGACTTATTTATACCTGACTTTGGTGCCTGTACAGATGTTGACTTACTTACACATGACTTTGGTGCCTGTACAGATGTTGACTTAATTATACCTGAGTTTAGCACCTGTACAGATGTTGACTTCCTTATTCCTGACTTTGGTGCCTGTACAGATGTTGACTTATTTATACCCGACTTTGGTGCCTGTACAGATGTTGACTTACTTATTCATAACTTAAGCAGTTGCAATATTGACTTTCATATATCTGTGCCTGGTACCTGTACAGATGTTGAATTACTGTTGGCTCTGACATCTGTCTGGCTGTGCAGACATTGAATGTTGACTTACTTGGAGTTCCAGACTCTGTAGCCTGCATAAATACTGACTTACTTCTATCTGGATTTGATATATGTCAACTTACTTATTATTGGCTCTGAAGTCTGATTAGGCATTGTAGTTGAAGCTTCATTCAAGGTCGTAACTGGTGGCATCACTGTTTGTGTATTTTGCGATGGGGGATCTGCATCAGATAAGAGTCTTGCCTCAGTTGCTGAATCTACCTGATCCTCATAGTCCATCTCCTCTATCAATAGCTCTAAGGAATCTTCATCAGGATCTTTACTAGTTCGAGGCTTTTTACCACCAGGAGACTCTATGGGATATAAAGTAAGTAGTAACTGTAGTCAAAGTATTTATTATAATACATGTAAATACAGTTATTTCTAAAAATTTCTTCCTAATCTCAGTCTACTGTAAAATATTCACATATCTATTATCATTGATAAAATACATGAATTTAATACGTCAATAGAAAATGTTTTCCCCATATCCTTGAAAGCTTTTTACATCAATCCAATCTCTTTTTTTTAAGATTTGCATGTACGGTCTTGCACATCTCATTTGATTTTGAATTATTACACAAACTCCTCAACACTTGACCCCTCAAAATCTCAAAGGCAGATATGTATGAAACAATTTAAACCTCTTAATTTCACATCTTATAATATGCTGCATGCTAATATCACTCCAAATCTGAATGTTACATTTGAGAGTCAAATGCTAGAATGTGATCTCTTCTTTCAACCATTTGGTATCAAACATGTCATGAATCTTGTATACCAACTCCTGAACATGACTTCTTGAATACAAGATCATATACCTATTTCCTTATACATACTGTAAAATAATTCTTCACTGGCAAGAAAACCATATGCTTTGGCCAAGTTTTACATAGCCTATACATCAGTACATAAAGAATATAGGTGTATGTATGCATACATCTCAGTGGCATTATAAGATATAGATCATTGGTTTAATACAAAATATCATAATATGATAACCATTACATAATACGATAACCATTACATAATATTGATACATGTATTTCTATAATTAAAGGCACTAAATTTAGCCATTACTGGTTGAGGCCCAATTACTGGCTAAGACCAGTTACTGGCTACTACGTTATTTCAGCTTTTGAAACGTGAATTTATGAGATTTCTTGACATGGTTGTCTGTAATACATAAGATACTTACCATTGCATATGAAAATTTCAACAATTCATGTTTTGAATTACCCTAATAATGTAGTAACTGGTCTCAGCCGAGAACTTGTCCTTGACCAGTATATATTTAACAAATGTAATTTTCTCATAAATAATTTATTGAAGCACAATTGCTAAATGTCAAATACATCCAGAAGGATATCCTATTAAGGTTCAATTGTCAATTTGAACGCTTTTTGCCTCCTTAAGTCTTATTTACTTCAGCAAATCTGAATGTCTTTTCTCTACTGATCACAAATTTGATCAAATCTAAATAAGTGTATGCATTTCTGGAGAGAATTCATGAAAGAAAAATACTTAAATGCCAGTTTCAAGCAAATTGTTCATTGCATACATGGATTTACATGTAGACTATAAATAGCTAGCATTGTGTTTTGAATTAAGAATTATATGGACATGATGGAGATAACATTTCACTAAACTGTCCATCTTAATCTTATACTACACCTCCAATACCTGGTAATGATGAATTAGATCTTGACTGAGAATTGGTAGGCTTTGCATTCAAATTCAATGTCGTATCATCAGAAGTGTTGCTTGTAACATTAAAGCTGGAGATAAGACTGGAAGACTTGCTTGATTCAAAGCTTGAAGAGATATGAAGAGCACTATTTCCTTCATTAACAGGATGCTCAGGTTTGACCGTACTGAATCCCTTTTCTTTCTTGATTAGAGTTTCCTGTTCCTCTATAGCTTTGGCTAAATGTTCTTGTTTACTCTGTCTTAAGCACAAAAGAAAATTGTGGTATGCCTTAGGTCCTCGTTTGGGTAAATCATCTAATAATTTCCTTACTTTCTCTATTCTTGTTCTCTCTACCTACATCAGCAAGTGAAATAATGATTTTAGTACCTATCAAGTAGACAGACAAGTAATACATCAAACAAATAAAGAAAACTCTCATTCCAGTCTTTATAAAGACATCAAAATGGCACAAAATATGCCTATAAGATGGTTTACCTTATCAATGGTAAAGGATTTATACAATTACATTACATCAAAGTTTATAAAAGAACTTCCCAAATTGCAACACTTTAAGAGTTTGTTTAAGAATGCTGATGCATATACAACTGAAAAATTGTTGAAAGTGATGTATGCATAATTTTGACTACTTGAGTATAAAACTAATGAATGCCATGAACTATTTCTGAATGCAATATCAAGTACCAGTAAAATCAGACTTGAAGAATTTATCTATTGTCCCTCTTTAGAACACATGTGCAACACAAAATGATAAACCATATCAAATGCTACAATAACATCTTTTAAATCTGATGAAGAAGTAGATGTGTAAACAAGACTTACCAAATCGAATAACTGTCACTTAACAAAGACACAGAAGGTATAACATGAAATGCTGATTACAATATAAATTTTCCATAGAATTCATTATGATATTTCAAAATGCCATATAATGCACATGTAATTCTTATCACTTTATATTGCTTGAACGTAAATTTACTGTATTCATGCAGTTAACAAAATTTGCTTGTTCAAATCATGTCTCAATACACAGGAGATAAGTTGGTCCAGTGGTAGTGGATTTTTCTAAGGAGTTGAATCAACTTCTTCCTCCTTGGCTGCCCACTGGATGACCCCCATGTCTAAGTATACACAACAGATGATCCTTTCTGCTTTGGCTTTGCACCAAGCAACTACTATAACCATATCAGGGAAGTTTTCTTGGTGCCTTTATGAACAATAAACAAATAAACAAAGACATGAATCAGTTACCAGTATGTATTCCATCATGAGAGGTGTAAAGATTTCATATGACTGAAGATAGTCAGAAATGCCGTCTATACTGAGGTCCTGCACCAGGAGCACCCTCGTCCTCCGTAAAGCATCCTTGTGTATTTGCTCCATCATACCGATTTTCAATTCATTCCCTCAAAAATTATCTATGTATGTCTATAATTATAATAAAAAAATTGCAATAAGTGTGAAAAATAATTCTAACAATTACTGACATTCTCTATAAATCATATTTCCAAACTTACTTTTCCCATACATCATCAAAAGTGTATATAAACAAAGGATGCCTTCAAAATAAACAATGCCTTTCTACCACTTTTATCTAATTTAAAAATAATTGTGTACATGTATCATGCATTCTTTGTATTTTACGTTCTATACTCAGTAATTTTTACCAGTATTGTATACATCTGACATACTCATCAATGAATTGGAAATCAACCACATTCTCAAAATACAGCATTTGCAACTTTTTATCAAATCAATTATGAATCATGTATGTTTCCTTCTTTGCTTGATCATTGTGTCAAAACTGCAAAAGGCAAAACCTGTCAGCGGTAGATATCCAGACTTATTCATGAGAGAAAACAACTCTGAAATCATTTTGTAGCGTACCATGTGACTGCAATAAGTTACATGTACCAAATAATTCAGGGTTCTTTTCACACCTACTAATTATTCACACAAGGTCAAATCCAGCTACTTAGTATTACATTCAGGAAAAATAAGATTTCTGATACGCTTAGTTTACTACATGTAGGTTAAAGATGTAATATCTATTACAAATTAAGCGATGAAAATTACACATTCCTTTTCATTGAACATTAATGGTCCTGCAAACAAAAATTTGTAGACTGAATTTCAATAAATTTGAAGAAAATTGAGTGAAAAGTGATGCTGTCAAATGGCCATTTTGTAATGCCCAATGCTTCTATAATAGGTGGTCATTTACTAGTAACATAACCATGGATCAAAGACTTTAAGTGGGAAATTATCTGTACATTACTCAATATATCAGTTTTGAGATACAAATCCATTTTTCGAATTCTATGCACTCCTAGGGCATCAAAATAAGGAAAAGGGTGGTAAACCCTCCATAGGGATAAACCGTACTTAAGATGTGAACTGAACTGCCTTCAGAAGGTAAAAAAGTTCAATCTTGAAACTCCTAGGTCTTGGTTTGTTGGTTTGATTTTCTAAACTCTTTGATCAAACAAACATTGTTATCATCAGTGTTCTTTTTTTTTTTCAAGGGTGCCTTTACTTTTCATTTGGAAATCTTTTGTCCCATTTGTATAATGCTAAAAGATCAATGTTTCTGAAAAATTTAGACAGAGTTTGGAAAAAATCAATGAAATTTGCACTGTGAATGGTCTTTATGACACATCCGATTTGAAAAAAATACCCACTGTTATCCTTCAATATATTCATGTATTTGTTGATTTATTCTTGTTTAAACAGAGTGGGTCATTAACTTGACAGAGATACGAATGTAAATATGTTCTACTTTTGTTACCTTAACAGAAACCTACAGTCTGGTAAACAAACAGATGTCATATTATTCGATTTCAACAAGGCTTTCGATAAGGTTAACCACCAGAAACTCCAGTACAAGCTACTTCTGTACGGAGTAAGAGGACAGACCCTTAACTGGATGGCAGCATTCTAAGGTAATCGGCTACAGACTGTAGGAAGAGGAATCACCACCTGCACCAGTAACATCCGGTGTCCCCATGGGCTCTGTCCTCAGGCCCATCCTCTTCTTAATATATATTTATGATCTCCTGGAACAGGTAAGATCTAAAGTCTGCTTAATTGCAGATGACACGGCCCTTTATCTTACACTTAACAACATTAATGATAGTAGAACCATCCAAAGAGACTTAGATCGTTTACAGGTATGGGAAGCAGATTGGGACATGGAATTCAACCCCAGCAAATGTCAGGTCATCCAGGTAAGTAGAGCTAGGCACCTTATTCCATCTAGGTACTCACTTCTTGGACACATCCTAGAGGTAGTCAGAGGTACCCTCCCTGAGTACATTGTGCAGCCCACCAGACAACTCGTACTTCTCACACCCTCTCGTTCAGACAGATCACTACTTCTAAAGACTACTATAAATATTCATTCTTCCCTTTAGATATAGTCAAGTGGAACCATTTGCCACAGCACGTAGTCGAGTTGGCTAAACCATGTGCCTTCAAGGCTGCGGTTGCTAACCTACAACACCCGAGGCCCTAAGCAACTACTTCTTTTTAGCACTTTTTAACTTGTAAATTTTCTTTTTACAGCACAAACCAAGTCCTTGAAACTTTTTAATCACTGCACAGATGCGCATGCTGCACATAATACTCAAGAGATGGTGCTGCAGTATGACAAGATAGATAGTATTCCAGACAACTTGAAAGTTGAAATTTTTTACCAGACAATTTGTCTGGTATATTGAAATCTTTCACCAAACAAAATTTTCTTTTAAACTGACATTTTGAAATATGAATTAAAGCTAACTTACTTTCATTTTATACTGTTTATTTGATAATCAATGACTTATTTGTCTGTAGCAAACATCAAGATTTCATTGAGGTTGTCAATCAGACTTCACCCCTCAATATACATGACTAAATTATACATTACTCAGTGTTGTCAACAATATATGAACTGAAATGAAGCTTTAACTTTCACTTTTCTTTCACACATGCATAGTTGTAACACATGAAGGAGTTTCCAGTCTTTGAAAGTGCAAGTAGTCTACTGATGGTAGACATGTAAATGTAGAAGGGTACATGTATGTATATCTCTATATCATACCTTAAACTGCTTTCATCCAAATACTTTCAAATCGAAAAGTGTGGTATAACAAAAGCCAGTAAAAATGACTTTAAACATTTTTTCGCTAATTGTTTATCCAAAATTCCATAACTGAAGTATTACGCTCAAATTTGAAATTACAAGTTATATAGATCTATAGTCTATAGCCAGTATAGGTAGATCTACACATCGTAATGTAGGAAGAAAATTCTATCTTTATCGACCATTTTCAATTCCTGTCATGAGACATTTTACAAAAGTTCCTTTAGCTACATGTTCTATATACTAGCAAGTCCGGTTATCTTGCACGTCAGGGTTCTCACTAGGGTTCTGAAATGGTGAGTCCTGGGACTCACCACTTTTGAAAATGGTGAGTCCCACCAAAATTTGGTGAGTCCCAATCTAAAAATGATGAGTCCCGAAGTAAACTTCAATATATATAGTTTTTTTTTGTCTTGATAGTTGTATATGTATATTATCTGTCTTTCATGCTAATTATGTGAATTAAATGTCAATAAATTTTATAGTTTTGTTGTTTAAGCATGAAAAGCAGATAATGTACACATGATGTGTTCAAAGCTCAATGTGTTCTACAATATCTCTTCTGTTAACTTCAACATAAGGCATGATGGCATTAATAAATTTACCGATTGTAACCAAAATTATGTTTGACCCAAGCCGTCGTTGCAATTTTGCAGTAACTGCTAATTTTAATAATCAGAAACATATATACACATATATCTCTGTAATAATGACCCGTACAAACCGCCGAAGTTTTTAAGAATCATTAATATATTTAAGTGCGTTGAACTTAATTAATAGTAAGGCAATTTGAGGTTCAAATAAATCATTACGTATTCTGATGGCTAAACACATGCTTTTGTGACGGTCACGTCCAGTGATTTTGCGCAGCTCGTACGTTCGCTTTACCCATATTATTCCATTGTCTGTTAATCCTTTCTTAAGACCAAAATCATCAAATTATCTTTTGAAGTTTTGTGTGATATGTAATCTAGTCTGGTAAGTTATCAACAAAGCAAATAAAATGCCCACATGCGTTTTCTACATTATACCACTGAACAAACATTTCCATAATGCATACGCAGCAACAGGTCAAGTGACGTTGCTTATTTCATGAATATTATGTAGCCCCGCCCACTTTGGCCTAGTTTTCAATTTATCAATGGAAAAGGGCAGTTTTCAAGTTTCATTGTCCAAATTTCCCAACTAGACAACTGTTTGGTCTTGTTTAAAAGATCCTCGAGCATCACAAAGCGTTGCAAGTGATACTGGCTGAAACATTATAACACCAGAGACCTATATGTATTATAGGTCTCTGATAACACCATATGCAAATCAAGTGAGAAAAATTCTATGGAACGCAGAAAATGAAATGATTAAACATTTCGGGAAATCGATGCACTTCATAAATATTGAACAGTTGGAGTTGTATTTACTGAATTTTTTTTTTACTTTTTTTTAAAATTTTTTATTTATTTATTTTTTTAATTTTTTTTTCTGTATAGTTAGAAGGTTAAAAAAATATGAACAAGTCTAAATTATTTTTTATTAAAAAGAAAAAGAAAAGAAAGAAAAAAAAAACATATAGGATAGGAAAAGAAAAGAAAAAGTAAGATAGGGTAGGTCGCAGACAGATAGAGTGAGTATATATTTTTTAAAAACTAAAATGGAAGTGTTTTTATGGAAGTAATAGTAAGTATAATATTACATAGGACTAGATGTTAGTCAGGAAATCATAGATTGGGGCCAGTGGGTGATATGCGACCAGTTGATACATTTGAAATATTGTAAATCTATTGAAAACCATTTGATGATGACTTTTCACCTATCCAGTATGAGGGGCAGGTGTGGTGTAGTGGTTAAGCACTTGGCTTGCTGCGCCGACGATCCAGGTTCGATTCCCAGGTTGTGCCACTATGTTTAAGAGGTTGGTAACCTCCTGCTTCCATGTCGCGATATAACTGAAATATTGTTGAAAGCAACGTAAAACACCAATCAACCAACCAACCAACCTATCCAGTATGTGATAACGATCTATAAATGATAAATTAAATCTATTATATGCAGTATTTACACTTTGTGATACGTAAACACGGAGGGAGGCCAGGTTTATGTGACTCCTTAAAACAACCATATTTACTTACATATAACTTCTGTATAATGTATAAACTGATCAAACAATATAAGTGAAATGTATTAAATTGTATATTTTCCTAACACTACTATTTATTGTCCCCTTTGCGCTCCATTGGCTTTCTTCAGGAAGGGACGTACGCACTGAGCTGCGCAAAATCACCGGACACATCTGCCATCGCCAAAACAAGGGGGTACACATGTTTATATGCAGGTATCATACGAAATAAATGGAATGAAATTTTTATATTTGCTGTGAATGATTTTTAATGACGATTTTAATCATCAGAATAATAAAATTGAAAGTTGCAAAACGATAAAGTGTTTAATTTAATCGGCAAACACTTAGGTGCACAAAATCACCGGACAGCATCGTATGTACCAGTAAATATGTCTTACCTTCTTGGTTTAAACAGTATTTATTTAGAAAATCGCATGAATTGTATAACATAACACATATATACAGGACTGAGCAACAAGTCTTGGACTTATATAAAGTCTTACCTTCTTGCTTCTTCTCCATGATTGTATCACTTCTTCCCTAATTTAGAATGGGGATTTCCAATTAATGTGGTTTTGTTTTTATTGATAACGATCTCGAACTTTTATCCATTTTATTTCTTTTTACGTGTATTTTACACTTTTATTATATACTCTGCACTACTGGCCAAAATATTTGCAAGAAACGTTGTGCTTATAAGGAGGATAGATTAATGACTCGGGGATTTTTTTATAACAATCTATGAATACATAATGACATACTTCTTTTCTATGTTGCCAAAATCCATAATTTCCTATGGCTATGACTTTTAAAAAAATTTTAGGCACGTTCTCGACTTCCGAGATGATAAATGCAGTTTCAAAAGTGTGAAAATTAATATACTACTACTACTACTACTACTACTACTACTACTACTACTAGATCTACTACTACTTAAAAAATGTACAGATGCAGATACTTTCAGTAATCAGTTCTCCTGAAATACTTTTTAAAGTTCCTTCCCCTCCCTCATCCGTTCATCTACCGCCATATACCTATGCAGCCCCGATTAGATGTACAGGTTCATCGGAAGACTACCATAATGGCATGATGAGGTCAAGTATACATAGGGCTTACATCAATAGTACTGTACAGGATATGTTGATGTCTAGACATAACATACTAGAGATATTCGTTATGCAGATTAGAATGCATATCTCTGTTCAGATTTGGAAGTTTTCGTATGAAACCCCAGTATGCAATAACGTATGAAACCTCAGTATGCAATAAATATAGATATATATAAATGATATATAATAACACACTATGATAAATAAATATATAACACATTACAAGGTCCAGCCTTTTAAAATAACGTAATATTCCAATACGAGTTATCTCTCGTTGAAATTTCCTATCATTCGCCACGCGCATGGTTAAGCAGCAGAAAAGATGAAGTGTTTTGATTGGTCAACCCACAGTATAAATAGGATATAATTTCTGTATAGTCTTTCTCTTTAGGCTATCATTCGAAGCGAAGAGGAACTGAGTGCCGACAATAAGATATTTTATTTAGATGCATTTTTCTGTGCATTTTGTTGTACTTATATTCAATATAAGATAATTTTTTAAATTAATGATAGACGAGACTTTCGGTAAGTGCGCGTTTTGTTGTTATTAATAAATTTCATGTGTAATTAATGGAAATCGTAGTGCAGTCAAGTAGAACGATATAAACAAAACAGCTGATTGAATCAAAGAGTGATGCAGTCACGATCATATATACTTATTTTCTTCTTTTTTATTTATGTAAGGATAAGTTAATTATATAATATATACGTATTTGTGTTTAAAGGACCTATAGAATTATGCAACTAATATTATCATTTGAGTGAATGTAGTTATATGAAGACTATTTAAAGTAAGTTATGTACTTGCGCTTGCAGCAACACTGCACTGCATAATTTAGTATTTTGCAAATACTAGAGATACTTGTATAGTTTGGGAGTTTTATCTACTACAGTGTGGGAAAGCAAATGATATTTATTTCAATGTTTATTAGTAAGTGTATTTTATATTTAACTGATTAGATTATCAGTAAGAATAATGTTTGATATTGGGTGTTGGTGGTGGGATACTTAGTAGATCTACACATTATATGAAAACAAACCAGAATTTTCAATCCTCGTGAAATATAAAATTGGGATCAAAAAGGGAAGGGGGGGGGGGGGAGAGATAAGTTATGGTAGCTAAACTAAATAAAGTGAGGTCACAGTTTTTTTTTAATTATTTTATCATATATGAATATTCAGATATAAATTCCCTGCTTTTGTCAAATATTTTTACTTTGTAGAACCAACCACCCCAAAGTATCACTTAACATTGCTTTTTCATATACATGTATGGTATTATAATCCTAGGAGTCAATACCAAAAATCAGAATAGAAGTTTCCAGAAACATTTTAATTTATAGGCCTATATACATTTTATCTGATTTTTTTTTTAATATGTCTAAATTCATCCAGGTTCAATATGCCAGAGTTCATTACCAATGGAACCACAAATGGCCAAAGTGAAGTAATCAATGCTGTAGGCACACCCTTCAGTACTGACAATGGGCAGTACACTCCTTTGACTCAGAGACTTCAGAAGAGAATCCATTCTGGTGATCCATGGTTCTCTTTGGAATTTTTTCCACCAAGAACTATAAATGGAGCTGTGAATTTGATAGGCAGGTATGTCCAAAATGTGTTGCTTGGTAGAAGTTGCAATTTGGAATATCTGAATGGGTTTTTTTTTTCAGGAACACATTTCATGAGTTTTCTTACATGTATTTTAATCTTAATACTGTATTTTGTAACATGTATTTTATCGCCTTCTCATGATACATGTATGAGTGAAAAAGAGTAGCACATAGGTAAGTTGAAGAAATCGTTATTGTAGTGGGAAAAGCTGTCCAATTATAGACATTTGATATTTTTTAGCTCACCTGAACCAAACTTCAAATGAGATTTTGTCATAGCACATTGTCTGTCCACCGAATGTCTGATGTATATTTTCACAATTTTGACTCCTTCTTCAGAACCACAGGATGGATTATGGTCAGACTTTCAAGGGATTTTAAAAGTACTAAAGCCTCCCTTCAGGTGTAGATGTTTTTGTCAGCCAGATTCAATGAAAACTCCAGGGCTGTCTGCCGTCCGTCCATCCATCTGTCATCCATAAAATTTTTATACTTTCTATTTCTTCTTCAAAACTGCTGGAGGAATTTTGATCAAACATGGTAGGGTTAAATAACTCAAGGTCCCCTACAAGTGTTGTGTATTTGGCAAAATCCATCAGTGCTCATAATGCATTCATTTTGTGTATTTTAACTGATTTTTGACCGGATTGCAAAGCAATTTCGGTCTATGAATTGGCGAAATCACTCTGTCCGTCCGTCCGTCTGTCCTCACGGCATCAACATTTTGCATTTAGCATTTGCGTTTAGCCTGGTCTCTTTCATACCCTAAAGGGTACTTATGTTAAAGTTGGTAGGTTTGTAGATACTTGAATGAATCCAACCAATACAAAAACTTAGTGACCTTGACCTTGTCTTTACGCTTCAGTGAACACGCACTGTTTTTAGCTCACCTGAGCCAAAGGCTCAAGTGAGCTATTGTGATCAATCACCGTCCGTCGTTAACTTTTCACATTTTCGACTTCTTCTCCAGAACCACTGAACAGAATTTGATGAAACTTGATAAGCATGTAGTATTCATGGTCCCCTACAAGTGTTGTTGTTTTTCGTCCGGATTCATCAACAGGTGGCGCCACCACAGGCAAAAGTAGGTCAAAGAGGGTACCCTCCTTTGACAAACTTCTTCTTCAGACCGGGGACATACAGAGACAAACCGAATGCATAGGAATGATCTAGAGAGATGTGTGAAGAAGTGTTGTTATTTTTGGTTCCGTTCCGAAATCAAATTTTTGACGTTTTTTTGTACTTGGTAGTTTTAATGCAGAAAAGAGGTATTTTTTTCTTTTAGTAAACATTGATGCATTAATTTGGTTTAATTTGATCATTTTGATGGTAAGAAATACTACTGCGAAGAAAATTTTTCAATATTTTATGTTTTGGATTTTTTATGAATTTTTTAAGACTTTCAAGAAAAAGGGGGGTGGGATAATTGGTGTAAATATTTCACAGTTTGAACTTTTTCTTCGGAGCCACTCGCTGGAATTCAATGAAACTTGGCATGCATCAAATACTCAAGGTCCCCGACAAATGTGGTTATCTTTGTCAGGATCCATGAACAGGTGGCAACACCACAGACAAAAGTAGGTCACAGAGGGTACCCTCCTTTGACAAACTTCTTATTCAGATCGGGTGCATACAGCGACAAACCGACTGCATAGGATTGATTTAGAGGCATATGGGAAGAAGTGTTGATATTTTTGGTTCCATTCCGAAATCAAATTTTTGACGTTTTTTCATTTTTATTTTGGACTTTGTTATTTTAATGCATTAAAGAGTTATTATTTTCTTTTAGTAAACATTGATGCATTCATTTGGTTTCATTTAATCATTTCTATGGTAAGGAATGCTGGTGCGAAGGAATTTTTTCAATATCTCGATTTTTGAATTTTTTATGAATTTTTTAAGACTTCCAAGAAAAGGGGGGGGGGGGGACAATTTTTCATATCTTCAACTTGATCTACAGAACAACTTGAAGGATTGTGATAAAACTGGGTAGGATGCAAGTACTCATAGTCCTTTTCAAAGGTTTTGTTTTTTGTGCGGATCATCCAAATTGGTTAACAGATAATGCCACCATGTCTAAAAGTAGGTCTCATAATGGTACATATACCACTTGGTAATTGAAATATGGAGAGTAGCGGTTCAAATCCAGCTGTGGTCAAAAAAATTTTTTTTTTTTTTTTACACATCTAAATAAGTTTTTAGATGTTTCTCAACACTCAACATATGAAATTAGGAATTTTACGTTTAAGACTTCCAAAAAAAAGAAGGGGGGGGGGTGGTGTTTTGGCCATTTTTCACATTTTCAACTTTTTCTACAAAACTGTTTGAAGGATTTTAATAAATCTTGGTAGAAATAAGTCACTTATGATCCTCTTCAAATTCTTTTGTTTTCGTCCAGACCTCTTTACAGGTGGTGCCACCATAGTCAAGAGTAGGTCACAAAAGAGTTCCCTCGTTTAACAATATTCTTTTTCATACGGGCTGTATACAGAGACAAACAGAATGCATAGAAATGATCTAGAGGGATGAGTGAAGATGTATTGTCATTTTGGTTCCCTTCCAAAATCAAATTTTAGAATTTTTTTCGACATTTCTTTGGACTTGGTGATTCAATGCAGAAAAAAGTGTCATATTTCCTAGTTAATTGATAATGATGATTTCTTATGGACTATTGTGATCATAATTATGGTAAGGATTGTTACTTTGAAAGAATTTTGTCAATATCTCAATTTTTGGATTTTCTATGAATTTTTTAAGACTTCCAAATGAGGGTGTATAGGAACAATTCAATCACATTTTTCACTTCTGCTGTTATACCACATGAAAGATTTTAATGAAACATGGAATACATGAAGTACTAAAAGTCCTCTATCAATTTGGTAAATTTCATCCAAATTGGTTAACAGATAATGCCACCATGTCTAAAAAGCAGTTCTCACAATAGTACATATACCACTTGGTAATTGAAATATGGAGAGTAGCGGTTCAAATCCAGCTGTGGTCAAAATTTTTTTTTCATTTCTTTACACATCTAAATAAGTTTTTAGATGTTTCTCAACACTCAACATATGAAATTAGGCAATTTTAAGTTAGATCTGGACAATATTTGAAACAACAGTTGTTCATGACCCAGACTTGAAATCAGTCAACAAAAGGCCCCACCTAAAGAAAATGACTAACTTGTTGCCCTGAATGACTTCTTGCAGAGACAAAGGAAATGCTTAATATCAAAATCACCTGAATGGATGTGCAAAAAAGTGTTGTTTTTTATTCTAGCCTGAAATAAAATTTGACATATTTTCAACATCTGTGTTGACTTAGTCACATTAAAGCAAAAATAAATGAATTCTTCCTTCATGCATGACTGATAATCTAGGTACTCAGGTGAGCGATATAGGCCCACTTGGGCCTCTTGTTTGCCTTTAGGGTGACCACTTGCATACATGTATTGTTAATCTTAATGCAAAGCAATTCTGGTCAATAAATTGCAAAATCCTGTCTGTTTGTCCGTCCGGCTGGCTGTCAACATTTTGCGTTTACTGTAGCTTGGTTTCTTTCATACCCTGAAGGGTACTTCTGTCAAAGTTGGTAGGTTTGTAGATAATTGAATGTTCTATCCAACCAATACAAAAATTTAGTGACCTTGACCTTGATTTTACGCTTCACTGAACATACACTGTTTTTTGCCTTTTGGATGACCACTTGCATACATGTACTGTTAATGTTACCTACTTCAAACTTATTAGAATTTTAGACATACATGAGGTCTTATCGTCTGACATACTTTGGTAGTGACTTTGACCTTGATTTC
Organism: Pteria penguin; assembly: GCA_035048485.1. Classification (NCBI taxonomy): domain Eukaryota; kingdom Metazoa; phylum Mollusca; class Bivalvia; order Pterioida; family Pteriidae; genus Pteria; species Pteria penguin. The sequence goes on from CM068582.1 coordinate 20,490,487, forward strand.
ACACTTCAGTGAACACAGACTGTTTTTGCTTTTAGGGTGAACTCTTGCTTACTGTTAATATAACCTACTTCAAACTTAGTCGCATTGTAAACATTCACAAGCTCTTGCTGTCTGACCTTGACTTGGTGACCTTGACCTTGACTTGACTTCAGGCTTCAGTGAGTGAACACTGTTTTTCAGTAAACACAATCTCAGATACCTTGTTAACTTTTATGAGGTCTTGCTCAATGACACCAAATTTAATCAGTTATCACTTGATCAGTGGGTCAATGTCATCTTGGACTTTGTTGCTGATAGGAGGATATCCACATCTCACAAAGGCATCTTTGCGATCCGGTCATACTGTCCTTGATGGTTTCTTGTATTGTAATAAATGTAATAACCTTTTTGCCAATTTACATGATGTAAGGGGCAATACCAGACAAATACAAAATTGCTGCTTAGATTTGCATCAAAGTACTGTAACGTTAATTCCAAATGTTAACGTCATAGTGAAAATTCAGGCAAAAAGTGGTTTGTCCGGTACAAGACCCCTTACATCATTTAAAAATGGAAAAAGGTCTATTGGAAAGAAATGGGATACCAAAATAATTTCTAGGATTTTTTTAGCTCACCTGAGCCAAAGGCTCAAGTGAGCTATAGTCATAGTGCGCCGTCCGTCGTCGTCCATCCATCATTAACTTTTTCACATTTTCGACTTCTTCTCTGGAACTGCAATGCAGATTTGGATCAAACTTTGTGTAAATGATGTACTCAAGGTCCCCTACTTATATTGTGTTCGGGATCCAGATTCCCTCAGGGGTAGATCCAGGGCGGGACCAAAAGTGCCCAAAGTGGTACCCCTCTTCAAACATCTTCTCCTCCAGAACCAGTGCATAAATGGGGAAACTAATTGCATTTCAACAATTTATAAAAATGGGTTAAAAAAAATTGCGTTCGGGATTAAGATCCGTCAAATAGAAATTTACGCTTTTTTTGACGTGTTTCTGGACTCATTTTAATGAAGAAAAGTGTCATGTTTTTCAGTTAATTGATATTGATGATTTCTTAATGACTATTTTGATCATAATTGTGGTAAGGAATATTAGTGCGAAAGAATTTTGTCATTATCTTAATTTTTTGATTTTTTATGAATTTTTTAAGACTTCCAAAAAAAAAGGGGGGGGGGGTTGGCCATTTTTCACATTTTCAACTTTTTCTACAAAACCACATGAGAGATTTTAATGAAACATGGAGTACATAAAGATATAAAGGTCCTCTATCAATTTGGTAAATTTCATCCAAATTGGTTAACAGATAATGCCACCATGTCTAAAAAGTAGGTCTCACAATGGTACATATACCACTTGGTAATTGAAATATGGAGAGTAGCGGTTCAAATCCAGCTGTGGTCAAAAAATTTTTTTCATTTCTTTACACATCTAAATAAGTTTTTAGATGTTTCTCAACACTCAACATATGAAATTAGGCAATTTTAAGTTAGATCTGGACAATATTTGAAACAATTGTTGTTCAAGACCCAGACTTGAAATCAGTCAACAAAAGGTCCCACCTAAAGAAAATGACTAACTTGTGCCCTGAATGACATCTTGCAGAGACAAAGGAAATGCTTAATATCAAAATCACCTGAATGGATGTGCAAAAAAGTGTTGTTTTTTATTCTGGTCTGAAATAAAATTTGACATATTTCAACATTTGTGTTGACTTAGTCACAGTAATGCAAAAATAAATGAATTCTTCCTTCCTGCATGACTGATCATCTAGGTACTCAGGTGAGCGATATAGGCCTACTTGGGCCTCTTGTTATATTTTTTAGAGGTTGAAAAAAAGGGGATGGGAGAGGGTGCGCATATACTATAAGTATGTTAGTATGATAAGCATTGATGGACTTTTCCTTCAAGACTAATGGATAGAGATTGACAATACTTTGTGCATGTACTAGTAGGTACTCATGGTTACTTACAAATGTTGTTGTTTTTTAACCAGATGCATCATGAGAGGGTGTATCCAGGGTGGGACAACATAGGCCCTATAAGGTACCCTCCTTCTTTAAATTGGTTTCACAAATCTTCTAACCAGATGTATCAGAGTGATCTAAACGGCATTTTTAGAAGAGTTATTGTTTCTTGGTTCCTTTTAAAGTCAAATTTTGATGTCCTTTTTGGACTTACCGGTAGTCATTTCAACACATTTTTATATGTGTCATTTTGTTGATTTATTACTCGGTATCTTAATGTTGTATTTAATATACAAAAGCAGTAAAGGATTTGTATGCTAACATGTGTTTGAAATTTTTATTCCCAGGGTTATTTGAAAGTGTCAAATGAAAATTGTGTGTTCAAGATTTATTATGATATTTTATGCCCCCCGCCTTGTACATGTATGGCAGGTGGGCATTAGGTGTTTATTTTGATCGTCCAATTACCTTTCATAATATTCAAATCAAATTTGGATATATGCTTATTTATCAAGAGAGAAAGAAACCCTATAATTGTCAGAGGTCAAGGTCAAACACAGCTGATAGAAAAGACTGAAATAATTGGTTTTCAGGTGATTTTCAAATATTATCCTATCAATCATTGACTGCTCATTAGAATTTGATTATGTTGCACACATTTTACAGGTCAAGTTCTTTTAAACAGAGGTAATTTACAATTTTATCAAAAGGGAAGGTTGTCTATAAATATTATTGTCAAAATGTCAAAAGCCAAGATCACTACTGGTATTAGGTATAGGAGTTATGGCCCATGAAGCTTATAACACACATGAAACTTATAATAATAAAAATGTTAGCTTTGTCGCTGCTATGAAAGAAGCCCACAGTGGGGGCATATGTTTAACAAACGTGTAGTTTTCCCTATTTTTGAAATAGGACAGTTTTGCATGCTGAAGGTTGGCGATTCAAACCCCACTGAAGACAAAAAATTTTCATTTTATTTTAAAAATCTCAAGGACAAAGGGAAGTACAATGGTTATAATAATACTAAGAACAATCTGCCAAATTTTTTGGCTACTTAGCTTTTATCAATTGTTTGTAACTTGATAAAGGCTAAGTAGCCAAAAAATTTGCAACAGAGTTTCTTCTTATTATTATCATTTCAATTTAAACTAAAACTAAGTTTTTGATATCAATTCTAGATGTAAGAATCAAAATCAGCTGGCCACACCATGTGATATAGATTTTCTTGATTTTCTATTTTGTTGGTATAACTAATGCACAAAAAAGGCAAAAGGAGAAATTTTTGGGCTTATTGAATTTTGGTTGCCATGGTAATAAGGCATATCTTTTTTACAGTCTTTCCAGACTGTCAAATGAACCATTTTTAGCTCACCTGCATGAAGTTGAGATGAGCCTATGCCATACCCATGGCATGTGTTATTGCTTTACAGCTGGATACAGCAAGGGTTGAATCTTGGGAAAGACTAAATAGGGTTGGAATTACTCAATCATGAAATTTAACATGATTTGGTTTTGAGATATGACTATTGTTAGGGTTAATACAATATAATATTAGATGCATAGTTGCATAAATTGGGCGGGGATAATTCTGCTCATCTTTATACGCCTGTCTTTAATGGGACATATTATAGTATGGTGTAGTCCATCTGTCCGACCTTGTGGGCAGGATACAGACAAAACCATTCGACTATCAAACATAGTACACTTACACTTACAAGACAAAGACGGCTATTGTTTTTCAAGGTCAAAGGTCAAGGTCATAGTACTACTTGGTAGGAAACCTTGTAAGCTGGATACAGATCAAACCGTTGGGGCAAGTGTACAATGTACCTTACTTCTTATGTCAAGACAGAGATGCCTATTGTATTCAAGGTCAGAGGTCAAAGGTCAAGGTCATAGTAGTACTTGGTAGGACACCCTTGTAGGCAGGATACAGATCAAACCGTTGGGGCTAGGACTGTGAAACTTGGTACACTTACTCCTCATGCCATGACAAAGACGCCTAATGTTTTTCAAGGTCAGAGTTCAAAGGTCAAGGTCATAGTACTACTTGGTAGGGATCCCTTGTAGACAGGATAAAGCCCAAACGATTGGGGCTAGGGATGTCAAACATGGTACACTTACACCTCATGCCAAGACATTTTTAGATGCTTATTGTTTTTCATGGTCAAAGATGAAGATTGCAGTACTACTTGGTTAGAATACCTTTTAGGCAGGATACATAATGAATTATAGGGGATGGAACAATTTAAGGCGGGAATGTTTCCTACTGTCAAAATTCTCCCCTTCAAACTAAGCGATGGGCATATTTTGCCACACTAGCCATTGCTCATGTTTGTTACGAGAGAACGTTAGGTTTTTGACCACTTTCAATGAAAGAATTTAACAAAATATTAATGTTGAATTTCTATTAAAGAATTATAAATATTATGAGAGAGTCTCTCAATTTTGTGGTCCAAATTATCCCTGTTTTTTTCATAGATTTTATTCCTGGAGATATCAGTCTCCATTTGTATAAGAAAAGGAAATAAAGATGACTCTGAAGAAGACTGAGATTCCCTTATCTATAAGGCATTAATTGCATTAGTATCACCAAACGGGTAATTGCAGTAGTAGTCGTTTATGAACACACTTTACTACATATCTTGACCAATTAACTTCCGAAACATCATTTTACAGGAGAATTAAACAATGATTATCAAGAGATTTATTGATAATAATAACAATACATTTTCATGTACATGCATTATTTACTTCAGATTTGAGCGTATGAATGAAGGTGGACCATTATTCTGTGATATTACATGGCACCCTGCTGGTGACCCTGGAAACACACACAAACCTACCAGTTCCACTTGTATTGCTGGTACCATGTTGAACTACTGTGGAATTGAGACTATGCTTCACATTACCTGCTGCAACCAAAGCCCACAACAAATTAAAGAAAATCTAAGGAAAGCTGATGATCTTGGAATCAGGAATCTGCTTGCTCTTAGGGGTGGTGAGTTCATCAAAGATGTTTGAATAGATTTAACATCAGGAAATATTGGAGAGATACCTGAATTCTCTTACGCAGATTCAGAAAACTGACAGTACAACACAAGTACATGTACAATATAACTGATAAAAAGAGAAAAAAAGAAGACGCTTGCTTTTTTCATGGATTCAGTCAACTTTTAGTTGTTAGAGTTACAAGGTGAGAGGTCTACAGACATTTAATAATTGTTGGGAATTCCAGAAAGGAGAGTTGAACTATGCCACTGATCTTGTCAAACCATTTAGCAAGAGTCGGGGTCTTTTAATGTTTAAAGTTTTGACTGATCAGATGATGATATTTGATGATTATTAGCTATTTTATGTTTAGATCCCCTTGAAGGCAATGATTGGAAGTTCCAGGAAGGAGGATTGAATTATGCCACTGATCTTGTCAAACTCATCAAGCAAGAGTATAAGAATCACTTCACTATTTGTGTAGCAGGTAGGAACATTATCTGTACAATATACTTCTGTTTATTGGTAAGAAGAATCCAGTTATTACAGAATAAGGTTATACAACCATACACAGATTGATTTATGGACTTTACAATGTATATCATGTGAGGTAATGAACTTTTCACATTGTCTTTCCATTCAGCCATTGGATGTTTTGGCTAAAAAAAAATGCAAATGTTGTAAGATTATATTTATCCTTATATTTTCTTCTTTTTATTCCTATCATTGAAGGATACCCAACAGGACATCCTGAATGTGCATCCTATGCCGAAGATCTGAGACATTTAAAAGAAAAAGTTGATGCAGGGGCAGACTTCATTATAACTCAGCTCTTCTTTAAAGCAGAAACCTTTTTGAAGTTTTTACGTGATTGTCGAGAGATAGGGATAAATTGTCCCATCATTCCAGGAGTTTTGCCTATCCAGGTAAGGGCAAAAGCTATAAGGAATTTGCTTTGTAAGAAGTGGAATATAATCGTAAATAAAGAAACTGTCATCAGTTTACATAATTTTGATCAGATACTTATACCCCTGCCTTACAGTTCTCTTGTCTGCATATTCATCTGTTACAATTGCTATTTCTAAATGATTAAGAAAGAATGGTGAGTTAATGTTTCCACCTGTGGCAGCCAGCTTGGTAACTATGATATGCAGGCTGAGTTTGATTTTCAAGTCCATGATTCTTAATAAAATTTCCTCAGTTTAGTGGTTTTGATTTCCCATTCAACTTTTTCTAGTTCTTATCTATGGTCATGTTAATTTCTAGTATCATATGACGTTGCACGTGTTTGTGCAAGTTGTTTACAATACACATATAATTTTTTATACGCAAGATGAAAATTTTGATTTTCATTGCCTTCTAGAATGATCGAGTTTGTTGAGTTTACCTAAGGAGGCAATGTAAGCTTCACAATAAGGAAAACAAAAACTCTGGTTGAAGTGAATATAACACATAGATAATCAAGAAAGAGAATTGATTAGTAGGGTCTCAGATTGAAGAAATTCTCATAAGTGTATTATTTTTTTATTTTCATTTAGGCATATCAATCACTGCGACACATAACAAAGCTTTCAAGATTAGAAGTTCCACAAGAAATTCTTGATGCAATCTTGCCAATAAAGGACAATGATGAAGCCATCAGAAATTTTGGTGTTGACCAAGCGGTTACCATGGTGAGAGAACTTTTCAAAGCAGGGGTTAAAGGACTTCACTTTTACACATTAAATCGAGAAGTAGCTACCATTGAAATTCTTAAAAGACTTGGAATGTGGTGTGATGAACCATGTAAACCATTACCATGGAAACAAACCGCAAATCACAATAGATCCAAAGAAGATGTTCGACCAATATTCTGGAGGTGTCGACCAAAGAGCTATATTCATAGAACATCAAGCTGGGATGAATTTCCTAATGGTCGCTGGGGCAACTCATCGGCTGCCTCATTTGGTGACTTGCATGATTATTATTTGTTTTATTTGAAAAGTAAACGAGGCAAAGAGGAACAGTTGAAGATGTGGGGGGAAGAACTAATATGTGAAGAGGATGTATGGGATGTCTTCTATTCCTACATTACAAACCAACCCAACAAAAATGGAGTCAAGGTAAATTGATTTGTTGAATTCGTTTTAGTCCCCCACTGGTAAAGCTGGAGGCGACTATAGATTTCCACTTCATCTTTCTATCCTTCTGTGTGTGCATCTGTCGGAGACGGTGGGGACATGTATTGCTTCAGCAAAACTCAATATGCTTGTTATGCCTGACATGTACAAAGATGAATTATTTCTTACTTTGACACAAAAATCTGAAGATTTAGATGGTAATAAATATTTAAGGATCAGGAAGAAAATAGAAAGAGGATTCACAACAGAAATAATACCTTGTATTTTCTTGCTGTTTGCTAAAATCAACTTTCAAAGAAAATAAACCATTTAGAAATTTTCTTTTATGTGACATCATTTTTGAGATTACCTCACTCTTGATATATTCACAAGACATGAATTTTGCAGAAAACCATATACATGTTATAGTTTAATGGTCAGATCAAAGGTGACAAGGTCTTTGTTTTCATGTGTAGTGATATTCAAGAAATTATGTGCTAATAAATCATGATGTTTTACTAATGCTTCAGGTCCAGGAGATTCCTTGGAATGATGATGAACTGTCACCAGAGACTAGCATCATTACTGAAAAACTTGCTGCAATCAACAAAAGAGGAGTGCTCACCATCAATTCTCAGCCTTCAGTGAATGGTGTCTCCTCATCTGACCCTAAGTTAGGATGGGGTGCCCCAAACGGATACATCTATCAAAAGGTAAAATAATGTATGAAATATACTAAATATGAAATTGAAGCTATATCTGTTAGTGACCATCGACATGGTATGCTGATTAATTCATTTCAAATAGATTAAACATGATTAATTATAATCGAATCACAGGTCCCTGCAAATAAAATAATTATAACCCCCCCTCCCTCTTTTTTCCTCTCTGACTCTCTCACTCGACAACTCAATGACTGCACTCATGAAATGAAAAAACAAAGTAATTTTTCTCTGATTTTTCATTTCACGAGTGCAGTCATTGAGCCGTGAGAGAGAGTCAGAGGAGAGAAAAAGTGGGGGGGGGGGGATGTTAATAATTTATTTGCAGGGACCTGTGCATCGAATATGGCTCTCTCTCTAAATAAAGATTTTTAACACGTATTCCACTTTTTCATTATTCTTTTCATTTAAGTTTTTGTTTTATTTTGTTTTTATGATTTTAATGTTATGGAGACACAAGGTTCTGGATCTAGTGATGATTGTTACATGTACTTGCAAATTTTTATCCTCAGTGAATAATGAACAAAAGAACAATTTTAATGCAGAACAAGTTCAAGTGGCAGGTCCATTTCAAGTAATAAACATGTACATGTATTATAGATTACTATGATTTATATCCCTTCCAATTAAGATGGAAAAATTCACAAATCCATTGAAAAAAGAGCCAAAAGAAAACACTAGTTTCTTTTTTTCACCATATATTTTTACACTTTAATAAATCAAATTAAATCTTCCGTCTGTGGGAAGTCGTTTTATATTAAAAAAACCCAAAAGCCACTCTTTTCAAAAATTTTCTGCCATTTGGCATTTATCTAGTGAAACAAACCATGTTTACCTCTCTTTCCCCTGACTTGCCAAAGGCAAAGTGCCCGAAAATTTGTGAAAACTTAAAAAATGTGTTTTATTTATTATTTTTATACCTGTGCACATTGCAGCAAAGCCCAGCATGAGCCATTGAATATAAGTTTACCCAAGCTTGACCCGTTGGTTTATGAGCTATAGGTTATGACTGAGGATTCTTGAAGTTGGCGTGACATCACACTGAGATCTAAATAAAGATAATCACCGAAACATTCCGAGATGACCCGGTGGATAAACTCGGTGTTTATCATAGACCGTAATGCAACTTTGCTGCATTATATTTTGAGCACAAGAGCTAAATGACTCTTAAAACTTTTGAAATTCATTGAGGAATCTCATGACAATTGGCTTGCTTTCCTTCTTTGAATTTCATATGACCGCATTTTGCAAAAATTAAATGTCATAATATTGGATTCTTTGTAGAAAGAGATGATAAATCCAGAGACTTATCCCCCAACAAATTTGATGCAAATTAGGTCATGTGACTGATCTAACTTCAAGAATCACAAGTTCAGGGTTCTGTCAGCTCTAAAATCAGCTGATTTTGGTGTCATTTGTTTTAGTTGAGACACAAAAATCTAACATTTCATGCACAGAAGTTGGCATATAAGAAAATTCTCTGTGTTACTTGTAGATCCCTTGTATATAAATTGAAACATAGTCAGCAGTATGCCATATACATGCTGCCATCATGTAATGATATAGGTGAATAATTGGGGTTTTGCATAAAACAATTATTAATCAGTCAACCTTAATTAAGGTTGAAATTTGACAGTGTAACTTGAAAAACATCTTATATCCCCACAGTTTAAGCTAATGCTCTGAAACTAAATTCAATGAATATTTTTCAGTTGAAAACTTGGGTCTAGTGCCATAAACTGAGAATATACTTAGGTCAAATATTTCATTTTAATTTATTCCATTATCAAACATTCAGATAAATTCTCATGCAGAATGGTTTAATTCTATTTATTAATAGAATGAAACTAAATAATATCCTAGTTATTAATTCATTGATGAACAGAAGAATATGAAATGATGACTTGAGTATTTTATCAGTTTATGGTGACGGACCCTGACCTGAATTTTTTGTTTCTAGAGCAAATATTTGTCTGTTGCAGGCATACCTTGAGTTTTTTGTTTCTCCTGCCAATGTTTCAGCATTGAAGATCATTCTGAAGAACTACCCACTGGTGAACTACCATATTGTAAACAACAGGGTTAGTATCTATGCAGTAGCAATGTTTTATGTCTTCAGAATAGAATGGGGTTGCTGAATGTGAAGATTTCTTGAGAAAATTGTCAATAACATGGATCAAGTTCATTTTTTTTAACTTTAACCATTTCATACACCTGTCATTTGACAGGCTATATTGTGTGACAGTGTGTCCTAACACCATGCCTGGCCCAAAATTTCTACATGCTTTATTGGATTAACTTCATACCTTGTGGATTTGATCCTTATAGAAAGGTGGTGTGTTATGATCTTATGCCAAGGTCATGGTTCCAAGGTCAAAATCATTGTGGACTAAAGTGAAATTTTAGTGAAATATTTATTTAATATATTTCTATATGCATAGTCACAGAAGGTTTATACTTGGTAGAAATATTTCTTGTACGAAGGGGATGTGTTATGATTTTATCCCCTTTTCATACCTCCAAGGTCAAGGTCACATAGAACTAATAAAATTTCAAGGACCAAAATTTAGCCTATAATTTTTTACATTGTTCCTTGCAATAAATTGAAACTTTATGAAGATGTTTAATGTTTGATGAAATGCTGTAACCTTTGCCAAGGTCATGTGACCAATATCAAAGTCATTGTAGATTTTTGGTATGAAATCTTTGTCTGGTCTATATGTCTACAAGACATATTGGATTACATTGGAACTTAGTAGGATTGATCCTCATAGGAATACATTATGCCATGACTTTTAGCCAAGGTCTTGGTTACTAAAGAGTTTGGAGAAATATTTAGTCCACCCATAAATTCTATGTTCCTGGTCCCAGAAAATGTATACTTTGAATAAACGTTTCTTATGGAAAGGCAGTGTGTCATGACCTTAAAGTGAACTTTAAAATATTGCAAATATGGTATCAATACAACATTGTGCTCTTCCTGATTATCAGAGCAATTCTAGAACTTGCTGGAACAAAACTCCAGAGAGCTAATGTCATACTCTCTGCATCATTGTTGTCTGTAGACAAAACTTTAACCTGGGCTATATCTTTTTAATCATAAGAGTGAGGGCTTTTATACCTCACGCATAGGTTTCTCATGACAAGAGCTTTAATTTTATAACTTGATTTTTGACATTGTGACCGTGACCTTGGACTTTGACTTACTTTTCAAAAACTTTTAACTGGGGTTTTTCTTTCGAAATATTACAGAAAAGGATTTCACATGTAGATTCATTTTGACCAGAGCTTTTGTCTGGTCAAGTTTTGAGATAGCAAATTACTTGATAAATAAGCAATTCATTAAAAATGTCCATATAGTGAGATTTGTTATCTTCTTACAACTCTTGTTAAATATTTATATAATAGAGCTATAGTAATATATATTGAATTTCACTTTCTAGGGAGATATGGACTATACAAATTGTGATTTGGCAGCACCTATTGCAGTAACATGGGGTGTGTTTCCAGGAAAAGAAATAATCCAGCCGACTGTGGTGGACCCAATTGCCTTTAAAACATGGAAGGTATATACATGTACATGTATGTAATATATGTAAACATGAAGGGTCTGTACATGCAAATTGTATGTATTATATATGTTGACCTTGTGTATTATTTTCAATGTAAATTTGCACACATATTTTAATCTTAATTAAACTCGTAAATCTTTATGTTTTAAAGTTTTAAAGACCATGCAGATATTTTTCAGTTTTCAGACACTTTAGCATGATGCAAAAAATATTATTAGAAAAAATGAGCCATCAAGTTGTTCTGTTTTCTGGACTTACCCACTCCTTTATGCAGAAAATCTAAAAGAACAATAAATAAATAGGTGCATGGATAACTTGTTTATTGGTACATGATAGCATGTTAGCTTATTTAAATATATTCATTAGATTTAGAAAGTATAGTATTATACTTCTAATCAAATTCTGCAGGCTGTAGAAATGACAAAGAAATGGTGCCATGTGAACCAAACTGGTGAAATAATGTAAATCATGATTGATTGATTATTGTTTTATGTCATATCTCGCTTATTTTACATATATGGTAACGGCATCTGTCTGATGCATTGCACAGAAATTTATACCTTGTAATGGACATGAAGCAGGGATCATTTTCGTGCCACATGTACCATGGCATAGGACCTCAGTTTTTACTGTCTGAAAGACAGAACATTGATGTTCCCACAACGGGAGTTGAACCCTGGATTCCTCAGTCATGAGCCAATCACCTCATTCACTGATACGCACCCACTAAATGAAGATGTGAAGATGTGTTATTAAACACTTAATCTGACTTTCTAAGCTTGAATGACTTGGTTAAAAAGTTTTTAACAAAATATTAGTGCCAGTTTTATCTACTTCTAACTTACATCAGTGACTGAAAGCTGAATACGTGTATTAGATATTGTCTAAAACTGACCTACTAACAATGGAGTAATGACATGGGTATCATTCAAGGTGAACTTTGTTGCACATGTCTTTCACAATCAGATGTTTTGAATTGTGGTGAAATATGTTTATCTTTTTTAGGATGAGGCTTTTGATTTGTGGCTACATCCATGGGGACATATATACCCAGAAAATTCTACATCCAGGAAAGTGATTGAGGACATTTACAATAACTATTACCTTGTTAATCTAGTTGATAATGAATTTCCTAAAGAGTCATGTTTATGGGATATAGTAGAAAAAATGCTGGTGTTGGCTCCAAAGATGGAAGAAACAAATGACACTTTGGAAGTGAATGGAACACACTGTAAGTGCATCTTCTGTGGCATAACTATAGTATTTAAGTATTATGATATTAAATCCCTGTGGTTTTTGTTTTTAAAAAAATCAGATTTTTACTTTTTGATGAGTTATAATATTGAGAGCACTCTGTGCATGACTTTGAAAGGTTTATGTCACAGAAAAATATTTTAAGCCTACATTTAATTGTAGAAGTACATGTACTTTTAATTGGAGTATTATTACAGTAAATTAATCTTTCTTTCCAGGAAACTCAGTGACAAGGCTTTGACTCTGAGTCCTCTACCATTCATGACTTGCATTATTAATGCCAAAGCATGGACACATATTATGAATATTAGCAAATGGCAGCTGGGAGCATTGATAGTCTACAATGATGAGAGGATGCAAGAACAAAAATTTGTCAAGATTTTTACCACCCTTTATCTTTAATAGTGATGAAGAAATCATGGGCACTTTTTCCAATTTTCCAGTTAGGACTGTTATATACAATTTTTTTGCATAACCTCTTCATTGGGACTCAGTGGACTGAAAACTGAAAAAACTTAAAAATTCTTATTACTGTATAAAATATTTGAAGCAAAAGAATATTGAATGTCTAATGTGAAAATTGATGTTGTTATTTGATATTGTTATTTTACACATTTTCATTTCATGATTTGTTTATTTTATGTACAATTGTAATGTTTGTTTTAAAGATTTTTATGCTCTACCATGTCATCTAACCAAGGATGACACAAATATACATAGCTGAAGAAACATACTTACTTGAATGCCATGGACTTCATGGTTGATTATTGTGTTAGGTCAAACCAGGATTATTTCACCTATATGGTTTACCTTCAGTAAAGTTTTCCATATGTATCTGACAAATCATAGATTGGGCCAGGCAATAAGTGCTTTCCAAACGTTGATGGCTTCTTTTTAGAGTTCTAAGGTTTTCTTTACCACTTACACCCAGCTGTAACCATAAAGGTGAAAAAATCTAGTTTTGGTTAAACAATAAAGTTAAATATATTCCTTTGTTGATTGGTAGGATCTGTTATCCATCCAATATTTTGGATTTAGAAGAGTACAATTTGTTTATTAGTATATTATCTTCTAATAACAATGTTCTATTTTTTGTGTTAATATGATGGAGCCCCACTTATCTTTTACCAAGACATTGTGAGTTTGCTGGAGGGTTGTCGTGATGACTTTATGATGTAACTCATTTGTATGTGAAAAGTACTTTTGTATCATTACATACAACACATTTAGGTTATTGAAGATAAAGGATGTTTCATAGTTCATGTATGTTATCTTCACTTTGTTAAAAAGTTTTAACTTTCTAGTTGCTGTTAAATATTGAATATTTCTGAGATTATTTGTGATTATATCAGATTTGGTAATTGTAAATAAATATTGTCAATAATGCTTAGAACAAATTAGCAGTTTTTAGCTAAGAATTCTAGCAAAGCTTATTTCATAGCATGTTATCTAGCATCAATGGTTCTACTTATAAAACTTTTCTTTATTGTTTGCTGCACCTCATGAATGGCAAGTTCTGTTGACATGACTGGATATTAGAGTATGACTATGACCTGTTGTTTTGAAATGAAAATTACATCCATTTGATATTCATGTCTTGTTCTAGGTATTCCTTATGAATTGTTACATCCTATACAGGATCTTGGTGGATTGATAGGTTATGACATTGTTGTTCCTACATACAATTTAGAACCACCAGGTGTACAAAATAGTTTTCATTTTAAACTTCCTGTTGTCAGTAATTCCGTGTAATCATGAATGGCAAATCCTTTTAATATTGGAATCGAGGTGCAAAATGGTTTTCATTTTAAACTTCCTGTTGGCAGTAATTCTGTGTAACCATGAATGGCAAATCCTTTTAATATTGGAATCGATGTGAACCGTTAGTGGTTTCAAATGACATTTTAACCCATTAACATTTGAAATTTCATTTTACAGATACTCATGAAGTTAGTGGATTTCCAAATGATATGAGACGTTAACTGTATTATAGAAAATAATTTATACAGTAAAATTTCTCTTACCTGGATTCCTGTTTAGCTGATACTGTTTGTCTATACAGTCACCTGGGCACTTAATCTCGCCTCATTTTTAATTGGGGTTGGCATTTGTCTGAATATGACACTATACATGATATTGCCCTTTTATTCCATGGACTTCGAGATATGGTTAACCATTTGGTACTTTTATAATGTTTACTTCTAAGCAGCAACCAAAGGAAAGATAGAAAGAATTCTGACAGATGGGCTTATGATACAGCCTTTGTATACATGTAAACAGTAAGAAAGGTGGCTGTATAAGACAGGGGATTGCTTGATGTAGGGGATTTTTAAAGAAGGTTTGATTGCATATTGGTATATATTTTTCCAAAATTTGTTGTACTCGAATTCTTTCTTGCACTCGAGTTCATGTTGCGAAAATCGACATTAGTTCAACTGAACCCTTTTTATTTTCAAAAAAGTCATCAGCAAAGTCTCATTTATAGCATTGTACTTTACATAACCACTTAATTAACCAAAGTAATAATACAAGTGACAGGTCGTAAATCACACATTGTATAATAGTGAAGAGACATAGAACACATGTCTTGTATGTCTGAACAATACAAAGTCCAAAAGTGTTAAATGATGCAATAACACTACATTCACAACACACATTCCTTAACGTCTAAATTGACACCAGGTATAAATTACACTGTGACAACGCACAACTCGCAACAGCATACAATATTCATGGACGATGGAATTTGCAACAGGAGTAAATGGAAAGGTAGACCAGGAACTCTCTATAACCTTTAATATATATTGGATTAAAAGACAAAATGAGAATTTAATATAAACTAGTCATTGTAATCTAGTTCAATACATTAGAAGGTAGGGCAAATTTGAAGTTATTGTTTCCTTTAAAGAAGTGTGGACAAAGTCAATTATTATAACATACATTATAGGAATAACACTGTCTGTCCGTCTGCTCATCAATTTTGTCCACTATATGTCCATGATCCAACAGTGTACTATGACCTTTGACCAAGGTCAAGGTCACAACAGACACATGGCCAAAATTTTTGTCCGTGCAATAATTTCTTTGTACTACATCGTGGACCGGTATTTCTCACAATCGTTGTCCACGCCCCAAGGGTGAAATATGAACATGAAGCATGGTCATATCTACAAGGTCAAGGTCTGAGTGTGCACATAGCCAAAATTCCTGTCCGTCTATTACTTTTTCGTGCTACATTGTGGGCATTGTATGAGGATTTTCATGAATGGTGGTAATTCCATTCTTTAAGAATTTTACAGAGTTGTGGCCCTTTCAACCTGTGGTTATTCAAGTTGGCGCGGGAGATACTGTTCCGCTAGGACAGCTCTAACTGGATCCTAACCACAACGATAAAGAACGATGCTTAACAAAACAAAAATATCACATAAGATTTTAAGGGTCTCTATGCGAAGATTTGAGGATTACATTTTGTTGGATGTCACGAGTAATTACTGCACAGTCAAGCATCTGCAGACAGATGCTTCGTGGTGATGGCTATATCTGTCTTCTACTATAATTAGGTCATCTGGGTCCGGCGCCATAAATTGAGAATATACTTAAGTCAAAAATTCATATTCTTACGTTCATCAATGAATTAATAACTGGGATTTGGATTTTATTTAGTTTTATTCTACTGATAGATAGAATTAAACCATTCTGCATTAAAATTTATTTAAAAGTTTGATAATGGAATTAATTAAAATGAAATTCTTGACTTGAGTATATTCTCAGTTTATGGCGCCGGACCCTGGGCTCAAAGCGCAAGTGATCTATTGCGATTACCTTCCGTTTGTCGTCGTAAACAATTTCAGATACTTCTAAACAACCATCTCTGGGCTTTTTAAAAGAAAGAATGAATGGTTCCCCACCAGTGTTGGTGTTTTCGATCAGAATCGATCAGGGGTGTGATTAAAGTTGGATCTGGCGATCCCTCGTTTGTATCTTTGATAAGATGATTCATAGTGCCCCAAAACTATCATAAATCCGATATAAAATTTATATCATAAATGCCAGAAAAAACTGTATCCAAATTACTTGAATCTATTCCTTGTTTTAAAAATCACGTATTCAAATTATCATTTAAACAAGCTGTGTTTGTGAAACACTAATGCCCCTGCGTCACCAAAGTCCAAAAAGTTATTTTTAGCGTGAAGGTCATTGTCAAGGTCAAAAAGGTCATCGACCTTGGTGTCGTTTGAAAGGTCCTCAGTAATTGAGTACGCATGTCAAATATGAAGTCTCTATCCCTCACGGTTCAAAAGTTCTAGCCAAGGTTAAAGTTGACAACAGACGTACAAACAAACAGACAGCACAAAAACAATATGCCCCCAATCTATCGATCCAGGGGGATAAAAAATTAGAATTCTCGTTCTATGTACTTTATTTGAACCAATAGTATATCCTAGAATACTTTATTGCGGTTCTAACTCTAAGTATTGAAGTATGTACCCATTCTTCGTTACCGATATCTTTATCGATATTGATGTCCAACATAACGTCATGCAATATTTTATTACCGAAAGGAAAAAGACAAAGTGCAAAATGATTCTTATTAAGGAGAAAAAAATTTAATATGTCAATTAGCAAGTTGAAAATCATTGAAATTTCTATCACAGACAATAATTTATCACAATATCTTTGTATAGAACATTTGGGTTATATAATGATTGTAAGATACTATTCTATACCGTAGTGTATTACACATTTATAAAATGAAAAAAGTTAAAGAACAAGCATTAATTCGGTGAAAATATCAAATAGTTATATCACTGTATGAACAGTGGAAATAATGAAATGAAGCAATAGATATGATGATGAAATAAACATAATTTTCAAAAGTTGACCTACAATATATATTTGGATTGAAATATCAAAGGCATACTTTTCGGTGAATGCTTCTGAACTAACGCATAAAAGTAGAATATATATATAACAAATTCAGTTTGAAGAGTATTCTATCTAAAATTGAAGTCACTGATTGAGGATTTTTTCACTGTCCTTTGAGCACGTTGTATCCCCATCATTGTGATGACTGTCTAACTGTTCAATGATGACAGATGCAAGGTCTATAATATCTTCACAAGGAATCCTAGTTATTTTACTTAATTGATCCATGACCTAAAAAAAGGTTGTCAGAAAAGAAGAGAGCTCTCCGATGACAACAAACTTTAAATAGCAAAAGCTTTTGTTTTGTAAGTAGGTCAATTTTCAAGGTCAAGGTAAAAAAAGATACCTAATTAAAAGTCTTGTCACATGGAATGCTTACATGAGATATTTAAGTGAAATCTCTTACTGTTCGTAAGTTATGATGAAGGTTAAAGTTTTTTTAAGTAGGTGTAACTTCAATGTCAAGGTCACATGATTCAATTTTTTTTATACTCAATGAACGGTCTTGGTACAACGAGTACACATGTGAAATATTAAAGCCATGTTTAATGGTTCTAAAGATATTATCCATGTCAAAGATTTTGTCTACGGACGACGACGACAGCGACGACGCCGGGGGAAATGACAATAGCTCTCCGGACATTCGTCCCGGCGAGCTAAAACAGAATTGTAATTGAAATACGAGACTGTTGCATTCTCAACACCGTATATCGATGGAGGTCTATAAATTCCAGAAAAGCCAAAGATACCTCGTTCGCATCTCTTATTTGTCTAATTACACCAACCTTAAATATCCAAAAGACGACTAAAATACTTTAGCACTACATACGATTACAATGTATATTTTGAAAACAGTACTACCTTGTCAGCATTATGCTGTTCTGCTATATAAACCGCTGCAACTATTACTGATACTGCTAGCTGTAATTTGTCTGATTTTACATTTTTGAAGGCTTCTCTGAAAAGAAATGAAATAACATGAAGGAAAAAATAAAGTTCACAAATATTCTTTATTCTTTGTATTGTAAACATGTTTATGTTCCTGTTAAATCTTACTTGTTCAAGCTATCAATACTAACTTATTCCTAGACATTTTATGAGTACTTATGTATAAAACTGATGTTTAAAAGCGTCGCAGTTAAATATGTTTATACAAAGAATGTGGTTAGCTTCGGCTTCAAGGTTGAAGCTTTGGCTAACTGGATTCTATACTTTGGTGAATCTTGATTATTCATTTAAGAATCAATAGAGTAGAATTTACTATTGCTAAGGATAACTTGTCATTTAACAGTGATTGGTATTATTGATGATTATGATGATATGAAATAAAAAACAGAAAAAAAATATGGCATTAATGGCGAATCTTTCGGTGAAATGTCGCCAAACTGGAGTTGTGTGTGAAAGCATCGTTTACAATCTCTTCATCTAGTTGTAACAGTATTGTTTTGTAAATTGGATAGATATTCAATAATAGACGTAAACAGTTTATATAAACACTGTGAAATGAGATTAGAAATGATGTCACTTTCAGTATGATAACTGTAATGCAGATTTATCCAAAGTATGTGTCAAATAATAAGCATAATGTATACATTGTACCTACTTGTAGTAGAAGGTGTAAAGATTATTCATTATGACATAAGTTTGTAAATTATTCTTAAACTGAGGATTATCTGCTCTACAAATATTTATGGATATTCAGAATTTCGGCCTTCAGCAAAGGTTATCGAAATGCTCGTATGCATAGGCCAGTGACTAAATTAATTTATGTTAAATATAAGAATATAAGAGAATTTCAGTATCAGTGGACAAATATATCAATATATATTCTCTATTTCAATTAAGAGCAGTCAGTTCTCACGTACTGACTTAACTATATAGATAAGTTTGGGCTAAAAGGACGATAAATAGGCGTTGTTAAAAAAAAAACGGAAAATTCAATTTTCTGTGTAGACAAAAAAGATGTGTAAAAATGTATCATTTCGACGCAATTTGTATTGATGATATATCGATATGATAACAATGGCATCAACAGATCAACTACGATATTCATTATACAATTACATGAACATTAATTATACCCCCAAAAACTCATTATCATATGGGATGATTTTCTTTGAACCTTTTTTCAATATACATGTACGTACTGTACAAAAGACTAAATTACTAATATATGTATCACTGAAAAGTGATATATATGTCTATATTTAGTAAATACGAGTTATTGTACAACATCTTTACAGGAAAAGACTGTTTTATTGCCACTTTCCCTTTTCCAATGTCTTGAATCTCAGTGTTTGGTATAGAAATAAAAGGATAAATGTAGAATAATTATATACATGTACTAGCATAAACTGATTTATTCATACATATCGTTTATCTTGTAAATCTATTTTTAACAAGTCATAAATAAACACTGCATTCTGAACTGATGTTGTATTTTAACCCTAGATCGAATTACATTCCTTAAAGTTTTTGAATCTGAACATCAAAACTGTCGGAATTTTGACTAAAATCATAGTTTGAACAGCATGGCTATAAAAAGGAAATACTTACTTTTCCTTTTCTGATGGTATATCTTTTAGCACCGTGACTTTGAAAAGAAGACTATATATATGATTATATTTAAGATAAACAAGGTCCAGTACACGCATTGATACTTCATGATACATCTTGACCTCAGTACCTGGATCGTTGTGTCCTGTATCGGCGAAGTACATGAAAAAAAGGAGTATGTACAGATTGTTTCAGAACATATATATGGATTTCAAAGGTAGTATAACTGGAAATATTTAAAACTTACATGATTTTGGTTTTACTAATTTGAGTCACTCAAGTAAATATGCAAGTATTTTGCTTCCTCAGTATCACAGAAGAGACAGCTAGATGTAGTGCGATATATAATCGTTGGTATGTATGCTCTTATGAAACTGTAGTATAATTCATCACAGGGTAACCAAGGGCAACAACCAAAAAAGTGTACAATATGTCTTATATAAAGATGGAAAATTCTCGATAGCTCGTGGTGAACTGGCATGGTATCATAGGTGTGGTTTACGATCCCGCCTTTCCACTAACATCGTAAGCATTGTAATGAACAGAGCACATATCTAAAGAAAACGTACGATAAACGATACCACAAATATTACGGGCAGTAGTCGTGATATGTAAAAGAGATAAAACAAGAGGCCCAAGTGGGCCTATATCGCTCATCTGAGTACCTAGATGATCAGTCATGCA
Organism: Pteria penguin; assembly: GCA_035048485.1. Taxonomy (NCBI): domain Eukaryota; kingdom Metazoa; phylum Mollusca; class Bivalvia; order Pterioida; family Pteriidae; genus Pteria; species Pteria penguin. The sequence goes on from CM068582.1 coordinate 20,511,251, forward strand.
GGAAGGAAGAATTCATTTATTTTTGCATTACTGTGTCAAATTTTATTTCAGACCAGAATAAAAAACAACACTTTTTGCACGTCCATTCAAGTGATTTGATATTAAGCATTTGCTTTGTCTCTGCAAGATGTGATTCAGGGCAACAAGTTAGTCATTTTCTTTAGGTGGGGCCTTTTGTTGACTGATTTCAAGTCTGGGTCATGAACAACAATTGTTTCAAATATTGTCCAGATCTAAAATGGAACGATTAAAATCCTTTGAACAGTTTTGCAGAAAATTTTGAAAATGTGAAAAATGCCCCCCCCCCCTTTTTTTTTATTTTTGGAAGTCTTAAAAAATTCATAAAAATACAAAAATTGAGATATTGACAAAATTCTTTCGCAATAATATTCCTTACCACAATTATAATCAAAATAGTCATTAAGAAATCATCAATATCAATTAACTGAAAAACATGACACTTTTCTGCATTGAAATGACTAAGTCCAGAAACACGTCAAAAAAGCGTAAATTTCTATTTGACGGATCTTAACCCCGAACACAATTTTTGATAACCCATCTTTATAGATTGTTGAAATGCAATTAGTTTCCCAATATATGTACTGGTTCTGGGGGAGAAGATGTTTGAAAAGGGGTACCGTTTTGGCCATTTTGGGCCCCGCCCTAGATCCACCCCTGAGGGAAACTGGATCCCGAACACAATTTTAGTAGGAGACCTTGAGTACATCATTTATACAAAGTTTGATCCAAATCTGCAATGTAGTTCCAGAGAAGAAGTCGAAAATGTGAAAAAGTTAACGACGGACGGACGACGACGACGGACGACGGACGACGGATGGCGCACTATGACTATAGTTCACTTGAGCCTTTGGCTCAGGTGAGCTAAAAATATAAATATTACATCAATGAATACTATACGTGTACGCATGTACTATGTATTGTGGGGACCAATTGTGATCATCCAAGAGCAGAATCTCCATCTACGCTTAAAACTACAAAAGACCAAGATAAAATTAAATGTCAATGCAAACAGACATGGTGATGAAGTCACATGTTATTAAAAATTGCATGTGATGTTATTCAAATGTATACTCCTTTAATAACATTGTTTTAACGGGAAATGGTAAGGCGGGGTCTATAAATCAGTTAACCACATCTTTCGACGGTTCGTCAGTTGATACCGTGATTACAAATTAATAATATATATTTCGTTACGTCCTCTGTGTATTTGTTCTTTTGGTTTGGTGAATTATGTTACCGAGGACGGAGGCATCTTCTATACTTTCTTGTATTTTACTTTATCTTGTCTTATAAATATCTTAAAGATCATATAAAACAACAAAGGTTATCAACAGAGATCATACCATAGATTAAATGAATTAATACCTAAAATTTCCAACACAGTCTCTACATAAACAAGAGTAGATGCTGAAGAAACAGAGAAATTAAGCGTTTTCAGAATTCTCATTTCCGACTGTAACAGTGCTTCTGAAGCATATCTATGTCCCATCTCAGCAAGATATATCTTTGCACGTTTGATGGAAACAACCTGAGAATCGAATATTTTATAAATGTAGTATTAATATTTTCTATTACAGCACAATATACACATACCTCATGTAAGTCTTATAAACAGATTTAATCACAACACTTGAAGTCTACTTCAGCATGATCTTTTTGACTGACTAATCAATAATTTTTAAAATCTTGGAGATAGATCAAAGTATATATTGTTGTGCAATCCTCGTGATACATTTAAACTAAATAGCAGGGTGTACTGTAGCAAATTTATGACATTACCGAAAAAAAAACCCATGTCAAGACATCTTTCAGTGTTTAGTTAGACCTTGTTTTTGGAGCGTATCGTAGTTCAGTGAAACGACAAGTCGAAGTTTATTTAGATAACAGGAAATTCATATTCTATATGTAGTTCTTCTTATAAAACAGTAACTGAATACGTACAATTAAAATCCTTGCATTTTGAATTTTTAAAACTCAATACAAAGCAGTTGCAAGCAAGCTGCAACGTGAGAAGCTTTTCTGTGACATACAACCATGTAGATTTCAATGGAAGCTAATCTAAATAAGACAAAGATTTATCAAATACATACAAAAGTCGTAACCTTGTAGTGTGATGTAAGTTTACTTGCTATTTGGCAGCACGATACAATTCTGAGATGGAGCTGGTTTCTGACACGTTCCATTATTATATCCCAATCCTTCTTTTTCTGTTTGCTGGTAGAGTTCAGTACATGTTGATGCAAGTCTTCAATGTGTTTGAACATAAACCTTGTTGGTTGAAAATTTATTAATAAGAGAGCATTTATGGTTAAAACCTTCTGAGTTCCAAATCAAAGCTTGGTGCTTTATATATATGTTCGTGTTAATGCAATGTATGTGTATTTATTTTCGCGGGATTCAGACTTTCGCGCCTGTCCTGTTGGTGCAATATAGTTCATAGATATCCTAGTGAATCACAACCCCTACATGCACTTTCAATCTTAGTACCAGAATTTGGCCATGCTAAAAACGGATATGTACGTATACATCAGATGTTTAAAACATGATTGTAGGAAATCGAACTGAAAAGAAGGTTGTCTTTTTTCCTTTTATGAAAAAAAACCCAATTTTTCATCTTTTGCTTCCTTCAGCTAAAGCTGCTTGTTTGTCATAATGACACATGATTATTTCACTCACCGATATATAGTAGAAGCCAGCGTTTACTGGTCTAGGAAAAACGAAGACGAGAGGAAAACCAAGAATCTTTGGCAAGTTTCTCATTTACTGGATTATGTTTCATCCTGTCAAGAATTCGAATTCACGGATATATGAGAGGTCATAGTGAATTTCACCCACCGTGATTTTTTTTGACAACACTAAACAGTTCAGGAAATTTATATGCTCGTGACATCATTAAAACATTCAAGAAGATCTGTAAAAAGGTTAATGACTTTCACGACGATTTTCCATTGTCATGTTATAAATGTCGAAAGTCTTTAAATAATTCTAATATCAAATAAAAGAAAAATCATAGGGTTTTTATTTAGTCATATGCTCACTTTAAATAGCAAAAAATTAAAGTTAGAAAAAGACATTACGATGAATCATGTGCTCACTTTAAATAACAATAATTTAAAGTTAGAAAAAGACAGTAATTAATGAGAGTAACAAATTCCTCTGGACAAAACCCAAAGTCAAATCAAAAGTGGTTACGAACATACATGTAAAGTGAAAAATTTACTAGATCAAGAGCATGCATATGGTATGTTTAATCCTGAATCTATATCTACTTGTAAATCATAACGCACCTGTCATATATCTCGGCAGCTAGGTATCTAGCATCGGGTGACATTTTCAGTTTTTCACATGTGAGGAATATTGTCTCTGTTGCGCACCCTGCTCTGAAAAGGCCCTGAAATAAAATACTACATTTCTACTGGTTTACCTGTTGGATTATATTAATTGCCATGTTAAGAATTATCATTCAAAAGATTCATAGTAAATTATTAAAATAACCAATGAAATATCAAACGTTCCTTGAAGGGTTATTCACAAAGAAATGTTTGAAATTTAGATATAAATGCCAAATTAGCGGGCTCACGATGGCACTGGAAACTGAATACTAAACTGGTACATTTTGCTCAAACAATGAATTCTGTCAAATTTTATGACAAAGCACAAAAAATAAAAATAATAGCCAAGGCACAGAAAATTATTTGCGTAATTCAATCATACAGCCATTTAATTCTAAAACAAAAGTAGGCAGACTTTGTGTAGTAGTTAAGCACTTGACGTGCAGAAGATCCAGGTTCGATTCCTGGACTGCGCCATTATATTAACGAAGTTGGTAAATTCCTGTTTTAAAGCGACGCAAAACCCCAATTAACCAACCAACCAACCAAAATAAAATTTAATGTAATTTAAACAAATGAGCAACACTAACGCCAGAATATACAGTACAGTCCGGGTGGAACTTAATTTGCCCACTGGTCACAGTGGGCATTTTTAGAGTGGGCATTAAAATGTCAACTGAACACAGTGGACATTCTTGTAAGAGCCAGTTAGCATTAACTTACAGGTAAGTGGACAGCTTGATAGCTCAGGTAAATGTCCACTCCTAATGCCCACTGAAATTTCAGGTGGACTGCCCACTGTGGACAGTGGGCATTCAAAGTTCCATCTGGACTGTACTGTATATGTGTGTACCTGGAATGTCAGCCAAGCTAGTGCGGAGTAAATCTACCGACGTAAGGTAACACAATACCTTTGGCAGCACTCACATTGCAATATTACCTGATCAACATGTGACATCTCCATCTGACGAAAATTACAATCCACAAGCGTAAGCAACCATTCCTGGAGTAGATCGGGTGTCATTCCTATTTCCTTATGATTAAAAATTGGTTCTTTTGGAGTTCCGAAAATTCTTTCCATTCTAAGGTTCTGTGATTGTTTCTATATAAACAAATTGCATATTACTATAGAAAATAAAAATCTATGAAATAGGATAAGAAGTTGAGAATGAAAGGATTTCGAGAATCTCCATAATTTTACAAATAGTTTACTCATCTAAGGATAAGAGGAAAAGACAACGGAGTATCTGCCTCTCCACTTCTTAATCTATATTTGTATTTCGCTATGAATATTTATCATATAAAAAGTTGTAAAATACCTATATAAAATAAGGTTATAATTTTGCCCTTATTTTGCAATTCTTGAAAACAAATAAAAAACAAAATAAACACAACAAAACAAAACAAAACCAAACAAGATGCCCAAATGGGACTAATTTCGCTCACCTGTGAACAATTCGTTCATTCACAAATAACATTGCTTGAAGAAATTAGCGGATACATGCATTCTCTTGCTTATTTATTTATTTCACAACTGATAAATCGTTGTTGACTCGCTTCTCTTCATTGAATAGATCAAGACAATGACACAAATCTATGTGACAAAAAGATAAAATCAGATTTTTTTTTACATTTTAAAGGACTTAGAATTAACATTTTGAGTGATGCAAAATAATTAAAAGAAATTGGCATTGGTCAATAGTTAGATTTTAGAGTGGAACCAAAAGCAACAAATCTTTTAGCACCTTTCTAAACATAGAAATTAGTAGGGATAGTTGAATTCTTCATCCCTACCAAGTTTCAAACAAATAATTGCATTGTCCTTTTTATAATCTTAAAAAAAATCCCCCCCCCCAAAAAAATCTTAGATGTTATTTTTGTATTCCCTTTCTTTTCCATTCGACAAAATCAGTTAACGTATACACAAATTAATGCATTATAAGCAACCTACATGGAGAAAATCTAAGAAATTACTCCAAAATAGGCAAAAATATTAAAGCCCAAAAAAAGACGTAAAAGCAATCGTCAAAAATCATTTGATTTCGGGACCAAAAACGACAACACTTCTCTAGTGTTGCCTCTAGATCACTTTGATACATTTGGTCTGAACAAGTCTGTGAAAGAGGATAACCTCTGGTTTGATATCGCCCCGGCCTGGATTCACTTCGAGACTTCGGATTTCGTCGAAAACAACACTTGTAGGAGACCTTTAGCACTTTATCTAAACTAAGTTTGGTAAAATTCGCTTCAGTGGTTCTGAAAATGTGAATAGTCTACTGACGACGACGGCCTCTGCTTATATGAGCTAAAATCCCTATCGAAAAAAAAAACGCATGTAGAACCAGAGACATATATACACATTTTCTGTATATATGTCTCTGGTAGAACTAATATAAAAGGGATTGTGTGTACAATAATCCAGGAAAATAAAATAAGCAATAAGCAATTTTGATAGCCCGATATATTGACTGAATATATGGCGATGTTTGTCAGTCGGATATTTTTCCGTCTTTATGTCTTATAATATACCTCAATTAGTTCGATTTGTCAGAGGCTGCACCGATGTTTTGGACTTTCATAAACGAAATTTACATATTACTACTAAACTTTTAACTCAGGGTTACAGATATCACAAGGTAAGAAAAACATTCGGCAAATTCTTCAGATCTTATTCAGAACTTCTATCTAAATTTGGAAATATTTCTTTTCAACAGTATGTATCCAATGGAATTTCCCATCCTAATTTTTACGGTGATCTCGTATATAAACTAAGGAAAGTAAAAGGCTCCGATAACGTTATTTTATCATGTAATAAAATAGTCAAATGTCTTCTAAATAGACAATATGATATCGAGATCATCAAAAAGACTATAGGTCTTGTATTTGGCCCCTCTACAGCCTTATGCAGACTTTTACTTGAACGTTGCACGCTGACTAACAGGGCGGTGGGGACTATATAACGGGCCTTGTCCAAACCTCTTTCAGAGGAGACATGGTCCTGAACCTCGTCCCCTCTGACTGTTAGTCGGGACTCCTACAGATCTAGGGTCTTAGCTCGCTTTCAGACTGGCAGAGCACGGTTTATCATGCTGATGTCGCATATATTTTTATACCATGATGTGTTTTACAATACCTTACGTGTTTATATTTTTATGACCTCTCAATATGCGATACCTGTTGACCTTTGTTCTTTACATGGAAGATTATTTATAAATTTTTAAATGTACGTCCTTTGATTGTTCTGCTGTTACGGTGAGTGGGAAGGTGGGCCCGTTAACCGGTTAATCACACCATTTGTTTGGCTTTTGTCAAATTAAATGACCGTCCTAAGTCGGTATCGTAATTGCACTACAATCAAATATTTTTGTAATGTGTTATATGTTCTAGTATATTATTTATGTATAGCTCCATGGTGACTTCTGCCGCATAACTGAGCAAGTAACTCCTCTTTTCGCAGTGGCGGATCCAGCATTTCCGAAAGGGGGAGGGGGCACATGTGCATTAGCCAAACTACTCAGCCGTTTTTGGTGTCAAATCTGGATGGTTTTTATTTGGGGGGGGGGGGGGGGTTGTATGTTTTTTGCGAAAGTGGGAGGTGGCAAGTGTCATTAATGATCAATTCTTTCCTTAACAGACACGTGAATTTTTGAGAATACAAGAGTGAAAACTTGCAGTCTTATTTGATCGTCGCTGGATATTATCGATGACAGTTCAGTAAGGTACAACAGTTTAGAGACCGTCATGTACTTTGATGATAGTCTTAAAGTATCAATGAAAGTCGATTTTCATAACCTATAGATGACCATATAGTTTCACTAAAAGAAAACTTTTGAGAAATCATAATCAATACAGGTTTCTAAACAAAAAAAGTAAAGTTGGGCATAGTCGAACCCAAGTTAGCAGCATGCGCAGACCCGGAGTGGGGACCAGGGCTAGCTTGAATTAATTAGAGTGTAGATCTACACAGTACGTACAATTCTTATGATTACTATTTTGAAGTTTGCATGATTTCTAACGACCCCCTGTCTTTTTTATTTGCCGAATACATGGAATTTTTACTGAAGTAGCAATGCCACTGACTTTGTCTTTGAGAAGGACCCTAAATTCATACCTGATGTAGACCAAAGATTGCGCTCCACATGCAGTAACTTCTAAAATAATTAAAATGTCAAAAGTGTCCTATAGTATACAGTATGCCTTTCGACTGTAATCAGCACTGTCCAATACATATATATATACTTAACAATAGATCTAATTTCCATACTCAGTAGCCTGATTAGTAATTTGCCCTCCTCTTTTTTTCAACAGTCGTTCGTGTTTTTATATTGATTTTAATTAACATTATACCCTGTGCAGTACCTGTCACTTGATATGTGCTGTCTGTTGATCTGATTTCTACAGATTACCGTAGTGTTATCCATATAAAATATAGATCCTTACTCTAAAGGGCTACGACAGTTGTACTGTTGTATACAGACTACGCTGTGAATCGTCTGCATCACATTCGGAAGTTCTCCTGACTTTTCGGAAGTACGGAATATAATTTTCACATTTTCATAAGAGTTCAGTATTAACCTACTGCATTCATAACGAAGCAGTTCCATGTGTACAACAATGTGAAAATGGTATAGACATTTGTAAAATATTTATAGAGTTGCATTAAGACTTGAGTTAGAATTATTTATGTGTTTTATACCTCGCGAATTTCCTCGGATATGTGAAACTTTTCAGTCCTGTGTGCACGTGCAATTTGACGCGACAGCCTTTGGCCTTTTTAAAATTTAATACAGTTGGTTGGCATATATGTATCAAAAGGCGTTTTAGCATAATTACTGAATGATTTGAAGAAAGTAAGAGGTCGCTGTGTTCAGTGAAACCTTGATTATTCCCTGTATAGGCTGGTATAATAACAGTCCATGGAAATGCTGAAAACACCAGGTAATTACCGATAACACCATAAAATGTACTGAAAGCACCAATTAATTTTGAATTAACTTAGATTTTCTGAAAAATTGGATAATTTTACATTCATATTCCAAGTAAGTTTCAATCATATTGGACGAGGGTGCAGGACGTTTCGGTACAAGTCATTTTGGTACACAAAAATAGGTTGTTTCAGTACACGGTTCAAAGACGTTTCAGTACATGATTTTGGTCGTTTCAGTACAGATACCTAAATATCGGTACAGAAACAAATTAAAATGGATATTATGACAATCTATCAAGAAGAAAGTAAAAAGATCAGCACTAGCAAACTGTTACTGTAATGTGCCATGCTGTACGCCCCATCAGTAGCTCAGGATATGCGATGTTTGTGACCTTATTTAAAAAACAATTATGACGACTGTATACAATGTATATATATGTTTATATATTTTTTTTTTCGCTCGTATGCCTTATTTATCTCGCATACTTGTGATAATGCCTACTTAAAAAATACCGTAAAAGACTGTAAGCCGAACAGTAGACATATAGACGTAAACTTTTTAACTTTTGTATGGACATAAACTGCATTTTTGTTGAAGTGCCTAAAGTTAAACTCAGTTGTTAAAGTTGCAGAAGGTGTAAGTTTCTTACGGAACTTTTTAGTAAGGATACATAATACATTGTATTACTTGACAAAGTTTGCGTATACATATACGTTTGGGCCTTCGTAAAATTAACCCATGTGTCAATAGGAGTAAGCGTCACCTGTTTGGCTAGTCACACTTGCTGTCTCAATTCACACACAGACTAAAATATAGTGAATAAATCACTGAAACATATGTACCGAAACATCTTTTTAGTACACAGAAATGTCTTTCTTATGTACCAAGACGTCCTTGTACCGAAACATCCTTGTACCAAAACGTCTAGCATTCTTGGACGATATTTGATGGAGTTATGATAAATCATTTTAATTTCACAGGTAATTTGTCTACTTGTGTGGTTGATGGCCAGTACTCTATAGTATACGAAAATGATGTATTGCTATTAAACTATTCTTTTTTATATTATAATGTATTTCGTCATTTGAACAAAATTAAAAGTGATGCATATATGAAAATTTTGAAATGTATTGTCTTTTTATTTGTAGTTTATTCATACTATTTTTCCTGTAAAATTTTGAATTTAAATAGATTAATTAGAGTACACAGTAAAATAAAAATTGCGTCCGAACGTGGGATTGCTGGATACCTTTGAGAAATATTGCCGTAACTTCCTCAAAATACAACCTACTTGCATGATATTTAGTGAGAGTATGTATAACATCTGTACCTAGCGTAGATGTGTTGTTTTCTTTACTTCCATTGGTGTTTTCGATACAATTAATGGAGTTTTCAGTAATTACCTGGTGTTTTCAGCATTTCCATGCACCTGTATATAAAAGTATAAGAATGTTTATATAGTTATTTTAGTTATAGTACATTTGAATTGCAGGGTTCTAAGTAAGTATCGAAGTATGAAGTGAAAATGAAAAAAGTATGGAGAGTCTGCATGAGGGGTTGCAGGAAAATTTTTGAAATTTTAATTACACTAGGAGACATTTCTTGGCTTTCAGGTATTCAGAGCATTCAGATGATCAAGAAAATGTGAGCAAATTGTGTTATTTTATGTGACTTGTTTTACTATGATACAAAAGTTCTGTAGAGAACCATTACCCTACATCATTTCGATGTCATTAAAAACTTTGTTGAATACATGGATTTGCTCAATTAATGCAGTAATGATCCCAAGCCAAATTTTCTTTACCCATTAAACTTTCCGTAATTTTGTTTTGCTTAGAAATATGCTTAATTTTAGTTCAACCTGTACACATATTAATTTTAACAGAATGATTCATATTAAATCATAACAGGCCCGTAGGAAGCAATTCAAAAGTAGGGGGACCAAACTCAAAACAAAATTTGCAATATGATACCACTGTTTTAAGCCACTTTTTGTGCCAAGGTATCTTGCTTGAATCACATAGAGCTAGAGACTGATCATTTGCGGATCTAGAAATTTTTGAATGGGGGGTTGCAGCCTGCCATGACTACTATTTTCCAAGGAGGGTTGAAGGAGGGGGGAAGGGTTTGCAGCCTTGAAAATAATGTTTTTTGTCAAAATATTCCAAAGGGTATGCAATAAATCCTTCTCGTGTTGCTCTGTTTCATTGATTCGACCGATGGCCTTTTTTCTTGAAAACCTTTTGGGGGGAAAATTTTCGAACCAAAGGGGAATTGCAATCCCCACTCAAAATCCAGCAATGCTGACAGTTAATAATAAACAGATTTCCACCTCCCAAACATGGATAAACAGTGTTCAGGGCCTGTAATTTCAACTTAGAGGAACAGGAAATTGCTTCTATGTTTGTATTCATGAGTAAATGCAATCTGATTAAAACCATATCTTCATTCCGCTTCTGTATTTATCCTAGTGTTGATAAAGATCTGGTGAAACTCCGTAAAGGGTTATGTTCTGGTGAACTATGATTATCAGCCAATCAGTGGATCGGCTACAAATTTTTTGGAATGAAATTAACATCCACAGAGTGTGTGACCCACAAGGTAGTTTTTGAACAGTGTTTGTTACATATTGTATAATTATCACGTGCCTAGCCAAGTCATGAAGTACTTATATCTCCTATATCTTTTCTCAGAATTTGATCATACTTTACCAAAATGTTTTTTAGGCTAAGGACTGTCGGGCAAATGTCATCAAGGTCATTTCTGAAAGGTCAAGGTCACTTTTCAATTATGACTTACCATACCATGCAGTATGCATATCTGCTACACCTTTTATCAGAATTTGATCATACTTCACCAAAATGTTCTTTAGGTTAAGGACTTTTGGACATAGGTCATTCAAGGTCATTTTTGAAAGGTCAAGGTAATTTATTAACTTTGACTTAAAATACTATGAAGTACTTCTATCTCCTACACCTTTCATCAAAATTTTATCATACTTCATCAAAAATGTTATTTACATTAAGAGCTTTTGGGCAAAGGTCAGTCAAGGTCATTTCTGAAAGGTCATGTTCATGATAAAAAGTCTTATTTCATAACTAATTAAGGTCAAGCTTACTCATTTTAGTTTAAGATACTGTGATCACTTGTTGTTCTACAATTGACTCAATTGAATATCCATATGATACATTGAAATTTGAAATCGTCATCAGTTAATACAATGATTTTCTATATACTGAGTCATTCATTTCCTTTATTATTGCTGTACTTCTTGGAGCATTTATCGGTTTACTGATTTTTTGTATATGAACTGAGTCGTCAGTTTCGTGCATCATAACTGGCATTCGGGGAGCGTACATCAGTTTTACTGATACTCTTGTCTTTTTATTGCAGAGTGTTAGAACATAAGAGTGCAACTGTCATTAATGCAAAATGACCTTCAAACCCAAAAAATGTGATAAATATGTCCATGAAGAGTATATCAAATAGAAATGAGACTTAATGCTGTTCCTTATTTCAAGAGCTGACTATGTGAAGAGCTTAAATGATCAATGAGGAGGAATCAAGCTCAATGAAAGAAGTGGCCCCACGAGCTAGATGGATATATCTAAGGTGTAAAACGTGTAGCATCCAAGATCAAATGAAGACCAAAAACTTCTACATAGGCTGTGCCTTCCTTGTTGCAACATCTGTGTCATTATGGCTCATCAGTAATCCCACACCAAACTTCAATACCATTGTTACTCAGACCCATAAGCAAATAAGTAATATCAAAAACATCCCAGAAAACATCCGCAACTCAAATACAGAAGACTTCAATGTGAACCCAGTAATTCTTGAAAGACTAGGTTTCCATGTGATGAGTTCAGTAGACCTCAGTCCAGAGAAAGTCATGGTAAAAAAAGTGAAGAATTTACCACTAATTGCCACTGTAGCATACCCTCGACAATACAACCAGTTGATGGGATTAATTAAGTCTGCCAATCACTTCTTACCAGAAAAGACTGTACTCATTTACAATGTTGGTCTGAATTCTGGCAGTACATCACAGGTAATTTTACCAACATTATGAACCTTATGGATCATTTGCTCATTCTTTATGTACTTTAGTAAAAGTGCCGATTTAACTAAGCAATAAAGGTTTATAGCCTAGGATGGAAAAGTTCCTAGTTTCCTGTTGTCTTCTCTGATGAGACATGTAAAAACTGAGATTCCATGTCACATACTTGCTGCTTTCGGTTGGTCTATATGTGAGTCAAAATTAATTAAGCAATAGCTGTCACCATGATGATAATCTTGTGTGGCATTTAACAATAATTAGTTTATTAGTGTAATATAGTATTCTTTGAATTTCTGTAATTTTTTCCATATATTTACACAGCATTTACTTATCATATGTTTGCTTTAGTTTAGACTGGTAAGATTAAAAGTCATTAAAGGTGAAACTGGAAATAAAAAAACAATACTTGTGGTACCTACATATTGAAGTCTAATATATATTGATTATAACTGTGTCTTTTGCAGTTAAAACAATATTGCAATAGGACAGCATTATGCATAGTGAAAAGATTTGAATTTGAAAAGTATCCATCGCATGTGAAAGATTTGGACACACGAGCATTTAGACCTATTGCTATTCAGGTATTTATAACTAATTTTAGTAAAGATTTAGTTGCAACTCTTTTTTGTATATGCCTTCATAAATTGTGGGGTATATTATGCTATCACTCCGACATCAGTCTGTGTGTCAGCACTATCTTGTCCACACTTCTCTTTCTAAACCAGGAGGCCTAGACAGAATTCAATAGTGGAATATGACAAAACATATATTGAAGTTGTGCACCTGGAACCAAAGTGGGATTCTGATTCCTGGGTGTGGAGTTCATGGATGTGATAAAAAATCTGGACTGCACATCCCCTCCTAAGCCATGAGGCCTAGATAGAATCTGACAGTAAAAATGATAAAACATTCCTTCGGTTTTTTAAGCTGTGCATCTGGGTTCCAAAGTGGGGATCCTAGAGTCTTGTACACACTTCTCCTTAGTCATGAGGCCTATAAAGAATCTGAGGATGTCATGCAATACTTCATAACTTAAAAGTTATTAAGAAACTTTGTGATTGCTATTCCTTGTATATAATTACTGACACAGCTGATCTTATAATGTAAGGATTTCAATAAGAGCTGGTACAAAATACCGCCGCTTCAAGTTGCCAGTTCGAATTTCCTCAGATCTTGAATTTACTACTCACTTTCGTGCATACATTATGATATGGTGCTCAAAATGATATGCCTAAGATTCCTAAATCACTTCCGCAAATAATTTTTATTGAAAATCATGAAAGAACTTGATTTGTATGTGCAGGGTCTTGCACACAATGGCCTAGTTGTGGGTGTATAGTGATCCAGTCAATGGGGCGACATTTTCAGTGTACTATTTTACTCGACTCCATTTTTTTTTTTTTAGCTCACCTGAGCCAAAGGCTCAAGTGAGCTATAATCATAGTGTGCTGTCCGTCGGCGTTGTCGTCCGTCCGTCGTTAACTTTTTCACATTTTCGACTTCTTCTCTGGAACTACATTGCAGATTTGGATCAAACTTTGTGTAAATGATGAACTCAAGGTCCCCTACTAAAATTGTGTTTGGGATCCAGATTCCCTCAGGGGTGGATCCAGGGCGGGGCCAAAAGTGCCCAAAACGGTACCCCTCTTCAAACATCTTCTCCTCCAGAACCAGCACATAAATGGGGAAACTAATTGCATTTCAACAATCTATAAAGATGGGTTATTAAAAATTGTGTTCAGGGTTAAGATCTGTCAAATAGAAATTTACGCTTTTTTGACGTGTTTCTGGACTTAGTTATTTCAATGAAGAAAAGTGTCATGTTTTTCAGTTAATTGATATTGATGATTTCTTAATGACTATTTTGGTCATAGTGGTGGTAAGGAATATTATTGCGAAAGAATTTTGTCATTATATCAATTTTTGGATTTTTTATGAATTTTTTAAGACTTCCAAAAAACAGGGGGGGGGGGGGGCATTCTTCACATTTTCAACGTTTTTTATAAAACAACATGAAAGATTTTAATGAAACATGGAATACATAAAGCACTAAAGGTCCTCTATCAATTTGGTAAATTTCATCCAAATTGGTTAACAAATAATGCCACCATGTCTAAAAAGTAGGTCTCACAATGGTACATACACCACTTGGTAATTGAAATATGGAGAGTAGCGGTTCAAATCCAGCTGTGGTCAAAAATTTATTTTTATTTCTTTACACATCTAAATAAGTTTCTAGATGTTTCTCAACACTCAACATATGAAATTAGGCAATTTTAAGTTTAAGACTTCAAAAAAAAAGGGGGGGTTGGCCATTTTTCACATTTTCAACTTTTTCTACAAAACTGTTGGAAGGATTTTGATAAATCTTGGTAGAAATAAGTCACTTATGATCCTCTTCAAATTCTGTTGTTTTCGTCAAGACCTCTTTACAGGTGGCGCCACCATAGTCAAAAGTAGGTCACAAAAGAGTTCACTCCTTTAACAATACTCTTTTTCATACGGGCTGTATACAGAGACAAACAGAATGCATAGAAATGATCTAGAGGGATGAGTGAGGACGTATTATCATTTTGGTTCCCTTCCAAAATCAAATTTTAGAATTTTTTTTCGACATTTCTTTGGACTTGGTGATTTCAATGCAGAAAAGTGTCATATTTCCTAGTTAATTGATAATGATGATTTCTTATGGACTATTGTGATCATAATTATGGTAAGGAATGTTACTTTGAAAGAATTTTGTCAATATCTCAATTTTTGGATTTTCTATGAATCTTTTAAGACTTCCAAATGAGGGTGTATAGGAACAATTCAATCACATTTTTCACTTCTGCTGTTATACCACATGAAAGATTTTAATGAAACATGGAATACATGAAGTACTAAAAGTCCTCTATCAATTTGGTAAATTTCATCCAAAGTGGTTAACAGATAATGCCACCGTGTCTAAAAAGTAGGTCTCACAATGGTACATATACCACTTGGTAATTGAAATATGGAGAGTAGCGGTTCAAATCCAGCTGTGGTCAAAAATTTTTTTTTCATTTCTTTACACATCTAAATAAGTTTTTAGATGTTTCTTAACACTCAACATATGAAATTAGGCAATTTTAAGTTAGATCTGGACAATATTTGAAACAATTGTTGTTCATGACCCACACTTGAAATCAGTCAACAAAAGGCCCCACCTAAAGAAAATGACTAACTTGTTGCCCTGAATGACATCTTGCAGAGACAAAGGAAATGCTTAATATCAAAATCACCTGAATGGATGTGCAAAAAAGTGTTGTTTTTTATTCTAGTCTGAAATAAAATTTGACATATTTTCAACATTTGTGTTGACTTAATCACAGTAATGCAAAAATAAATGAATTCTTCCTTCATGCATGACTGATCATCTAGATACTCAGGTGAGCGATATAGGCCCACTTGGGCCTCTTGTTTACTGGTAAGGTCTTATTTTGGATATCTCCAGAATCATAAACATGTTATATTCAAATTGTCAAGTAAAATATTGCAAAGACTTTACTTTTGTGTAGGGGCAGGCGTGGTGTAGTGGTTAAGCGCTTGGCTTGCGGCGCCGACGATCCGGGTTCGATTCCCGGGTTGCGCCACTATGTTTAAGAGGTTGGTAACCTCCTGCTTCCATGTCGCGATATAACTGAAATATTGTTGAAAGCGACGTAAAACACCAAACAACCAACCAACCAACCAACTTTTGTGTATTTTTATATAAAAAAAATATTTGGCAAAAAAAGAAATATTTACAGTATATTTATCACTTCAAGTATAAGTTGTGATGGACTGTTACAGCAATGCATGTTTTTACATATTCACTTTTTTCCATCAGTACAGAGATATAATATAGCGCTAAGGATGATCACACTTGACATTTGTGCATAACAAGCAGCACAATTGGAGAAACTGTACATGATGATTTATGTATGATATTTTATATGACATCATAGTTACAAGTATTGTGATGTGTTATCCCAGGCCTTAGGGGTGTGTACATGACCTCCATTGCTCCAGATTGAATATGGTTAAATAAAGAAACACATTTGCTTTTAATTGCACAAACTTCAAATTTACATATCGCAGTCATTCTTGTAACATGGTTACATCCATTCTAGCATGTAAATCTGAAAATATTCTGCAAAGGCTATATTAAGACTACAATAAAATACAACAATAGTTTTCTTACATTAATTTCATTGGAGAATCGAAGAGTTGTATCAATGACCTTTAGGCCAAGAAATAAACACACTAAACCAACTGTGCAACACTGGCTCTGTTTATCGACTGTAACATATCTAGAAGCAAAAATTTCCTTGTTCTGTTTTAGATACAGCTTCAAAAATTTGACACTAATCCCCAAATAATTTCACATCATATCAATGTACAGTTCAACTACATGTACTTTGCAGAAAATGATTGAATTTGAAAGTCTTGTTTCTCTGTCACATATGAGTGATTATCCTTATAGGTTCATATAAATGGGTACTTGGTTTTTTCTGTTTTTTCGTCCCCTTAAGGTTTACGTTACAGGTTTAAAGAAGAGTGTAGAGAGAAGATAACACATTCACATTCTATTTAAGGACAAACCGACTAAATATTTAATCTATATTGATGTAAATAGTGAAGTGAAATGATATGATGTGAAATGATATGAAAGTACATGTAATCCTTTATGTATTGTAATACAACTAAGTATAAATGTTGTATGATGTCTTTATATTATAATGTCAACTTAACATACTGTAAGTCAGTCATAGTCTGTTTGACAATATTTTTCTTATGCTTGACATCGGATAGATTCATGAGACATAATTTTTGTGAGAAGCGATGTACATATTATATTTTAATGGTCCAATGAAGGGTGAGGAGGATTCTTTTTTCCCAGAGAGATACTCTCAAATCAAGTGTTACAAGGGCTTTACTTTCGTTGGATTCATACTTTCAAATTTACATCAATACATTTAGATTGGGATTATCGGCACTCCTTTAAAATGATCAAGTGGGGTTTTTTTTTCTTCATCTTTTTGAAACTATACATGTAATGATATGTTTATTTACATTTGTAATCTTGGGAAGTGATTAATTTACCTCAAAGTTCTGTTGTTTTCTCTAGGAAATAGTTTGGATTTACATGTACATAGAACTTAGTGCTCTCTCTCAGACTTTATCAGTTTATTATATACAATTTACACATCATTTAACTTGATAATTTGTATATCTGTAGGAGATCTTAAATGAGTATGGATCAGTCATTTGGGCAGAGCCATCAGAATACTTCATCAACAGTCATATTTCTCAGCTTTTGAAGCAGGCTCAAAAAGTTGGCATCGTAGGCTGGACAATAAAAGACCCAGTATCTTCAATCACTTATGACAAAATGTTCAAATATTTTAAAGTAAACGTGGAGGATTACTACTTCCTGGAATCAGTGAAGACTAGCCATCTTATCTTATATAATACTGATAAGCTTCATAAAGAGGTGATGTTGCCATGGACGCGCTGTGCACTTGTTGACAATTGTATTAGCCCATTTGGAGCTACCAACAATATTTGTGATTATAATAGGAAACCATTGTACATATACGCTGGATGTCATAAGTATGACATGACTGCACTGAATGTTATACTGGGTAAAGTGTTTGATTACAGTCATGAATTTTACAAAGCCTCTGAGCAGCTGTTCGGCATTGTAGACCATAATGATAAACTCAATATGACCATGCCAAATGTAAGCACAAGAACTCGATTAAATGAAATTATAATTTGAGTACTGTTATTACATGTTTTAGTAAATAGCTGTAGATGAGTATTTGTACACTGCCATATGTAGTAAATTGTATTATTGGTATGTATTTGTTTGTTACATTTAATGATTTATGTTTCAGTATGAATGACCATATAGGTTATTTGGTGTTAGGTCTGTCTATCTGCCTTGTTTTGGTGAGTTATCAAAGCTTTGGGAATTAGTGTTTCATTCTTTCAAGGTATTTCTTATCTAATCTTAATTATTCATCACATGGTTTCTAGACATTGTCATTTGATAGGAGCCATTTCAAAACATTTAAGAAATCATCTTTAAAATATAAATAAAGACCACTCTTTTCACAATTTTTCGGCCACTTGGCCTTTATCAAGTGAAATATACACTGTCAGCTTGCAAAGAGTATTAAGCCGGCGTGGCCTAGTGGTA
Source organism: Pteria penguin (assembly GCA_035048485.1). Taxonomy (NCBI): domain Eukaryota; kingdom Metazoa; phylum Mollusca; class Bivalvia; order Pterioida; family Pteriidae; genus Pteria; species Pteria penguin. The sequence goes on from CM068582.1 coordinate 20,529,800, forward strand.
TCACGTCGGACTCCTGATCTGGAGGCTGGATTTCGAGTCCCGCTCTGGTCATGCCGGTGTCATGTCTTTCGGATGAGACAGTAAAAACCGAGGCCCCGTGTCGTGGTATGCATGGCACGTTAAAGATCCCTCACTGCTTCGGGTGGGTCTGTTGCAAAGGTCAAAATTTGTATACCCCGCATAGGCAGATGCCGTCACCATATACGTGAAATATTTGTGGTGTGACGTAAAACAAAAAAAAATCAATCAAGCAAAGAGTATTCTATGATTTGCAACATTTGCATGGATTTTACATACCAGGTAGTTTAGTATTAACATTGCTCATTTCACTTGATGAAGGTCAAGTGGCTGAAAATGTGTGAAAAGAGTATTTTTTGCTTATTACACAACAATTTCCCTCTGATATTATCAGTGTTCTATTCTTCTTGTTCTCAATTTTTTTACAATCTAGCAAAGTTAGGGTTCAGGATTCATCCTGGAATGTTTGGACATGCCATAAATCATTTCTTTTGTAATCAGGAGTCGCCAAACTTCACACACAAGCTTCCTATAAGATGAGAATGATCCCTACTGATTTTAATGTGAAAAGAGGTGAGCAATTTAATTAAAATTTGATCTTTATTGTGCTCCTTTACAGCGTGTTACTTTATGCAACACACGGTAAAGGAGCACAATGAAGATTGAATTTTAATTATATTGAAGATTGCGCAAACTGTACATAAATGTAGCAAACTGTTTTCTTAGCTGTACCAGTTATTTTCCCTTTTACCTTGAAACAAAACTTCATCATCTTGTTACTTTATGCAACACACAGTAAAGGAGCTCAATGAAGATTGAATTTTAATTAGATTGAAGATTGAGCAAACTTGACATAAATGTAGCAAACTGGTTTCTTTTCTGTACCAGTTACTTATTTTGCATTTTACCTTAAAACCAAACTTCACAGCTACCCAGGTGATGATTCAGTATTCCCTTAAAGAGTGAGGCCATATATGTCAATTTTTATCAGAAAATTTATCCTTATCTACTTATGTAAAATGATTGTGATACAACAAATATACTGATTTGATTTTCCCTTAAATGGTTGGGCCATAATTGTTCATTTTCATGAAAAAATTATGTGCCTGCAAATTTACAGTTGTCACATTTAAACAAATTATAGCAAAATACAACACATGCATATGACATCGATATGAAGGTTTTAAATTGTGCTGTTGATACCAAATGTAAATAGCCATTTTAAAAATGCATATGTTATTTTATGAAAAATCCAGAATGAATTTCAGTTGATTTGAGAATGCTGTAAAAATGTAACACTGCATTAGAATTATGACATTTTAAAGAAATTATTTAGTTGATGTTTTACTGAATTTGAGTCACTTATGTTATGTAAATGTTACTTACACAGTTGATTGTTCAAATTTTTTTTATGGCTCTCCCATATGGGGGTGCCCTATAGTAATCACTCTGTCTGTATGTCTGTCCATCCATCTATCCATTAGCACTTTCTTCTACATGCGATAACTTGAGTTTCCTTTGAACAATTTTCATGAATTTTATACATAATATTTGGATGAATGAGAGGAAGAAGCCTTTTGATTTGAAGATTATTTGATTTGTATTTACAGTAATTAGACTTACAAAATTTTTGTTCATGCTGATAGAATTATATCCTGTCTGCACTTTCTATGGCACATATAACTTGAGGTTTGAAGATTACCATAAACACTATTCAAAATAAGATAGACGATGGTGAAAGGAAGGCACCAATGGCTTTCAAGGTCAAAGGTCAAGGTCACAATCAGATGTGAATTACAAACATGGTTTTGACACATCAGTACTTGGTTCTGATGTGATAACTCAACAGGAATATATCCTAAATTAAGACTTCAAACTTTATACATAAGTAGAGAAAGGCTAGTGGTAGACACATATCTTTTGAGGTTAAAAGTGAAGATCACAGTAAGATGTTACATTAAAGATTTTATTTAATTTTTTTTATCAACATGTAAAGTATTACATAAATACACCTGATTTAATATTGCAATCCATGTTTATATTGCACCAAAAGTAAAGTATATTTTGTCTTTTCCCAAAATAAATGAAATCGTCCACAAATCTCGGGTTTCCTGCTCACCAAGTGAAACATTGGATGTCAATCTCCTAGCCAAGTAAAATCCAAGACTTTACAAATCACAGGAATAAATTATAATTATTATAATTTCTTTATTATTATTTATTTATTGAAATTTTCATTTTTTTAAGGATCATCGTTTTTGTGTCGTCTGTGAAACATAGCAGCACATAGGGATCACTCTGTCTGTTGTCTATATGGTTTATCCTGTAGTCATATTTCACATAAATATTTATAATGTGCCACATAGAATTAAAACTTGCAGGATAAGTCAGTCATGAAACATGATATACCATTCATCTAAGCTTTACAAAAATTATTTTTTCTGCATGTAAACTTTTCGTATTCATTACTAATTTTCCAGAAAATGTCTTTTGAAAATTTCATTCACAGAGGCAGATCTATCAATTTTTATATAGGGAAAGGTATCCAACCTAGTAATAAAATTGTTCATGAAAATGAGTCTGTATTGAAGTTATCTTAGTCCACAAATGAAAGGATTTCAGCTCTTACACTGGCTCAAAACAATATTTTCATAGAATTTGCTGGAAAGGGTAGAGTGATTTCAAATCCAATAATGTCCATATGTATTTACTGTTTTGAGGAAGATATTATTTTATCTTATTCTTATACGCTCGTCATTAGACGGGACGTATTATGTTATGGCGCTGTCCGTCCGTACATCTGTCCGACCTGGGTTATGTTTTCCGGACTTTTTTTTTGCCGTCTTTCAAGATACTGAGTTGAAATTTGGTATATAATTTTATTTCAAGCGGCGTCAGTACCAGTGCGAGTTTTGTTACGATTGACCTACTTTTGACGGATTTATGGCCCTTGGACTTATAAATTTCAAATTTTGTTTTGAAAATTCATTTAAAATCTATTTTTTGTCAAAACATTATGAAATTTCTCATGAAACAAGTAAAGTGTACCAACTATCACATATGTTACGGTTTTTAATATCTTTTTCTTCATTTTTGAGAAATTTATAATTTTAGGGGGGGGGGGTGTGACCATATATCCTAGGTCATGTTTTCCGGACTTTTTTTTTGCCATCTTTCAAGATATTGAGTTGAAATTTGGTATATAGCTTTATTTCAAGCGATGTCAGTACCAGTTCGAGTTTGACCTGTTTTTGACGGATTTATGGCCCTTGGATTTCAAGACTTTGTTCTGAAAATTCATTAAAAATCTAATTTTTGTAAAAACATGAAATTTACCATGAAACAAGTAAAATGTACCAAGTTCCACATATTTTACAGGTATTGACATCTTTTTCTTCATTTTAATTTATAATTTTAGGAGGGGGGGTGGCTTGTTTCAAGTTTCAAGGTTATTTTTGCAGGTCAAGTTCCAAGATGGGTTGGATAGGACCATTTCTGCAGGAGTTATTGCCCTTGGACATATTCCTATGATAAAATGCTATGAAACGCAATTAACTTCAGTAAACATCAGATGTTTTTCATGAAAATCATGCCAAATGTGAATTGATCCTGTCCGAATAAAGCGACGGGCGTATTATGCCACGCTAGGCGTTGCTCTTGTTGTGGATACGTTTCGGGTGTCAAATTTATGGCACAAGTTGGCACCCCAAACTCTTTGATTATTTGGAATTTTTATTGGTTAAAAGTAGCATGTCCACTTGTACTCTGATTAGAGAAACTATGAGTCAAACCTAATCACATGTTTCTATCAAATCTCTTGTAGTTAAAGAGGTGGTGCGGGTAGACCAACATATAATGGCACTATAGGATAGCACGTTCCTGTTATAAGCAGGTGTATATAGAAAAATGTAAATTTCGAACCGATTACGGATAGAGGGAAACTGCTAGCCTTTTAGGGAAAGCTGTTATATAACAGTTTGTCCATGGGGAGAAAGACTATGTATAGCCATTTATTAAAGGCTTTGTTTTTTTTCACATTGCAAAATTTAGTCACCTTATATATCAGAGGCACATTATATGTCAACTAGAGTATGTTTGTAAAACATATGCCCCAGCTGTGGGCTTATTTCATAGCACCACAAAGCTAAAGATTAAGAAATTATAAGCTTTATCGGTCAATACTCGTATAAATATTACCAGTAGTGTAGTATTTCCTTTTGTCATATTTACTCTCAAATCTATAGGCATCTTTCCCTTTGACAGGAGTTTATGTTAACTATAGTTTAAAAGGATCTGATCTGTTAAATATGGGAAATATGATAAATAATATATGAAAATCACCTGGAAACCAAAAATTAGTCTATTTTCATTACCTGTGAATTGACCTTTTGAGCCCAAAATCGCTAGGTTTCTTCCTCTCTTTATAAATAAGCATATATCCAAATTTGGTTTGAATATGATAAAAGGTACACGAGTGATTCAGATCTTTGAAATAAAACCTTTTACCAGTTCCATTGTGATCTTGATCTCAAAATTAAAAAAGTATTCTTGTCATGTATAACAATTCCATTAACTTTAAGAATCATGTAGGCTCAAAATGGATCACATTGAACCAAAGATTGTGTTGTATTTGTTGCCATTTATTGAACTCAATTTAAACTATGGTGCAGAGTTTTAAGAATTGGTGTTCAGTACGTGTGGCAATTAAGGATGTAAAAGGTCATCAACCTTGGTGTCATTTGAAAAGGCTTCAAGGTTACAGTTGACAATAGACAAACAGAGTTAAGCATGAAGGTTATTGTCCAGGTCAAAAGGTCATCGACCTAGGTGTCATTTGAAAGGGCTTCGTTACCGTGTAGTTGAGTATACATGTGAAATATGAAGTCTCTATCTCTCGCGTTTCAAAAGTTATATAGAAGGTTAAAGTTGACAGCAGACCACAGGGCTTTCGGCTCGTTGCCCCCCCCCCTCCATTATACCAATATAATAACTTGGTATAATTGGGGGGGGGGGGGGGGCAACGAACCGAAAGCCCTGTAAACAGACAGACAGACAAGACAAAAGCAATATGCTCCTGATCTATCGATCCGGAAGCATAAAAATCACAAAATGTGACAAATATCAAAAGCAGAGTGAGCCCTGGATTACTTTTACTGATAGTATTATAGACCGGACATCAATTTTGATCATGTGTGACCTCACTGTGAACTTGACTTGGGTCAGTCCCATGCAACTTTTGTTTACATTTGTACCTGGATATTTTATACATAGTTTAACTTCACACCTAGAAAATTTCCATTGTATGGTGGTGCATTTGCCTGTTGCTTGATCTCAAAATTTTGTCAGATTCAACAATTCCAACTGAAGTAATCAGAAATTTCTTGTACCGGTAATGTGATTGCATATATCACAGCACTAAATATTGGTTAATGCAGGACAAATAGGAAGACAGAAAAAGATAAACACCTCAGAAAATTTGTTTGTAATTTTCCAGAATTAAACCCTGGTCTTCAAGGAATTCGGTGCAATACCACTAGAATAACATGCCCCCTATGTCATTTGTAATAATGGTATCAAGAAGATCATGAATAGTATAGAGATTTTACAGGCTGGAGTGCTCTGATGCAAGGACAGATAGATGGGTGATTAATATATATGAACTTTGTTGAGGTATAATGAACAAGATATACAAACAATCAGATTTTCAAGACCTTCATATAGCTTCTCAATGATAAATGATAGTTAACGGTGATTAAAACAATTTTCAAGAAATTCATCATAAAAACATGCTGGCTAAAGCTTTCATCATTTCTAAAAAAAAAAAGGGGAAATTCATGTTTAAAGGGTATATATTAATGTCTTTAGTATTTTAAATGAAAACAAAGTCAACGCCTAGCGCGGCTTAATACGCCTGACGCTAACTTTGGACAGGATCAATGTGAACGTATGGTTTTATTACCCCCAAACTTGGGTCTCTGGTAATATTTTTATGAAATATTGAAATCCAAAAAGAGGGGTCCAAGTCCCATAACTCTGTAACGACCAAATAGAATTTGCACAAAACTGAAAGGTGGCTTCTCCTACACTATTTAAGCATTCTGTATAAGTTTCATGTAAAACAACTGACGTTTACTGAAGTTATTGCCTTACACAGCATCTTCATAGCATCTTATCATAGTAACAAGAGCAACGCCTAGCGTGGCATAATACGCCCGTCGCTTAATTCGGACGGGATCAATTCGCATTTGGCATGATTTTCATGAAAAACATCTGACGTTTACTAAAGTTAATTTCATAGCATTTTATCATAGGAATAAATCCAAGGGTAATAATTCCTGCAGAAATGTTCCTACCCAACCCATCTTGGAATATGACCTGCAAAAAGAAACTTGAAATTTTTTAGTACAAGCCTCTCCCCCCCCCCTCCTAAAATTATAAATTTCTCAAAAATGAAGAAAAAGATATTAAAACCCGTAATATATGTGATAGTTGGTACATTTTACTTGTTTCATGATAAGTTCCATGTTTTGACAAAAATAGATTTTTAATGAATTTCTGAAAAAAAATCTTGAAATTTATAAGTCCAAGGGCCATAAATCCGTCAAAAGTAGGTCAAACGTAACAAAACTCGAACTGCTACTGACGCCGCTTTAAATAAAGCTATATACTAAATTTCAACTCAATATATTGAAAGACGGCAAAAAAAGTCCGGAAAAAAGAAACTTGAACATATGGTCCCCCCCTAAAATTATAGATTTCTCAAAAATGAAGAAAAAGATATTAAAACCCGTAATATATGTGATAGTTGGTACATTTTACTTGTTTCATGATGAATTTCATAATGTTTTGACAAAAAATATATTTTTAATGGATTTCTGAAAAAATGTTGAAATTTATACAAGTGTAAGTCCAAGAGCCATAAATCCGTCAAAAGTAGATCAATCGTAACAAAACTCTAACTGGTACTAACGCCGCTTGAAATAAAGCTATATACCAAATTTCAATGCAATATCTTGAAAGATGGCAAAAAAGTCTGGAAAACATTACCCCGGACGGACGTACGGACAGCGCCATAACATAATACATCCCGTCTAAGGACGGGCGTATGAAAATAAAATCCAAGTTCCATAACTCTGTAATGACAAAACAGAATTTACTCAAATTCGAAAGGCGGCTTCCCCTACACTATTTAAGCATTCTGTAGGAGTTTTATGAAAAACAGCTGACGTTTACTAAAGTTATTGCATTCCATAACATATTACTATAGCAAAAATAAAATCCAAGTTCCATAACTTCATAACGACAAAACAGAATTTGCTCAAAATCGAAAGGCGCTTCCCCTACCCTATAGATAGATTTCATAATCAGTAATTTAGTTAGAATTACCTCCCATTGTCAGCCATATTTGTGGTCAAGCACGAATTTTAGCCTCATATTCATGCTTAATTTAATGATTTTTTTTAGAAAGTTGTTAATATACACACTTACTTAGAAACTTTTATTACATTGTCTAATACCTCAAAATTTGCATAAGCATTGCAAAAACACAGGAATTATTCATAGTTTGGAGAATTTACCTACATAATTTGATTGATTTATGAAAATATATTCAGTTCTATACCTCAAAGATGGCAGACAACTTATCTCAAGGGAAGTAACTCCAATAAAATTTTATGCTAATGAAACATATCTATTTAAGCATTCTGTATGAGTTTCATGAAAAATAGCTGACATTTACTAAAGTTATTGTGTTCCATAGTATCTTATCACAGCAAAAATAAAATCAGAGTTCCTAACTCTGGAACGACAAAATGGAATTTGCTCAAAATCGAAAGGCGGCTTCCCCTACATTATGTAGGCATTCTCTATGAGTTTCATGAAAAACAACTGATATTTACTTAAGTTATCGCGTTCCATAGCATCTTTTCATAGTAAAAAGAAAATCCAAGTCCCATAACTCAGGAACGACAAAACGGAATTTGCTCAAAATCTAAAGTCGACTTCCTCTATACTAATTAAGCCTTCTGTATTAATTTCATGGAAAACAGCTCACATTTACTAAAGCTACCGCGTTCCATAGTGGATGGACAGACTGACATCGCCATACCATAATACGTGCCGTCTTATAAAAACAAATGGTTGATCTGATGGAAGTAAAACTCAAATGAAGGAACACCTGAAGACAACATTTAGGAAGCTGTGTTTGTGAAACACTAATGCCCCCAGCGGCACCAAAGCCCCAAAAGTTATTTTTAGCAAGAACGTCAAGGTCAAAAGGTCATTGACCTTGGTGTCATTTGAGAGGGCTTTATTAGTTGAGTACACATGTTAAATATGAAGTCTCTATCCCTCACTGTTAAAAAGTTATAGCTAAGGTTAAAGATTAACAGACAGACAAACAAACAAACAGACAGGACAAAAACAATATGCCCCCGATCTATCAATCCGTGTTCACTTGAGCAGAAATTATACGATAGGCACAACATTTGAAACTAGATTCCACCTTTACACATGGAGATGCATCTTTGCTGTAAGTTTTAACATGCTGTGCCTCATATTAAAGAAATGAAACTTCTTAACATTACTATAAGAATCTACAAAACATGCTAAATCAACTGGAAAATATGGGTAAGGCACGGCATCTGAAACTAGATTCCTCCTTAGCACATACAAATGCATTATTTGTGCAAGTCTGAATATACTTTTCCCCATATTGAAGAAGTGAAACTTCGTAACATTACTACATGTTGTACATATACCTAGGAAAGTACAACTCTACACAGATTAAGTTTAAAGAGCATCTACCAATAATTTCACAAAGAATCTGAAAAAAAAAACCTGTCCATAGTTGTCGAATAAATATATTATGAGGTTTTGCTAGAAATCAGATCTTTAACATTTAATCCTTGAGATAGTGCTCAGATCTCATAAAACAACAAGAGCATCGCCCAAGTTGCAAATTAAGTCTGTCGCTTAATTTCGGTATTGCAACTCATTCTAAAGGGCAAAATAATGCTAAAGGGCAATAACTCTTGCAACAAGCCAAAATAGTACATCCTGCATTTTGACAATGTTTAGCGTGTAACACTGTCTTTAGTCCCTAACTTGTAAAACATGGACACTGTGCTTTTTATTAAGGAGTATGAGAACCACATTTGATGGTCCTAGCCCAAATAGATCTGACTGTATCTGGTTTACAATATGCAGTTTATCAACAGTGTTTAGCATGTGATCTTGACCTCTGATACTGAAAACCAGTAAGCTTCATCCTCACTATGGGTAAAATAATTACCAAGTTTGGCAGTCATGGCTAAAATGGTGTGGTCTGTATCTTGTTTACCATAATACATCTGTATATGAAGATATACAAATTTTTGTTTCAAAATAGAAATGTCTAAGGAAAAAAAAACAATTTATCTACACATGAATTGTATTTTTAAGTTTTATTATTTCAATTTTCACATTAAGAATAAAAAGACAGTTTCTGAATGCATTCAAAATATGTAAAGTACACATGGGTGCTACTGAATGTTGATCCAAAAGAAAATGTCAACACTACTTTCTGTCTGGAATCCACAAATAAAAATGAAAGTATGAATCTCTACCATTTCCTCATCATGCAAAGCAAATACATTTTATGAAAGTGTTGAGACAATGTTTTTGTAATTCTGCAGAAAGTTATGTTGTCTTATTAATGAAGAAAGTCACATCATACAGTTACATACTAGGTAAATGTTATCAGATTTTTCTTACATCTTAACAACAAATTTACACATAAAAACATTTAAATGGTAACAAAATATGACGGAGACTGGCTGCCAATCCATACAATTTTATCATAAATATCCAGCACCCTACAAACTGAAAATAGATTTCTGTCATAGAAACACTTGTTGCATATCACTTCTTCTTCTTTTGTTTCTGTGTAGGAGCTACTGATTCTTTTTCTTTTGTTTCTTCAGGGGCTGGGCGTGCTTTTTGCCATTTTAGAGGTTTTCGTCTGAACATTGGCCACGGTGGCAAGGTCAACTATAAAATGTATAAAGAAAAAACTTTTACAATAAAAGATAACATTCATGTAAAACTAGAATTCTAATGTGTCATTGGGACACAAATGCCCTGCTGGCAGCTAAGCTAGTAAAATATAATTGCCAGAAAAATAATATTTTTTAAAGAAATTTTTAATAATCATGGGCAGTTACTCTGTAGAAATTTCAACTTGACCTGCATTTACTCTTGATACATCTATATACCCAATATCAATTTAATCCATCAAATCTTCATCCAGAAAATAAGTGGAAACTGCCATTTTTAAGAAATTTGCTATGCTCAAGGGCAATAACTCTGTCAAAAATTACAGGACCAAACCCATATTCCAACTTGACCTGCATTTACCCTTGATACATCTATATATCCAATATAAATTTAATCCATCAAACCTTCACTGAGAAAATGAGCCGAAACTGTCATTTTTAAGAAATTTTTAATGTTCAAGAAATAACTCTGTCAAAAATTACCAGACCAAACCCATATTCGAAGCTGACCTGCATTTTCCCTTGATACATCTATATACCCAATATCAATTTAATCCATCAAACCTTCAAAGACAAAATGCGCGAAAACTGTCATTTTCAAGAAATTTTCTATGTTCAAGGGCAATACCCGGTAACTCTGTCGAAAATTATCGGACCACACACCATATTCGAACCTGACTTGCATCTACCCAATATCAATTGAATCCATCGAACCTTCAAAGAAAAAATGTGCAGAAACTCAATAATGACGGAACAGGGTAACACTATAATATTGCAGTAAAAAAGTTAAAAAACTTTCATTATCAATTTATAGCAGACTCATTTTACTACAATAGGAGACAATTCGTAGAAAGAAATGTTGAAAATCCCTTGTTATAGGACTTTCATTGAACTTACTGATATGGAATACTAATAGGAAGAATTTCCACCTATGTCTTGTGCTTTGGTTTGACATTTCAACTATCACTGATATCTGCAATTTCTATTCTCAGTTTTGTTTTTATTGAGTTATTATATTAATTAGGATGAAAACTGTCAAAATATGGATGCAAAACATTAAAAAAAAACTTGCACCATCGATACATGTAAGGATAATCAATAACATATTTCAGATGCTGAATTTTGACCTTCACATTCTTCCTGAAAGAATTTATTAAGAAGTTAGGGTAAGCTAAATTCAATCAAAGTACAAGTACATGTATATTACATACAAACAAACTTGCATCAATTACAGATCTTGGGAAACGGAATTTATTGTATGCTTGGCATGATGGATTTACCTACATTTCTTTTGCACATGATGCAGTACAACCTGCTCTAACAGTCATCTTTATATAAAGGCCACTTGCTTAGATAGATTAAATTTTAAATTCTCATCTTCTGTTTCCTTGCAACATTAACCATTGATTAAAGGTCACCTTTCTGTGAAGGTAAATTTGAAGTCTTTCCTTATGTGACCTTTATATACTGGTCAGGAAGGTAAATCAGCACACACCATAATATCTGAACAATCTCTATTTTTGTTACCTATTGACCATTTCAAGTAATTTCTACTGTACAGCTTGAAAGAGCAACAACACCTTTTAAAACAAAATGCCTATGGACATTTTAAAATCTATTCATGTAAGATGATTTTAATGAACAGTGCAGATTTTCCTCGCGTATAAATTAACTGTATGTACTGTATTAACCTGTGTGTATCCTCTACACTGCTGCATGGCTAAAAAATGCTCCAACCGAGGTCATTAATCTAAGCTAATATTGTGAATACTATTATTGTGGCAGGAGAACAAACAGGTTTTATATCAAGTTTACTAGTCTTAACCAAGTTCTAGATGGCAGGATAAACTAATGGCTCATGTGTTGTAAATCAATTAACTTACCAAACATGATAATACAAATCCAGCTAATAGAATATATACTGTCTGTGAAAACTGTTGGCAAATGTAGCCCCAAATAAATCCTACAACCTGCAAGTATACATACACATATAATTACAGCTTAAATGACTTAACAGAGCCGCGGTAGCTCAGAAAACGGTGTGACTGGCTTAAGATTCAAGGTCGAGTCACACTGGCGACTCTTTGGTGTCTGGTCTGGTTTCTCATCTTCTTTTCATCCTTGACGTCTTGTCTTTAACTTTTGACAGTCAAAACTAAGGTCACCGGCAAATGATCTTACATGCTTTGGTTGGGTCTGTCGCATAGGTCTAAACTTTAGTGAAAAGCATTAGGTGGATACTGTCACCATACGGTATAAGACAACAGATGCCGTCATGATATAAGATAGCAGATGCCGTCACCATACAAGATGACAGATGTTGTCACCATATAAGACAGCAGATGCTGTGACCATACAAGACAGCATATGCTGTCACCATACAAGATGATAGATGCTGCACCACATACGGTAAGATGATAGATGCCATCACCATACAAGACGGTAGATGCTATCATTATGTCAGATGGCCGATGCCTTCCTCATATAATAGTCTTGGAATGATATAAAGCAATGAACAAATTTATATATCAGCGTAATAGGTTAAATATTTAGGAATAGCAAAAACAACAATTTGTTACTTCAAAAGATCAAGAAGAGTGTAAGAAGTTGTTTTACAAAACTTTATTTTATTGAGAGATTTACGGTAATAATGCATGAACATTTGTCATGGTATTTTTTTGGTTCATATCTAAGATCTTGTTTAATGCCTGATAATATATCAACTTGGTTCTACCAACACAGAGACTGAGATACCCTTTCTTGTGATTCATCCGATTTTACACATTTAGCATATTGAATATCTAAATATACATGTAGTCAATTTACTGACAGTTTTTCTATTATATGTTTAATTGCTAATTAAAGCTATAAACATTTTGAAACATATTGTGCAACTCTATTTCAGAACTTCCAAGAACACAGTACTAGATTATTCTATGCCCAAAGAATATGAGAATTAGTTGCATATAGTTCTGTTGTACATCTGTCAGTTTGTCTATAAACCTTAATACTGGTCATAACATTTGTTTGGTTAGAGATGCTTTACATGCGTATTCCTTATGATAAAACTCTGAATATTTTACATTGTGACCTTGATCTTGACTATTCAAAATATTTAAAGATAGTTCTGCTGCCAAAGGGCATCTTGTTCAAAATTTTAAGAACTGGTGTTTTTCGCACCATATAATTGGAACGATGAATCTTTAGCTGTGCATGTATACAGTGCTAATAATTATATTAATTCAAAACTTACTCCAAACAATAAAATGATGACTTGAAACATTCTCTCTGCTCTATTTTGTCCATCAAAATCCTGAAAATATTAAAAACAATTAAACCATGACATTTGTACATTATCAGCTACAATAAATGACTTGTTGCATGATACTTAATCAACAGGATGTCTTCCTTTCCTTCATATTTATTAATGCTTCACCCAAACAATTCACCAACTTCTTTAGCTATATGCAATAAGGTTCTGACCAAAGCATATTCTTGTAGATGTTTATGCTGCAGATACTGCTATATGTACACCAATCTATTGCTATATTTCCTTATTAATTACATTTGTTTTTGTGTGGAGGTTGCATTTTGGGGGCAACTTCAGCCCTGAGAATATATTGTGTGTGGAGGTTGCACTGTGAAGACAACTTTACTCCTGTGAATATATCGTGTGGAGGATGCATTATGAGAGCAACTTCAGCCCTGAGAATGTATTTTGTGTGGAGGTTGCATTATGAGGGCAACTTCAGCCCTGAGAATATATTGTGTGGAGGATGCATTGTGAGGGCAACTTCAGCCCTGAGAATATATTTTGTGTGGAGGTTGCATTGTGAGGGCAACTTCAGCCCTGAGAATATATTTTGTGTGGAGGTTGCATTGTGAGGACAACTTTAGCCCTGAGAATGTATTTTGTATGGAGGATGTATTGTGAGGGTAACTTAAGTTCTGAGAATATATTTTGTGTTCAGGATGCATTGTGAGGGCAACTTAAGCCCTGAGAATATATTTTGTTATGGAGGTTGCATTGTGATGGCAACTTCAGCCCTGAGAATATATTGTGTGGAGGATGCATTGTGAGGGCAACTTCAGCCCTGAGAATGTATTTTGTATGGAGGTTGCATTATGAGGGCAACTTCAGCCCTGAGAATATATTGTGTGGAGGATGCACTGTGAGGGCAATTTCAGCCCTGAGAATATATTGTGTGGAGGATGCATTGTGAGGGCAACTTCAGCCTGAGAATGTATTTTGTGTGGAGGTTGCATTGTGAGGACAACTTTGGCCCTGAGAATATATTGTGTGGAGGATGCACTGTGAGCGCAACTTTAGCCCTGAGAATGTATTTTGTATGGAGGTTGCATTATGAGGGCAACTTCAGCCCTGAGAATATATTGTGTGGAGGATGCATTGTAAGGGCAACTTCAGCCCTGAGAAGGTATTTTGTGTGGAGGTTGCATTGTGAGGACAACTTTAGCCCTGAGAATATATTTGTGTTCAGGATGCATTGTGAGGGCAACTTTAGCCCTGAGAATATATTGTGTGGAGGATGCATTGTGAGAGCAACTTCAGCCCTGAGAATGTATTTTGTGTGGAGGTGGCATTGTGAGGACAACTTTAGCCCTGAGAATATATTGTGTTGAGGATGCATTGTGAGGGCAACTTCAGCCCTGAGAATGTATATTTTGTATGGAGGTTGCATTATGAGGGCAACTTTAGCCCTGAGAATGTATTTTGTGTGGAGGTTGCATTATGAGGGCAACTTTAGCCCTGAGAATATATTGTGTGGAGGATGCATTGTGAGGGCAACTTCAGCCCTGAGAATGTATTTTGTGTGGAGGTTGCATTGTGAGGGCAACTTCAGCCCTGAGAATATATTTTGTGTTCAGGATGCATTGTGAGGGCAACATAAGTCCTGTGAATATATTGTGTGGAGGATACATTGTGAGGGCAACTTTAGCCCTGAGAATATATTGTGTGGAGGATACATTGTGAGGGCAACTTTAGCCCTGAGAATATATTGTGTGGAGGATACATTATTGTGAGGGCAACTTTAGCCCTGGGAATGTATTTTATGTGGAGGTTGCATTGTGAGGGCAACTTCAGTCCTGAGAATATATTGTGTGGAGGATGCATTGTGAGGGCAACTTCAGCCCTGAGAATATATTGTGTGGAGGATGCATTGTGAGGGCAACTTCAGCCCTGAGAATATACTGTGTGGAG
The DNA here is from genome assembly GCA_035048485.1 of Pteria penguin. Lineage (NCBI taxonomy): Eukaryota > Metazoa > Mollusca > Bivalvia > Pterioida > Pteriidae > Pteria > Pteria penguin. The sequence continues at coordinate 20,545,073 of CM068582.1, forward strand.
GATGCACTGTGAGGGACACTTCAGCCCTGTGAATATATTGTGTGGAGGATGCATTGTGAGGGACACTTCAGCCCTGTGAATATATTGTGTGGAGGATGCATTGTGAGGGACACTTCAGCCCTGAGAATATATTGTGTGGAGGATACATTGTGAGGGCAACTTTAGCCCTGAGAATGTATGTTATGTGGAGGTTGCATTGTGAGGGCAACTTCAGCCCTGAAAATATATTTTGTGTGGAGGTTGCATTGTGAGGGCAACTTCAGCCCTGAGAATATATTGTGTGTTAGGATGCATTGTGAGGGCAACTTCAGCTCTGAGAATGTATTTTGTGTGGAGGTTGCATTATGAGTGCAACTTCAGCCCTGAGAATATATTGTGTTGAGGATGCATTGTGAGGGCAACTTCAGCCCTGAGAATATATTTTATATGGAGGTTGCATTGTGAGGACAACTTTAGCCCTGAGAATGTATTTTGTGTTCAGGATGCATTGTGAGGGCAACTTAAGTCCTGAGAATATATTTTGTGTGGAGGATGCATTGTGAGGGCAACTTAAGTCCTGAGAATATATTTTGTGTGGAGGATGCATTGTGAGGGCAACTTAAGCCCTGAGAATATATTTTGTTATGGAGGTTGCATTGAGATGGCAACTTCAGCCCTGAGAATATATTGTGTGGAGGATGCATTATGAGGGCAACTTCAGTCCTGAGAATATATTGTGTGGAGGATGCATTGTGAGGGCAACTTCAGCCCTGAGAATGTATTTTGTGTGGAGGATGCATTGTGAGGGCAACTTCAGCCCTGAGAATATATTGTGTTGAGGATGCATTGTGAGGGCAACTTCAGCCCTGAGAATGTATTTTGTATGGAGGTTGCATTATGAGGGCAACTTCAGCCCTGAGAATATATTGTGTGGAGGATGCATTGTGAGGGCAACTTTAGCCCTGAGAATATATTGTGTGGAGGATGCATTGTGAGAGCAACTTCAGCCCTGAGAATGTATTTTGTATGGAGGTTGCATTATGAGGGCAACTTCAGCCCTGAGAATATATTGTGTTGAGGATATTGTGAGGGCAACTTTAGCCCTGAGAATGTATTTTGTGTGGAGGTTGCATTGTGAGGGCAACTTTAGCCCTGAGAATATATTGTGTGGAGGATGCATTGTGAGGGCAACTTCAGCCCTGAGAATATATTGTGTGGAGGATGCATTGTGAGGGCAACTTCAGCCCTGAGAATGTATTTTGTATGGAGGTTGCATTATGAGGGCAACTTTAGCCCTGAGAATATATTGTGTGTTAGGATGCATTGTGAGGGCAACTTCAGCCCTGAGAATGTATTTTGTGTGGAGGTTGCATTGTGAGGGCACTTCAGCCCTGAGAATATATTGTGTTGCGGATGCATTGTGAGGGCAACTTCAGCCCTGAGAATATATTTTGTGTGGACTTTGCATTGTGAGGACAACTTTAGCCCTGAGAATATATTTTGTGTTCAGGATGCATTGTGAGGGCAACTTAAGTCCTGTGAATATATTGTGTGGAGGATACATTGTGAGGGCAACTTTAGCCCTGAGAATATATTGAGTGGAGGATACATTGTGAGGGCAACTTTAGCCCTGAGAATATATTGTGTGGAGGATACATTGTGAGGGCAACTTTAGCCCTGGGAATGTATTTTATGTGGAGGTTGCATTGTGAGGGCAACTTCAGTCCTGAGAATATATTGTGTGGAGGATGCATTGTGAGGGCAACTTCAGCCCTGAGAATATATTGTGTGGAGGATGCATTGTGAGGGCAACTTCAGCCCTGAGAATATATTGTGTGGAGGTTGCATTATGAGGGCAACTTCAGCCCTGAGAATATATTGTGTTGAGGATATTGTGAGGGCAACTTTAGCCCTGAGAATGTATTTTGTGTGGAGGTTGCATTGTGAGGGCAACTTTAGCCCTGAGAATATATTGTGTGGAGGATGCATTGTGAGGGCAACTTCAGCCCTGAGAATATATTGTGTGGAGGATGCATTGTGAGGGCAACTTCAGCCCTGAGAATGTATTTTGTGTGGAGGTTGCATTATGAGGGCAACTTTAGCCCTGAGAATATATTGTGTGGAGGATGCATTGTGATGGCAACTTCAGCCCTGAGAATATATTGTGTGGAGGTTGCATTGTGAGGGCAACTTCAGCCCTGAGAATGTATTTTGTATGGAGGTTGCATTGTGAGGGCAACTTCAGCCCTGAAAATATATTTTGTGTGGAGGTTGCATTGTGAGGGCAACTTCAGCCCTGAGAATGTATTTTGTGTGGAGGAAGCATTGTAAGGGCAACTTTAGCCCTGAGAATATATTGTGTGGAGGAAACATTGTGAGGGCAACTTAAGTCCTGAGAATATACTTTGCTGATAAATTGTAAGACAACAGTTATTGAATAGGCATAATGTATTTCCTTGTAATTACTTGTGCCCCTTCATAAGCCTTACAAGTAAGTACTAGTACATGTGTCACCGGGGTCTATTAACTGTCTGATGCGTCTTGACTCAACGTGAGTCAGGTCAAGAATGAATAAAGAAGTGATTTTCAGGCGGGAATATTCTTTCACTCAAAACCAGTTCATACCTTGTTTTATTCTAATTATAGAACAAAACCCCTCTCATCCAATGAAATGAGACAATAGACATCACACCCACATCTTACAAAACACAGACAATACATTTTACATGTACAATAACTAGTGTTCACGACACAACAGAAGCACAAAGTGCAATCATAAGTGGATCTAATGGTATACAGGTAACGAAGTATGGACAAAGAAAGATAACTCTAACTGCTAGCTAATTTTGTACTAAACAAGGAAGATAACTCTGTTATGCTTAAAGTTAATCATTTAAACCTCTGTGACATTCTAAATGTGTCCTCACATTGTACCAAAATATTTGAAAGTTTAATTATAGTGAAACTGTTAGATCCCTATGAACTAAATACACAATAATATAACTAATGAAAACACCACACTTTCACTGAAATTAAAAATAATACCAATATAATCATATCCTCTGGATATTAAAACTATCACACTATACAAAATATGACACAATATACCAATTTGTCTGAAACAAAAGTACAATTAATTAACCACATGACTACGAAGTCACATGATAGATTCCACTAATGTATGGATCCTGTACAGCCCAATACAGTAGAATAACCTGTTGAAAAATAAAATATCTAAAACTGTCTAATGTACTACTACTTCTGTGACACATGCAAATAGTGTATATGACTTTTAGTATTTAATGATTTAATTACTTGTTTGTCAAATTATTGCTAACTTGAGCACTTTTAGAAAGATTATCACTCATTTTGACACTTTTTGTCAGATTATTGCTCACTTTAGCACTTTTTGGGAGTCTATCAGATAATTTCTAGCTAGGGTCAGTAAATCTGATCATTTCAGAACATTGTGATTCTACCTACATGTACTATTATAGATGCATTTATATAAATTCTGAACAAGATTTGGCTCTGGGCCAGTAATGAAGTGCTTGTTCATGCTGGTAATTTTTGTGGTTAGTATGTTACTGTGCTATCCAATGATGTACTGTTGGTAACTTCCTTGGCAATGGATCCAGTCTTGACTTCAAATCTCACACCTTAGCATCATCCTATCTTGCAAAAGCAAGTGAGTCTTTTGCAAAGGGAAAAATATTGTGTATTGAATCAAACGTCTGTCATCATTATGAAAAGGAAATAATTTTGCTGGGGCAGATGTAAAATAATAATTATACTTATTTGTTCTTACTTCAGGATACATCTAGATTATTTCACATATATGGTGACAGCATCAATCTTGCCTATGTTTGGACTTACCCAAAGCAGACAAGGATCAGCAGTGTCTACTTTCAATGACTATTGAAACAGACCTTGTATTTTTACTGTCTTGTTCGATATAAACTCCAAACATTTTGGACATGAGCCAAGCATGCTACAGACTGCACGTTGCTCCATACAAAAATAAGAGGCAAAAATAGGTCTACACTGCTCACCTAAGCACAATTTGCTCTTTCACAAATAATGGACTGTTTGAAATAAACTCACAGGAACATATATTTTCTTGCTTATTCTGTTTTTCACAGCTTACAAATGACTACATGTAGATTTAATTGCTTCTATGCAATGAATAAATCAAGACCATGACATTGATAAAAGCTTCAATTAATTGTGACTATGACAATATGATTGATGGAGAAATAGTACTTATGAGAATTTGTACCCAATTAGATTGAAAATATTTGTCTATAGCTCACTTGTGCCTTCGCTCCAGGTGAGCTAGTTAAAAAGAAATCACTGTACAGTAGTGTCAGTACACAGATGAATTAAAATAATAAAAGTTAAAGGATATAAATGAAATCTGTGTGGAATACTTGAAACATTGCACATTTGCATAGTTCCTGAAAGCAATGATGCAGATGTTCATGTATGGCACACTTTTCAGAATTTCGTACTGACATATGACAAGATATTTGCTAATTATCAATAATCTAAAATAACCGAGATCAATACAAAATATTGTTAAACAAACCATATGACTAGGTATTTTCTTGATACTCTCTGGAATAAATTTTGAGATATCCATGACTTGAATTGTCTACTTTAGTCTTTACAAGATCGAGAAAGAAACAAAAATTGTGACGCAGCTGCCGGAAAATGTCGTGGCTCTAAATCATATATCCTCTATCTTAATACTCCAAGGGGTTCCGAATGACCTATCTCAAAAGTGAAAGTAGAAGTGACTAAATGCAAACCGTGACAGATTTAAGTATGATCCGTATAGGGATTTTCCAGAGTATTTTAGCGTGGTAGTTATTTCGTACTCATCTGAGTTCTGTATAGCTGCTTTGTTACACCCGTTATGCAATAAGACCCGTACGTTTGCAATAAAATTATTGCAAAACTATTGCAAAATGAAATTTTGGAAACAAATCCGTTTTGCAATAAACCCCGTTTTGAGAAAAAACAAAAACAAAAACAAAAAACCAAAAACAATCTCCACTGAAAATGATTGGAAACTATAAAATCAAGTATCAAGATGAGGTAAAGACGTGATATATTCAGAAAAAGAAAAAAAAAGTATGACCTTAAATCACGATTCATCAATGAACGACATAAACTCAGAAATCTAATAACCCACTGGTTCCAACAAATCCACTTTTAAACTTTTGATTCGCACAAACAATACAAAAGAATTGTGCAACTTTGGTAAATTTATTAAACAAGCATTTAACTTGAGGAAAATTTTTTAAACATAAAAGAATATTTTCGTTTTGTATTCTGTTTTATGTACTTCTTAAATGTCATTATCGATATTGATTCCAGTAATCAACATAATTAATGCTTAAATGACTTTATATATATACTGATATCTGTAAGCATGATCAATAAAAGTCTGGAAAACCAGCATGACAGACGTACAGACAGGACAGATAGACTGACGGACAGCCAGAGTAGAAACCCATATCCCCCCCCCCCCGGTGGAAGACTAATATCACAGCCAGGGAAATGTACAAATAGTACTACTAACATAGACATGTATTTTAAAAGTATGTGTAACAGTTTTGGATAGAAGGTATAAATATTGAAAGTACAAATATATATGTAAATTCGGAACAAACATAATTATTACTAGTAAATGAATGTGTTACTTTTGCTGAGGAGTAACAGAATGGTGAAATGTATGTGATGAAGAATAGCGGCCGAGAAAAAAACCCCAAAAACCGGAAAGGGGGGGGGGGTTTCGAACAAATTAGATGATAACGTTCAAAATTTGAACTGCTGAGTATTTCGAATTTTAATAGTTATTTACTAATAACATCAAAAAGGGAAAAAGAGTAAATGTATGTGTATAGAGTGACGAATGACTTACTGCACGTCGTCTCCATAAAGTAAAATATTACTGTGCAGTGGAATATTTGAAGCGTATATGTGTATTTTAACGTTTACAGTGTAAAAGATAATGCCACGTAAATTAATTACACGTTACAACAGCACACTCCTCTTGTTTCGTATTCTTAGAAAATAAGTTAGAAAGTTGGGAAATTAGTTTTTGCATTCCAGTTTTGAATGTTGTCATTCATTTCTTGAAAAGGTTGTGTAGTTGGTATTTCAGTTACGTTGCTTTCAACTATTCTTCGGTTATATCGCGATATGGAAGCAATAGGTACCCAACCTATCAAACATAGTGGCACAATCATGTAAAAGAACAAATATACAAAAGTAATGCGATATATAAAGCAATTTACAATGAGATAATTATCGAAAATGTGCAAAACTGACACATTTCGAAAATACCTAGAAAATGGATCAAGAAAATAATGAAGGAACAGGACTCGCAACAACAGCCTTTCTAGACCACTCTTATGTATTCATCTCTTGAAGGAAAAGGTAGAATAATAATAATAATTTCAAGGGACCGCGAGCACTTCACACACCTTTACAATACTCTTATGTATTCATCTCTTGAAGGAAAAGGTAGAATAATAATAATAATTTCAAGGGACTGCGAGCACTTCACACACCTTTACAATGTTATATAATATCATCATCATCAAAGCCGGTGTAGCCCAGTGGATGAGGTGCTCAGCTCGTGACCGGGAAGTCATGTATCGCGGTAGGCATGACACGTAAAAGATCTCTCACTGCTTCGGAAGGATCCGTTGCAAAAGTATAAATTTCTATGTGATTCCTCAGACAGATCATCATCATCATCATCGTCGTCGTCATCATCATCATCATCATCATCATCAAGAGTTTGTCTGAAAATTTTTGAAGATTGGTTACATGATTCCGGGGTTTTTTTTATCTAATACGATCTTCATTTGTTCCATTTTAACTTTATGTTTCAACTGTTAAGTGTTGCATTACGATAAGAAAAGTTTAAAGTTTGTATTATGTGTCATCGCTTGTTCAACAGAAGCTTGAAACTTTGTTAACTTTGGGGGATATATTCCATTAAAAGATGTAGGGGTGGTTATTAGTTGTTCGATTTACCTATCTACAATGTGTCCTTTTTAACTATTTCACATCATTTAAACTCATTACTGAAGTCGTGCTGAAATAAACCAAGACGTTAAAAGATGTTATTCAAGGTAATATGATCATTTTTATCTTCTCATATAATACGACGCCCCTACCAAGGATTTAGAATCGTCCTGTTTTTCAATTCAAGTACGCATGTCCCCAAAGTGCCGTTAAGTGACTGAAACGGGAATGTGAGAACATTTCACTATAACCGTTATTAATGGGTTTAATTATCCTGTAATCAAGGCAATGTCATATGATGTGAATGATCCTTGTTTGTTTGTTTGTGTCCTGTTTACATCACATCATTTTAATTTTCCCTTATCGAAGGCATGGCACCGACATATGTTGTATTATGACGAAATGAAACGTGAGGAAAAGAATAGGTTTCTTGGATATAAATTCGGAAATATGAGAATCCTTGTAAACCTTCAGGGTAAAGTGGTGATGCAGAACTATAACACTCGTGATTACAGTAAGGTCCGTATAGCTGCCAATCTTGTAGGAATAATTCAATAAGAACTGTAGCTACCTCTCTTTACGCCACTTTGATAGATATCAGAACGTATGTACGTTATGGTTTTGTGCACAAAATGCGCATTTAACTAGATTTCTAATACCAAATATTTTCCTTATTATCTAGACTACGGGTTCAATCACCCCAAAACTGCGATAATTTGAGTATTTCTCAACATATGGTCATAGAAACCTCTGTTGATAATAAGAAAAACTGAGCGCATCACCAGAATCGCAATTAAAGCTATTTAGTATTCAAAAGAAGACTAATATTATAACTTTGTTTTACTTGCAGAAAATATAACTAAAGTTAAAACTAGATATCGCTACAAAGTTGGCATTATTTCATAAACTCATATCAACCGAAGGTTACGCTTGTCACTTAAAGATAGAAGCAAAATAAAATAATGAAATAAAATACATAAATAAATTAAAAAAAAACACACACACACACACACACACACACTAAACAAGTCGAAAAATGCTATCGGCATTTCCCATGAAATAACCGTTTAAACCACACAAAGAAATCCTCTTCTTGCTGACCCCATAACCCCGCTTTCAAATACACCGACTTCCCGGGAAGTACCTTGGCGAACATTCACAGTGCTCCAGCAGGGGATCTAACCCAGATTTGACAGAGATGAGAAGGCACAGCACAATCCATTTGACCAATGTGTTTCTCTATGAAGATCCTAGGATCGATAAATCTTCGTTCAGTCTGTAATTATTTTGCTCCTTACGTGGATATGTACGGAAGCCCATTTAGGACCTATCAAAAATATTTTTGAATTTGATATAACAAATTCTTGAATTTGTTAAAACGGATTAAATTCGTTTAAAAAAATTTGAGAAATTCGTCATAACGAATTAAATCTGTTATAACAAATTTGAGGAATTCGTTATAACAAATTAAATTCGAAATAACGAATTATTAAATTCATATATCCTTCAAATTTGTTATAACAGATTTAATACGTTATAACTAATTCTTCAAATTTGTTAAACGAATTTAATCTGTTTTATCAAACTCAAGAATCAGTTAAAACTAATTTAATCCGTTTTAACAAATGCAAGAATTCGTTATATCAAATTCAAAACTATTTTTGATAGGTCTCTTTTCGTTATAACGAATTTCTCAAATTTGTTATAACAGATTTAATACGTATAACGAATTCCTAAAATTTGTTAAAACGAATTTAGTCCGTTTTAACAAATGCAAGAATTCGTTATAGACACATTAAGTAAAACCTTGTCTGGGCCATGACTTCTCACCCTGTGCACGGATTTCAATAATATTTCGAAGAGTTGTTGCTTAGGATCCAAGGGTGTGTCATGACCTTGAATCAAGGTAATAATCAAAGGTCAAGGTCATATTAGACACAATAGATAAAACTTTGTCCGGACCATGACTTCTCACCCTGTGCACGTATTTCAATAATATTTCACAGAAAAATTGTTGCTTAGGATCCAAGGGTGTGTCATGACCTTAAACCAAGGTCATAGGTCAATGGTCAAGGTCATAATAGACACAATTGGTATAACCTTGTCTAGGCCATGACTTTTTCCCCTGTGCACGGATTTCAATAATATTTCACAGAATTATTATTGCTTTGGATCCAAGGGTGGGTTATGATCTTTAACCAAGGTCATGGGTGAAAGGTCAAGGTCACAGTAGATACAATGTGTAAAACCTTTGTTGTCCATGATGTGTGTTATTACCTTCAACTAAGGTGATATCTACAATGCCAATGTGACAGTGCACACATAGCCAGAATTGTTGTCTTGGTCATAACTTCTTCCCGTTACGTTGCTGGAAGACTATATTTCACATAATTGTTGTCCATGACCCAAGGATGTGTAATGACCTTGAAACAAGGTCATATCTACAAGGTCAAGATCAGATTGTTCACAAACCAGATTGTTTTCATTGATTATACCTCAAAATATAAGTGGGACATCCATTACACTTATACCAGTGATGTATATTGGGATGAATTGTTGCATGTTTCAACTTTGTTGCCAAGGGGGGGGGGGTTATTTGTCACGTTAGGACTGCTCTAGTTACCTCTTGCATGGATTTGAATAATATTTCACGGAAATGTTAGCTAGGACCCTAGGATGTGTCATTACCTTGAACCAAATTAAGTTATGTAAAGTAAATCCTTGTCCGAGCCAAAACTTTTTTGAATAAATTTTGAATAAAATAATACAGGATTGTTGTCACGGACGCAACGATTTGTCATAACCTTGAACCAGTTCTCTGCGAGCTGAAGGTCACAGTGCTTATGTATGGTAAATCTTTGTCTGGGCCTTAACTTTCTACTGCCTGCATTGATTTAATATTTCACAGAATTGCTGCCCAAGTCCCAAATTTGTCATGACTTTAAACCAAGGTTAAATTTCATGATTAGCACAATCTTACAAGAGTTTTACCTTTTTAAAGAAATTGATTAGATAATTAGGGGAAGGGGGCAGTGTTGAAGCCCTAAATAGTGGGGAAGAAATTTCTCAAGAATACATTCACTTAACGCCTCTGTGCATATTAAGCAATGGGTCATATTAAGCAACGAGGGAAATCTGTATCAACATATCTGTATAGAGATAGAGCTTGATTTAAAGTAAAGTGCAGGAACACATACATGGATAGGGAACCGTTTATAGAAGATCATGAGTGTAGTTTTTTTTTTTGTTTCTTTTCTTTTTTGTTTGTTTGTTTGTTGTGTTGGTGTTTTTTTTATTTTAAAAGCTTCTTAATGTTCATATCCTTCCCTGTCAGAGGTTTTGAAATTTGATTTGTTGAGCGATTCAGTGTTTGTTCACCTCACAATTACTCAGTCAACTTATGAGGGGCTTGACAGTGGACAACTCTATTGTTAACAGGCAAGACTAATATTCAATCATAGAATCTCTGTCCATTGTGCAGATGCTTTGTCCATTGTGCAGATGCTATAAATGTTCAAATTTGTTGCCAATTCGACCAAAGACTTCTTAAGACTTATCTTCGCTGTCTAGCATTCACAACTCTTACTAAATATAGCATGATCCAGAACTTTACCATTTATTTAGAAATCTGCATATATACATTTCTTACATGAGGGTTAGCCAGTAGAGTCTAGTACTTACTGAAGCATGTAATATATGTATTTGTATACTTCTTGTTGTACCATGCACCTGGATTACCATATTTCTCATTGTACAGTGAAGGATCTTTTACATGCAGTGACAAAAGATCTGCATATTGTCCTTATGTAGCTGAAAGATAGGATATTGCTGTACCACAGTTAGGAATTGAATTTAGAGCCTCTTGAGTATGAACCATGTATTCTACTGACTGAGCTTGTGATTATTTCAGAAAGATAGGTTGGTGGTCCCCAGCTAAACCCTATGCATTGGAGTGACCTAGAAAAGTGTTTGTGTTTTCTGTTCCGGCCATTCTGAAATTAAGTTTTTGAGGTTTGTTTTATGTCTTTTTGAACTTTGTCAATTATTATGCATATTTTCAGGTTATTTTAAAGAAGAAAATTAAAGTGGCTACCTGTTCACCAGAGACGACATAGCTTACAACTAGTGGAGTGATTTTTTTTTTCTTCCAGAGTCGTTTGTTTGGCAAATTGTCTTGGTCAGATCATGCTTGACTTATGGACCTATATTCAAACATTTGACATTTAATTTAAGGCAGATGGTGGAGAAAAGCAGGTGAATAAGGTTGGAAGAGAATTAGGACAACAAAGGCCCAGTAGAGTAATTTTCTCTGACAAACATGTGTAAAGATTATCTGCATAGGTTATCAAATTAGATTTTCTTTTTCACCACTAATTGAAAGATTTTTAATGAATTTGCTGGGGATGAAGCACTTGAGGTCTGTTACACAGTCATAAAAAGTTCTAAAATGACATAAATTTAATTTGAAATGTCATTTGTTACAAGGGAATTCAGCATAGGTACTCATATACTCCTTATATAAATGTCACATAGACTATCTCAGCCATTACCAAGTAGTGCAATGAAACTAATAAAACCCATATATAAGTCCACCCTCTCAGTAATACACAATTGTTAATAAAGTTTTTGAATTTGTTACTACTAAAAATACTCTAATTTTTTCTGTTTGTAAAATTATACAAATTTTTTATCACTGATAATCTTCTTACAGAGTAAACATGTATTCAGGATGGTAACCACTTACTTCAATCATGTTATTATTTTGATTTTGAACTTGTTTTATTCAACAAATATTGCTTTGCTTTGATAAATAGTGATACATCAGAAATAAACTGATAGTAAGTAATATCTGACAGGGGAAGTAAGCTGTTTGCTTAAGATTGTAGCCTTATGTATTAGAGTGTTATTGGTTACACTTTTTGAAATAATTCCCATTATGACAATACATAACAAAATCTAATATTTTGATTCACCCCTAGTTACAAAACATTTAAAAACATTCTCAACCTGGACTTTGCCCCTGATCAAGGTTTATATTTAGTTTAGATTCATAATGATCTTTTCTTTCAGCTTTTATTTAGGAAGATTTATTTGATTTCATACTATTATTTTTATGGTATCAGTAAGAGGCTAAACTTGACATTCACTTGAATCAACAGAGATTAAGAAAAAGATTTTAGCATTAAATGACTTTACTCTACATTATCAACATAGCCTTGTGTCAAAGCATGAACATCTATTCTGCTACCCAATTGTCAGATGAAGGAGGTTAATTTTTCAGATGTAAATTTGTCAACTTATCTGAATATTGTTGACTTGTCAAATGATTAGGTCAACTTGTCAAATGTTGACATCTCATTAGGTATTATGTTTACTTGTCAAATACTGTGTAAACTTGTCAAAAATCATTGATATAACGAGTCAATGGCAGAAATAATCCACAATATGAATCTCTGGGGTTGTAAATTTCCAATTTTGGTAGATTCCATAAAGAAAACATGCATTCTGCTTTATTTTTGATTAGCATCAAAAAAGGAAGACCTTTATACATTATAGACGAATATTCTGTCCCAATCCTAAGCCTGAAGCACTACCCCAAGGTCATGAAATGCTTATTTTGATAGAAATGCTCTTTCTAAAACATGCATTTAGTTTCTTTTGATATCAAGAGTAAGGAGAAGATATTAACATCAAAGACATTAGCTCTTTTAGATTATATGACTATTTTTGTGCAGTGATGGACCTTGTATCCCTATCCCAAAGGCCTTGAAATTAACACTAACTCTACCTGACTATTTGGGCCCTTTGCTAGAGCCTAAATCTTATCCCATGGAACATAAAATTTACAGTGTTGCATACGAGTTTTACGACCTTTCAAAATATGCTAGATTTTTCGCTGAAGATCCACAGGAATACAAAATTGGGCCTTTTTTAACCATAAATTTTGACCATTTCTCAAGATCCCATTTAAATCAGTATTAAGCAAAACACTTGGGTTAAATATTGTAAATCTTTTTTCTTTTACGCAAAATTAGATTTGTGTAAGAGTTATTCTTCCTTGTATATCACACCCCTTAATATTTGTACATGTGTATTTGATAGACAAGCATTCCTTGGTGTCCAGGTATCACTTTTTAATGCCTGTTTCTCATAGAAAGATACATGTTTTTATGCCCCTGGATTGATAGATTGGGGGCACATTGTTTTTGTCCTGTCTGTATGTCTGTTTGTTGTCAACTTTAACCTTTGCCATAACTTTTGAACCATGAGGGATAGAGACTTCATATTTGACATGCGTAATTAGCTAATGAAGCCCTTTCAATTGACACCAAGGTCGATGACTTTTTGACCTTGACAATGACCTTCACACTAAAAAAACTTTTGGACTTTGGTGCTGCCAGGGGTATTAATGTTTGAAAAACATAGCTTGTTCAGTCATGTAGAACTTTCATAAATTTAATATTTCATTTTACTTAATATAAGTATCAATGCATTAATTTGCAAGACTGGCAATAAACATGAGATGTATGCAGTCAAAATATTACCCACAGAAATACACACATCCATCTTGCTTTGTTAATGTCTATTTGAAGATGTTTCCAGAAAGCTGTGTGAGTTTTCATTATCTTTTCATGACAGACACAGCATGACAAGTGCAAGATCAGTCAGTATTCATTTAAGTGGGAAATAAAGATCAAAGTCTTCAAATTTTGCATCAGTTTAGAAGAACTCATCGATGTCTGCAAACCCACTAAGGTTTGACGTGGGTATTAATAATAGTATGCAAGAGATCAAGCTAAATCAGTCTGATTGAACTGAAACATGAAATTAAAGTCATAGTCACCAAATAATGTGTCAGGAAGAACTTATCAATACATGTATCTAGAAATTCACCAAGTTTGGCATTGGTAGCAAAAATGATATGCAAGAGATTAAATTAACACAACATATTGATGCCAGACAGATTTTGCCTATTCATGGTTCAGACTTGCTTTGTAACACAGTCAAAGAGTATATCAAATTCTAGTCATACTTTATATGTATAGGTGTGAAGGGAAAGGTTTGTTAACATTAATGAACATTAATATAAAAAAAGAAAGCCCATTGTGTCATGGTGCAAAAGTCACAGTAGAACATGCACTCAGGCACATGGACATAGACAAGGTAAATCTTATTTACCTACATGTGATAGTAAATAAAGATATCCTAAGTTTGGACAGAAATTCAAGACTTCCCTGGTAGCTACATGCAGATTTAGTTTAACCAAGTCAGGATTTGAACCTGAATCTCTCACGAGTCAACATGAGTGCTCTACCTTGAGCTACCTAGTACTTCATCTGCATGTAAAGCTTTGCTGGTAATATATGCCTGCTCTTAATCTCATCTCTTAGTCTACCAATGGTAACCTCTGTAAAATGCTTGATCCAAGCTTTGTTTCATCATTGTTGCTCCAGTTTCTGATCTAAGCTTTGGTGATAATATTATTTAACATGAAATTTCTGTTGTCTTCTCTTGTCTACTAAACATTTTCTGATGTGACATTTATTGTCAAGAAGCATTAGCTATTGTACATTAAAATTTGATTTTACAAAAGATGATAAATGTTGACTAGAACATATTCATAATGTCTATTCCGATTGAAGATGTGAAGGAAACTGAAATAAGAACTAGATTAGAAGTCAACAATGATCAAAATAAATTGCAAGTGTACACCACATTCATGAAAATAATGGAATCTATCACCGCTTTGTCCAAGGACTAGAAAATTCTACTCTAGTATCACAAACTTGCAGTCCTCAAAATGCTTGCTAAATCTCATCAAAGGCAATTCCAATTCAGAGGAAACTGAAATTGCATCTCCTTCCAAAATCATTACATGTGCAAATTTCATTCAAATCCAGATACATGTAATATAGTGGTTTATGTGAAATGGACAACAAATTAAAATGAAGCTAGCATGAGTCTCTGACTTGGTACACTCAGCAACCTCTATAAAATTTTACATATGTTTTTAAAGTTTGTAACCATACCACATTATAACTATAATCACTGGAAATCATTTTCCATAACTTGTGTTTTTTCCCTTATTTTTAGTATGCATTTTCAATTGAAACAGTGATTAGATTAAACTTTTTGGAATGCCAATATCTAATGCAAAAAAACCCCCAAAAACCCGACCATTTTCTCATCAAAGTTCATATATTTGTTATTAATGTGTAAATTTAACCTTTCATATTTTTAATAATGTGAAAGTTATTGGTTTTAAATATTATAGTATTTCTGTTCACTGAGGACATCTTAAAACGTATCTCTACTTCTGACCTTTTACTTCAAACATAGATATTAGGAATCTTTACTTCGATGTCTCATTTATGTCAATATAACCATGTGATGTTGTACTTTCATATCAGTACAGTTGTGCATAAAACATTTTTTCCACAAATGGGAAAGTAAAATATTTCAACACTTTCACTCAAACATACATATGACATATCACTGGGAACCTGTGTGTAAAACATTGTGACAACTGGCTGTAAAGTACAGCAAGCGAGAAAGACAACTCAGAAAAATTTTACTCTTCACCAAAGAATTCTTCACCTATTACAGACTGCCATAGACTTGTACCCTCATTACCGAGGTGAAAAACAATAGAACCTATATGGGACCACAATTTCTTGTTCCCTTCAAAAATCATTAAACACATAAACATAGTAACTTATCCAAAACAATATGATGAAATCAACATGTTGTACAAGTATAGATATTCTGTAATGCTTCCATTCTAACTTTTTTTTCTATAGCCCATGCAAATTTATTTCAAAATGATCCTAATTAAGGAGTGAATAAAGGTTTAGGATCTAAGTTATTTGCTGAATGCCTGTGTGAGTATATAACAGAGACTTCAGATTCATGCTGACTATTGCTGTGTTAATAAGAGGCTACAGTGAGGCGCAGTCCTATCATAACATTATGTTCACGTTGCGTTAACTTGAAATTTGCTTTTCTTGTGCACTCAGGACTGCTGAGCACAAGCGTTTGCATTAATGCAGATTTCCTCCTAAACTTAACTTTGAGACCACTTTAACGTGCTTGACTGCCGTGTTCACACGCTTGGCTGCGGCGTGAACATGCTTGATAGGCACGTTCGCTTGCTAACAACTTAAAACTAACATTAACATGTACATAGAGAAGGATTTGAAGGAGAATCGATATATACATTGTATATTGAAGTATAAAAACATAGTACTGTGTGCATGTAAGTAAATATTAGAATTAAATAAAACCCTAACGAATTAAGGAATGAATTTTAAAAATATTGAATACAATCTCCGAACATTGAATATAATGAAATTTATTCTTATTTATTATCATTATTATTATAAAATCAATAAAAATAATAATAATGATGATAATCATGATATCCATATATTATGAAAAATAGCTAAATTAAAAAAATAAATAAATAAGAATAAATACATAAATGAATTATAAATAAATAAACAAATACAAAATAAATATATAATTTAATTAATTAAAAATAAATAAATAAAATAGAATTAGAATGTAATGATCCTAGATTCTTTATAGTATAATCTGACGAAGTTTTTTATAGATTCCTTAGTGCATGTCTATGCGATAATTTCCATTATTATATTACAAATGAAACCCTTAATGTGGGGTGTCATTTTAATATTACATTAAATACACGTATATATGGCAACATTTGCGGTAATTTAATTAGATCCCTTTTACTTCCTCCATCCGTACCACTGCATAGAGAATTACAAAGGTAGGCATGTGAATGTGTGACTGAACAGAGCGCACACGAGAATAAATCGTGTTAATGCAAATTTCCTCCCGCGTTAACACAAGGAGCGCACACGCGTCTGGTCAAGCAGTCCTAGCATGTGTGCTAAAGCAGTCCTCGTGACCGCTTTTAGCGTTAACGTGCATGTTATATTAGGACTGCACCCATCTCTTCCTCCTGTTGCCAGGATTCAATATATAACTGAAGAATTCAAAACCAATTTAAAATACCATTAATCAACAACTACCATATTGACAAAGTCGTAAGTGTTTCTTCACTTATTAAGCATGAATTAATACAGTAAAACTAAAATTATTTGTTAAACTTGCAGTGTTTAAAAAGAGGCAATGTGTTAATATCCAAACATTCATAATCTGCTGAACAATTGACTGCATTTAACATGCACATTATCTTACATTAATTGTTTTAATCAATATTTTAAGCTATTGCTACAATTTAGCTTCAAGTAGAGGTATGACCAACCTAATGACAAATCAAAATCATTGATTCAAATTCAGCATGAAATATTCTTTAGGAAAAATAAATTTCTACATTTTTTAAACTCAGGTGTGGATAAGTATATCAGAAAGAGTACCCTCCCATGAAAATCAATTGTTGATGGGCTATAAATTATGCAAAAAAACTGCATTAGATTGGTCTAGAATATTGTGTTTCCTTAACATACAAAATCAAATGTTGACACGTATTTCGATAACTTATTCAATTTGTAAACTTTTGCACATTTTCATATGACTAGGTAGAAGCAGACTTGGTTGGAAGGTTCTTGATTTGCTATCAAGGTGATCCATGTTTCTCAGAGATTTGTTATCTCCTGCTGCCATGTCCCAATGAGACCTAGAAATAATTAAAAGTGATTAAAACCTTGATCAATCAAACTTATAAATAGATACAGGAGGGTATCTTCCTATGACAAACTTATTAGTAAACACAGAAGTGGTATCATACTTTGCGAACCTTACCGGTATTACAGTAAAACACGTTTATGGCGAATCGCTAGGGACTAATAAAACTGGTTCGTACTATGCATAGATCGCCATATGCATATTATGAAATTTACCGAGGGAAGAAATAAAGTTCGCAATAACCAAAATATGTAGCAAATCCTCTTTATTTTGTTAAGGAACAACACGGTAGAACGTTTACATACTGAATTTATTTATAAACAATGAATATATCATACAAGTATTCTGGACCAAAAGATTTTGCAATGCATCCAATTTTCAGAGGAAGTCAGTTAATATTTTTCTTTGTCATTGTATCTGATATTTTATCTGACACAACTTCCTAAAATGTATGAAGACAGTTGAAAACGTCAACATTATATCATGGTTTTTAAGTATTGTACTCCATGTATTTTTGCGAATACCAAAGTCCGCCGCGGTGTCCTTCTTTGCCCGCTATCCTTCATCAACTTTAACAATGATTTGGTATTTAGTTTCTAATGATATCGCTATGCGTTTCCTAGATGGAGAATCCATTACCAAGTTTAAAATATCCACTACAAAGTAAGATAAAGACAAGTAAGACTGACGCGCTTTTGTTTGTCAAACAATTATAACCTCAAATCTGAACTATGGTTATAAACAAGTTGTTATTACTAATCACGTAATTGTAGTAATCACAGGTAATCAGTTCGTAATAACAGTGTGTATTTATGACACAGGGCCACAGGGCCAATGATTTTGGTTCGCAATATGCATTAGTTTGTACTATCAAAATTCGCTAAAAAACAGAAAATTTCCAATAACTTTACGTGACGACAAGGTCGGGGAATTAATTTTGGTTCTTAATGAGCATAAATTCTTAATAAACATGTTCGCTATATGTGGAGTTTACTGTAGTAGACACAGAAGTGGTATCTTCCTCTGCTGACCTTATTAGTAGACACAGAAGTGGTATCTTCCTCTGCCAACCTTATTAGTAGATACAGAAGTGGTATCTTCCTCTGCCAACCTTATTAGTAGACAAAGAAGTGGTATCTTCCTCTGCCAACCTTATTAGTAGACACAGAAGTGCTATCATACTCTGTGACCTTATTAGTAGATACAGAAATGGTATCATACTCTGCCGACCTTATTAGTAGATACAGAAGTGGTATCTTCCTCTGCCAACCTTATTAGTAGACACAGAAGTGCTATCATACTCTGTGACCTTATTAGTAGATACAGAAATGGTATCATACTCTGCCGACCTTATTAGTAGACACAGAAGTGGTATCTTCCTCTGCCAACCTTATTAGTAGACACAGAAGTGCTATCATACTCTGTGACCTTATTAGTAGATACAGAAATGGTATCATACTCTGCCGACCTTATTAGTAGATACAGAAGTGGTATCTTCCTCTGCCAACCTTATTAGTAGACACAGAAGTGCTATCATACTCTGTGACCTTATTAGTAGATACAGAAATGGTATCATACTCTGCCGACCTTATTAGTAGATAAAGAAGTGGAATCATACTCTGTCGACCTTATTAGTAGATACAGAAGTGGAATCATACTCTGCCAAACTTATTAGTAGATACAGAAATGGTATCATACTCTGCCGACCTTATTAGTAGATACAGAAGTGGAATCATATTCTGCCAAACTTATTAATAGATACAGAAATGGTATCATACTCTGCCGACCTTATTAGTAGATACAGAAATGGTATCATACTCTGCCGACCTTATTTAAGTAGATACAGAAGTGGAATCATACTCTGCCAAACTTATTAGTAGATACAGAAATGGTATCATACTCTGCCGACCTTATTAGTAGATACAGAAATGGTATCTTCCTCTGCCAACCTTATTAGTAGACACAGAAGTGCTATCATACTCTGTGACCTTATTAGTAGATACAGAAATGGTATCATACTCTGCCGACCTTATTAGTAGATAAAGAAGTGGAATCATACTCTGTCGACCTTATTAGTAGATACAGAAGTGGAATCATACTCTGCCAAACTTATTAGTAGATACAGAAATGGTATCATACACTGCCGACCTTATTAGTAGATACAGAAGTGGAATCATATTCTGCCAAACTTATTAATAGATACAGAAATGGTATCATACTCTGCCGACCTTATTAGTAGATACAGAAATGGTATCATACTCTGCCGACCTTATTTAAGTAGATACAGAAGTGGAATCATACTCTGCCAAACTTATTAGTAGATACAGAAATGGTATCATACTCTGCCGACCTTATTAGTAGATACAGAAATGGTATCATACCCTGCTAACCTTATTAGTAGGATAAGTAGGCACAGGAGAGTACTTTCCTCTGATAATCTTTTTTTTTAAAAGCAGATACAGTTCCATTATCTTCCATGACAACATTTCAAGTAGATACAAGAGGGTATCTTTCTTTAACAATCTATTAAATAGGTAATGGAGGATTTCTTCCTTTGACACTTTTATAACATGGTAAAAGAAAGGTATCTTCCTTAACAACCTTATTAGTAGGTACATGAGGGTATCTTCTCTTAACAACATTATCAGAGGGCATAAAAAGGTACCTTTCTTTGACAACCCTATGGTACCGGTAGGTATAGAAGAGTACCTACCTCTGACAACCCTATGGTAGGTACAGAAGAGTACCTACCTCTGACAACACTATTGGTAGGTACAGATGAGTACCTACCTCTGACAACCCTATTGGTACATGTAGGTACAGAAGAGTACCTACCTCTGACAACCCTATTGGTAGGTACAGAAGAGTACCTACCTCTGACAACACTATTGGTAGGTACAGAAGAGTACCTACCTCTGACAACACTATTGGTAGGTATAGAAGAGTACCTACCTCTGACAACACTATTGGTAGGTATAGAAGAGTACCTACCTCTGACAACCCTATGGTAGGTACAGAAGAGTACCTACCTCTGACAACACTATTGGTAGGTACAGATGAATACCTACCTCTGACAACCCTATTGGTACATGTAGGTACAGAAGAGTACCTACCTCTGACAACCCTATTGGTAGGTACAGAAGAGTACCTACCTCTGACAACACTATTGGTAGGTACAGAAGAGTACCTACCTCTGACAACACTATTGGTAGGTATAGAAGAGTACCTACCTCTGACAACACTATTGGTAGGTATAGAAGAGTACCTACCTCTGACAACCCTATGGTAGGTACAGAAGAGTACCTACCGCTGACAACCCTATCATAAATAGTTAGGTACAGACAGGGTACCTTTTTCTGACACTCTATTAGTAGGTACAAGAGGAAACCTTCTTCTAACAACCTCATTAGTAGATACAGTGCAGTACTTTATTTGACGGATGTTTTATTCAAATGGGTTACAGAAGTGTTGTAGAGTTTTTATTCATCCTAGGTGTCATTTTGACACTTGAACTTAAGTCTCATCAAAGTCTACTTCAATGCATAAATTTACAAAAACATTTGAAACATTAGTTTCAATATAACATATACTGTATGTTGGTTACTTCTGTTTGCACTTGTGATTCTCAGATGAGCGTAATGTAGGCTTACTTTGTTTTAAAACTCAAACTATTGACACATTTAAATTGAAGCACCTCTTGAACTCACTAGAAAGTCACTCATGTACTATGTATGTACTACACAATGTCTTCAAAGAAAAGTTTGGTAGCTAGATTAAACAGACTGACATACATATGCGAAGAAACTTACATTAAGATTCAGTGTTTTTGTTTTATAAATAACTATAACTCAAAAAGTACTTGTATAACTACATACATGGTACCTGAGGCAACAAGAAATATAATATAACATTCCTAATGAAGACATAAGCTGTACTACAAACTATGACATAGCATTAATGAATGCCCTACCTCCTCTTACGTATTCCTCCTTTTTCTTCCTTGACCATTTTTAAGTATACCAGGCTACACAAAGTAACTTTCATACCTCATTCAATCTGCAAATGAAGCAATGCTGTATAATAAAATATCAAGACGTCATCATAACAAAATGACAATTCTTGTGAATTTCTGAGATCAGCAACCTCTTATACATAGCAACACAATCCTGGGATCAGAACCTGACTGCCTGTACTACAAGTCACACAATCCTGGGATCAGATCTGATTGTCTATACTACAAGCCACACAATCCTGGAATCAGACCCTGACTGTCTGTACTACAAGCCGCACAATCCTGGGATCTGATCCCGACTGTCTGTACTACAAGCTACACAATCCTGGGATCAGGTCTGTACTACAAGCCACACAATCCTGGGATCAGATCCTGATTATCTGTACTACAAGCCACACAATCCTGGAATCAGATCCTGATTGTCTGTACTACAAGCCTCATAATCCTGGGATCAGATCATGACTGTCTGTACTACAAACCACACAATCCTGGGATCAGATCATGACTGTCTGTACTACAAACCACACAATCCTGGGATCTGATCCCGACTGTCTGTACTACAAGCTACACAATCCTGGGATCAGGTCTGTACTACAAGCCACATAATCCTGGGATCAGATCATGACTGTCTGTACTACAAACCACACAATCCTGGGATCAGATCCTGACTTTGAATACAAGCCACACAATCCTGAGATCAGATCCTGACTGCCTGTACTACAAGCCAAACAATCTTGGGATCTGATCCTTACTGTCTGCACTACAAGCCATATAATCCTGGGATCAAATCCTGACTTCCTGTACTACAAGTTACACAATCTTGGGATCACATCCTGACTGTCTGTACTACAAGCCACACTATCCTGGGATCAGATCCTGACTGCCTGTACTACAAGCTATAAAATCCTCGGATCAGATCTTGATTGTCTGTACTACAAGCCACACAACGCTGGGATCAGATACTGACTGTCTGTACTACAAGCCACACAATCCTGGGATCAGATCTTGATTGTCTGTACTACAAGCCACATAATCTTGTGATCAGATCCTAACTGTCTGTAATGCAGGCCACACAATCCTGGGATCAGATCCTGATTGCCTGTACTACATACCAAACAATCCTGGGATCAGAACCTGACTGCCTGTACTACAAGCCACACAATCCTGGGATCAGATCCTAACTGTATGTACAACAAGCCAAACAATTCTGGGATCTGATCCTGACTGTCTTTACTACAAGCCATACAATCCTGGGATCAGATCCTCACTGTATGTACAACAAGCCAAACAATTCTGGGATCTGATCCTGACTGTATTTACTACAAGCCATACAATCCTGGGATCAGATCCTGACTGCCTGTACTACAAGCCACACAATCTCGAGTGTCTGTACTACAAGCCAAACAATCCTGTGATCAGATCCTGATTGTCTGTCCTGCAAGTCAAGCACTTCAAAGCTACAAATAAGTCTGTCCCGATAAATATCTAGATTTGAATATATGCTGATCAAGTACTGAATTACTGGTATTTCCTAATTAGTTTACACCATACAAAGATTGTCATCATCATATCATGGTGGAAATGCCTTCCATCTTGCATGGTTTTATCATTTTTACCTATACAACAGACCCCCTAGAAGCACAGACGTACCTTGTATATGCTAGACATGGAAAGTGGGAATGATAAACTCGAGGAAAATCCTTTATGACAGTGGGTTAGTTAGTTAGTTAGTTAGTTTGTCACTGGGATTTTATGTCACTTTCTCTCATATTACATACTTTTCAATCAGACTGCACTCTTGCAGTAAATCAAACTTATTTCGCGAAATTAGAGATCCACTATAAAATGACTAAACCAACCCGTTCTTTGGAGGCTGGTACCAGCAGTACATCGGGGCGATCTATCTCTTAAGATGTAGCAAACACAGTTATAGTCTACAAAAGTAGTACAATGTATAACAGAGACACATTTGGTACTTTCAAGAAAAGATTTTTCTGGGACATTACAGTAGAAATCATTTATTGGCATATGCCTTTTGTCTGGTATTTGATATGGTATATTCAATTTTAAGGGTACTTATATAATTAACATAAGATTCTACCTTACAGGTGTACATGTTCAAAATTTTACAAATTTTCCCTCTTCGGTACATGTGCTTTGCTCACAAATTATGGATACTATAATATTTCTTAAAGGAAGGTCATTATGATGGGAAATAAGAACCAGGGGCCATTGTTCGAAACTTTCACTCTGGTAAAGCTTAAACCAATAGTTAAATTTCATGTGACTGTATCTTTAAAATGAAAAATCTTGAAGTCATAGTCTGTGTACTGATTTGTCGAATATCAAATATTTCATATAGATGACTTGCTTTCAATTAATAATCCTTCATTCGCGGATTACCCTAGCATCATCTATCCAAGTGAACTTGAGGTCAAAGAAACCACAGAAAGTAGTAATTCTAATTCGTATTTAGATATTATGTTGTCCTTCGACGTTAATGGTCAACTAAACACCTCACTCTATGACAAACGTGACGATTTCAATTTCGCTATCACCAAATTTCCTTTCATAAGTAGCTACATTCCATCATCGCCCGCATACGGCGTATTCATATCTCAGTTAATACGTTATTCCAGAGCATGTTCAAATTACAGTGACTTTGTTCTGAGGGCTAGGCGACTTTCAGTTAAGCTGCTCAACCAGGGTTATATATGTGCTAGACTAGCAACGTCACTGAGGAAATTCTATGGTCGTTACGAGACTCTTATTACTCCATATGATATCTCGTTATCCAGACTTTTAAATGATATTTTGGACTTAGACCGATTCCGATCATTTTACACAGATTTGACACCTTCTATACTAGAAGGTTACCTACGTCGACTTCTCCATATATAAATACATATGGAATTTACACGATCTGACTCTTTCTACTAGGTATATGTGACGGGTGTTGCTAGCAAGCAGGAGATGCTCACTCTCCCCGGGCACCTGATCTCACTCCATCACAGGGGTTCACATATGCTCTTCAAGTAGACATATTTTGTTATTTCCATTTGTTTTTCATTTTCACTGATTTTGTATGTCCTCTGGTTTTATGATTTTTGGACTTGTGCTTTGGATTTATCCATCATCTCTACATCATAGCAGCAACACAGATTTCCTTATTTATGTTTGAATTATATGTTTCATGGGCCTAGTTTCTATAAACTTCATCAGTAGTGACCTTGCCTTTTGATATATTTACCATCAAATCTATAGGCATCCTTCCCTTTTAATAAAATGTTAAATTACCACAATTTAAGATAACTTGACCTGTCAAATATTATCAAATTGTGATGAGCAGTTAATAATATATAATTTATGAAAAGCACCTGGAAACTAGTAATGTCAGTCTTTTCTATTAGCTGTGACCCTAACCTTTGACCTTTTGACCCCACAATCAATGAGGTTCCTCCTCTCTTGATAAGTAAGCATATATCCAAATTTCATTCCAATATGATAAAAAGGACTTGAGTTATTGTCCGGAAACCAATAATTACCGTCTATTTTCATTTGCTGTGACCTTGACTTTTGACTTTATGCCCCTAAATTCAATAGGGTCCTTTCTCTCTAAATAAGTAAACATATATCCAAATTTAATTTGAATAATTTGAAAGGTACTTCAGTTATCATCTGGAGACTAAATGTGTGACGGAAGGACTGACAAAGCAATCACTTAATGCCCCATGCTATACCTGGCGGGGGCATAATCAATTGTCTCTCTAACTTTGACCACTGGTTAGGTTAACTAGTGGTTAAAATTTCCAACAACTGGCCAAAGATTTTCCTAGTGCAAGGCCTTGAATGTGATCTTTATATTTTGAAAAGGTTTTCTTTGAGTAAAACATTCAAACTGAAAACACTGTCACTATGTATTTTAAGTGATATATCTTGACATAAAACACAAAATTTGTTTTCCACAAGATATTACTATCATTTGTATTTTATTTACAATGAGTCCATCATATTTGATTGTTGAGAAAAGTTGTGATATAAATATTGAATTATTATTTTTCCAGATTGTTTGATATCTGACATTTGACCAAAATTTGGTTCTTTATTATCAGTTTGAACAGTTTCTCTCTAATCCCTATGTTTAATGAGTGAAGCCAGCTATCGCTATAGAGTGGACGATAAATAAACATGCCTTGAATCATATGTATATAAACTTTGTAAGAATATTCGGTAAGTTAATGAATTCTGCAGTTTTTCTTTAAAAGTCACAAAGTTTGCTGCATAGAAGTAAAAGCTTGAATGGGTTCCAAAAGAAAAAATACTAACTAGTGTAATTTTAGATAAAGTCTGTGCCTACTTTCATGTCATTCTGCAGTAAAATCAAACAAAATTAAGAGTTACACCCAATAATCCATTTTTATCACTTTCTATTTGCAAATATCCAGCAGACATCAGCTACAGTCCTCTTTTCTAGTGGTGCTGATATAATGAATGAATTTGTATTGTTTCTGTTATTAAAGCACAGTAGAGAGACAATGAAATCCCTCAAGAAAACAAAGTTAAAGACTTGAGGGAAAGGTATGGGTGTGCAAATCTACAGAATTGACAATTTTAATTTTAAAGAATGACTCCATTAATTGGAAAATAATTAAACCTTTATTAAGTACATTAAAATCCTCCAAAAAGTGAAGTCTGTAAGATAACCAGAAACACTCACATACCACAAACTTTCGTTCACCTGGTCTTTTACAAGTGGTTTAATGGTAAACTAAAATTATCAATAAATAAATATTATAAATTTATTAACACAACTGGATACTAGACTACTGAATGGCTGTAATTAATGTTAAATCACATATATCAGACTTATCTACTGATGTGCACATAATTTAACATCATTTTTCGCAAACATTATATTGTTATAATTTAAATAGTTAGTTGTGATGTCAAACTTTTATATATATCATTTAATTTAACATTTATCATGCATTTTGATTGGTTTATAAATTAGTGGTATATCTCATCCAAGTAATTTTTTTCTCTAACGACGTAATTTCCTGTGTTTTCGTAACTGTGACGTCAATATTCACACCACTGTGGCAGAAATTTAGAGAAGTTGAGAAATAGTGTAGACATAACGTACCAATTTCTGAGAATATTAAACATATTTGAAAGGAATTAAACGATAAGGAAAGAATCTTAATTTGTTTTTAGTTGGATGGAGGTATACCATGAGAAAAAACTCTGGAAAACTTATGCATTGAAAATGTGTTGTGATGTCATGAAAGTCAATAAACATTCTGTGGAAGTGACAGGTCATTAAGTTATGATCTAAAAGTGATATTCAGTTATCTGTGCACTATGACCTTGACCTTTGCACCTTTAAATCAATATGGCACATCTTTGACTGACGGGGAACCTCCTCTTAGATCTGAATCTTTTTTTTTTCTATGGTCAATAGCTTGGTACAATTTGTTTCTTGGAATAAAAAGGTATAACATACACACAGTGCTAAATTGTTATTTTTTTTTAAGTACAAATATAAATAACATTGTTATATTATGAAATATTTTATAACGTTAACATGTGCTGTAAGAGTTATCTTTCTAACACTACAATTTGCTATTTCTTGTTCCTATATCAGGATACCAGGTGTAACAAATACTTACTAGATCTATATGAAAATATTTAATGCCATAATATTTTACTAAATCTAAAATAGAACAGATGGCTATACTTAAATACTTTACATATCAGAAGAATTGCACAAAATGTGTTGTACTTATGGATGAGTCCTCTTTTGCTGGTGCTACCACTGAAGAAATTATCTCCTAAGACTATGTAGAATTCTCAATACAACCAGATGGAACCTGTCAAGAATTATTAATCAGGACAATAGCTTTACCTTATAACATGTCCAGCTTGAATATTTAACAAGACGGAGGAGCAGATTGTGTCCAATGAATGTGAATGTAAACAGAATTAGTTTGACCAGAAGTCTGATCTATAGGAATAGTCCAGTCAGTCACAGTCAGCTCCATACTAAAAAGTAAAACATACTCAAAACATACTCAAAAGTAAAACATACTCAAAAGTAAAACATACTCAAAAGTGAAACATACTTAGGAAGGAAGAATGCTCTCTAGAGTCTTAAATTAAATCTGCTATGTTCTTTCTTCTGCTGTTTCATACTGATATTGCTGTCTACAACAAAAAATCAATCTCGTTGTTTAAAACCACCTAAACATGTTATAATGTAACACTGAAATGCTACCAGATGAATCCTGTATGATTTTTATAAGAGGTACATTAACATCATTTTTCAAATTTGATTGTATGAAAAAAGAAGCATATAAAATTGTATGACAGCATTAATGTGGGAAATGACAATATACTTTTAAAAACAATGTACTAATAAAATTGTTGGTAATTTTAAAATTGTAGAACCTTAGCCCAACCACCAAGATCCCTCTATCAAGATACAGGGGATACACTATTACACCGTATAACAGTTAACAAACGAATCCAAGTAATAAATTGTTATACCAGAAATTGGTTTTTTTTTTATAATCTTTACAAAATACAGAGTTATCTCCACTTATATCCAATTCTTTCTCATTTTCATTAATATTCTTTTTACAGTCAATGGCCTGGTACAATTTGTTACTTAGAAAAAGCAGATATAATATATACATGGTGCTTAATTATTATCTTTAGCACAAACATACCGGTTAATAACATTGTTATGTCATGAAATATATCAATTTAAATTCTGTAGTGGAGGTTTTTAATGTTAACTTATACTGTAAGAGTTATCTTTCTTACAATTACAATTTGATATCTCTTGCTGGTCTATCATGAAACCAGGTTATCAAATACCTATCATATCTATGTTAAAATATTAACCGTCATGACATTTTACTAAATCTAATAGAGGAACAGACTTTTACACCTCAATACTTTTCATATAAAAAGAATTGCTCAAAATGTGTTGTACAGTAAAACCTGTTATGCGAGACCACTGCCGTCGGCGACCACCTGTCTTCGGCGGCCATAAAAGTGGTGCACCAATGCATTTTACATTATAAAAGACCTGTCGTCCGCGACCACCTGCAAAACGCGACCGGCGACCACGATTTCTTGTCTAAAACTATCAAATTCCCTGTTTTGCACGACCGCGTTTTCCGTCAATATCGGCAAGCGCGATCGATTTAGAATTAGATTGCCCCCTAAATATCTGTTTAACTCTGAAGGAAATAACCTGCTGAAAAATTGCCTCGGGTATTAAATGAAGGTAAATGCTTTATAAAAGGTGTGAACACTTAATTGCCCTTTATGTTCCCGTCGTATAATACGACCACCGTCCAGGTAGCATTCGCGTGTATCTTGGCACCTGTTTGGCAGGTGATTAATAATAAACTGTTATCAACACACGGGCATTTAACTCGCTTTACTGAAGTGGTCAGTTTTAGCTTGGATTTCAATGTCTTAACATGTCTTTTACGCCGACGAAAAGAAAAAGTGATGCGATGGCTATGTTTAGCCCAAGTCCGAAAAGGAGTAAAGTTTTAACTCTTGAAGATCGCATGAAAGTAATCGAAAAATCAAAACAAGGAGTTAGTGCACGTCAGATCGCGGCTCAACTTGAATGCGGGAAAACGCAAATACAAAATATTTTAAAGAATCGCGATGCTATCCAAAAGCAATGGGAAAGTGGATGGTCTGGTGATCGGAAGTATTTAGTCCCACGGAGAACACAATATGCGGAATTGAATGAAAAAGTGTATAATTGGTTTTGTGATGCGAGATCAAAAAATTTACCCATAACCGGAAAAATGATTCAACAACAAGCCATTATAAAGTCAATGGGTATGCCAAATTGTGACGATTTTACCGCATCGAATGGATGGTTAGAGAGCTTTAGGTCTCGACACAATATTGCTAGTGTGTGTCTTAGTGGGGAGGGGGCAGACGTAAATCCCGAGACTGTTGAAGAATGGAAAAAATCCTACTTCCACCTCCCCGTGGTGAGTGAGGGGCAACAGACCTTAAGTCTGGCTAACGGAAGGGGTACATGTACATTGGAAACGGTCTTTGTAAAATGCATAAATGTGAATCACTGTAATGGAAGACCACCTGTCTTGGAAGACCACTTTTGCTTGGCAGCAGGGGTGGTCTTCCATAACAGGTTTTACTGTACTTGTGAATGAGTCCTCTTTTGCTTATGCTACCACTGAAGAAATTTTCTTTTATATAGAATTTTCAATTTCTCAGCTCAATCTAATAGGACCTGTGAAGAATTATTACTTAAGACAATAGCTTTACCTTATAACATATCCAGCTTGAATATTCAACAAGACGGAGGAGAAGATTGTGTCCAATGAATGTGAATGTAAGCAGAATGAGTTTGACCAGAAGTCTGATCTGTAGGAATAGTCCAGTCAGTCACAGTCAGCTCCATACTAAAAAGTAAAACATACTCAAAAGTAAACATACTCAAAACATACTCAAAAGTAAAACATACTCAAAAGTAAAACATACTCAAAAGTAAACATTGCAAAATTAGTTTATTTTTATCTCCTCTTTTATAGATACATCACAGTTTTATACTAAAACATTCAATATCAAATGTTTCTCAGGCTGGTCTCCGTGCCAATTTGTTTGCCAAATTTACATTTTAAGGTCATTTGTACTGTAAAGTACATTTTTTCAATTGAATCATAATTTTGAAACTTCTCTTACCTTGAACTGTGTCTCTCATTTTTCAATGCCTCCTTCCAAAAAACATGGCTGTTTACATGATAGATACATTGACTAATACGATGTTTTTTTAGCAAAATAATGTACCGGTATATTGTAACTCACCACTATTGTTCCCAGATGTATAGCTTCCTAAAGTTAAAATTATACAAATTCTGACTAATCAGGAAATTTGAAATGCTCATGTTCCAGTAAATGAGATTCAATTCTTCATGACACTTGATCATAAAATATTTCATCTACAAAGGAAGCATTTCGTAAAAGAAATCTCAATATATCAATATAGTTACAATTTACGTATCTTTTCTATTAAGGCTATAAACAATTTGTTTTTAGATTGTAGTTTTACAGTGTTCTCATTAACTCACTACCTAGTCATGGTTTATTGTCTAATAATTCCCGAATCGAATCAATCAAATTATCATCGAGCCGCCTCACAGTGAGATGATAATTTGATTGGTTCATGTGACGAGGAGAATTACTGGACAATAAACCTTTGCTAGGTAGTTGTTATTTCTATTCTAATATGTCTCTGCAGACGACAAGTTTATTTACATAAAAATTGATAATTCAGTTTTCAGAAAATGCACTGGGCAGCATTAAGATCTGTGGCTGTGTAGTAGGCATGGCATATCTGGGGGGGAATGTGTTGGAGAACAATCTATTGAACATATGGAAAAAAATCTCAAGTCATATATGATATAAGAATTATCAATAATTAATTGCTGAGATTAATAATAATAATAATTCTTATTGAAAACCCTGGGTGTGGTTTAATTGACTCTATTTTACTAATTTAGCATATTTGCATGTTTTATTAATTTTCCTAATTCATTGGTTTTATTCCATATTATGTGGAATAAAATGAGACATTGTAAAATATTTTAGAGACTGTGAGGCAAATAACAGGATTTCAAGACTTCCGAGATATGCAACAACTTTGAATTTTACATACTTTTTCATGAAATGTTAGGCATTTAATTTCTTAAGCACAGTATAAGTAACAACGAAACTTTGTAAAATACAGTGGAAAAGGACTATTGATGGTATAATTTATATAAACACAAAGCCTGTGTGGCCTACTAGTAGTTCATAAGGTGCTCTGCTCGTGATGGAGAAGTCCCGCTCTTGGCACACCGGTAATCTGTCTTTCGGGTGAGACAGCAAAAACCGAGGTTTCTGTAATTTCTGGTTCATTATTGACATCAGGGAAGTATACTGTTAAACTATACATCCTTGTTGACATTAATCAAAAGCACCTATCCTCCACGTAAGGTAATTGAAAGTAGGTCAGAATGTGATAAATAAAATAATATAGAAGGTATAAATAAAATTTTTTACCAGAAAAAATTTATTCTCTTTTCAATATCATTTATTTTGTATATAAATAAATAATTTTGGATGATTTCTTGCCCACTATGCTCAAACCAGCAAAACGTCCAGGAACCTCATCTTTCCATGAATTGATAGTGAAAGTTTTATCTGACCAAGCCAATTTTACCAGAAATGTCAGGTGGGTTACAGAAAAACTGTTGTGACGCAACAGCCGGAAAATATCGTGGGTCTAAATTCACTCCAAATCAAATATCTTCTATGCTAGCACTCCAAAGGGTTCCGAATGTATTACTATTCGATCTCAAAAGTGAAAGTACAATTGATGTAACTTCCGGCGACGATAATTTCAATATACTGGACTATCGAACATACCTGCTGTACATTAAGAGCGAAGAACACTCGTATCTTTATTATGGGTGTTCCAAAGTTCTACAGATGGATCAGCGAACGATATCCATGTTTGAGCGAGGTCGTAAAAGAGTTTCAGGTAACTTTATTGACTAATATACTGTACTATTTATGAGATCATAGAATTTGTTAAGTTTGTTGCACAACAAAGTCAGTTGTTGCTTAGATATAAATTTATTGCAGAGCAAAGATAACAAAGTAAAAAGTCGCCAGTCAAGAGTACAGTAACAAAATATGTATATAAAAAACGACTGATACACAATTTATGTTCCAATCAAATGTAGCAAGGACTTATAAACAAGAAGGATTGGAATCTCTGCTTTTCTCACTAACATCTTGCTGTCTTGACCTTTTGTCATGCAAATTAGATCTCACAATGTTCAGTACCCTCGGATTTTCATACAGGATATGTGTTAATCATGAGAATACAGACAGTCGCGTCCTTATCAACAATCTAATACACTCGTGTGTAAATACTGTATTTCTTTCTCTATTTATTCATTTTCCATAGTAAAATCTCGGTACCCGTAAAATCTAACCTATGATATTTTCAGTTTACACCCTTATATGAATAGAAGACTTAAATTTATGATACAGTTTTTGATAAATTTTCATTTATGTGATAAACTTGATATGTGATCACTAGTTGCTAAAATCATAATATGCAGATTCACTTTTAATGTACAATGAATGTGTTAAATCTAATATGCTAAATCAGTTTTGAAAATCATGAATATCTTGATAATAACAACATTTCTAAATTACCATGTTTTTGAAAACTGTTTTAGCCAATTCAATCAGTAGATTAACATCCAGGGTCACCAAAAAATCTGATGGGAGGATTTTATTTTTTAATTTTTATTTCCTGAATTTTTTTCTGAAAAAATATTGATGACAAAATGTTTTTGTCAACAGATGGGTGTCATTTAATGCCCTTATTTCAACAGATAGATAGATTCAAGGTCAGCCTTTAATTTCAGACAAAGAAAGATACCAAGCTTCCTTTTTTTCACAGATGTCATGTTTGTACAAGAAATGAAGGTCACTTACTAGTTTACTGAGATTTAATGTAGAATAAAAGTGTTTTAAACTCTCTGTTTAGTTCAAAATAGCAAAAAAAACCCCCCAAAATAAATCTAAAAACGAGACATATAACATAAACCATGACTAGAATGCATCTGTAAGAATCAATATTGAAGAAGTACCAAACCGTTAATCATTCTCAAAGTCCAAGGACAGATACAAAATTGTGTAAGTTTCAAAAAGGAACTGTTGTGAACCCAGAAATACTGAAAAAGGTGAGACCAGGTGTCCGGGGAGAGTAAGCATCTCCTGTTTGCATGCATCACCCGTCACAGAAATAATAAGAATTGCTTTTTTGCTTCTTGTTTCTAAACCGTACTCTGACATGAAATTTTTTTCAGAATTATAAATTTTGCCAAAAAAAATTTAGGGCAAACCTATTTTAGAGGGGTGGACAGGAATGATAATCTATCAATTAAGTTGAAATGGCCTTAGATTTAGATTCAGTGTTTATTTATTTTATATATATGTCGAGATTTCCTGAATAGAATTCAGTTCAATTCAAATTAAAAGATGCAATGAACATTGAAAATTGATGAATGGTTTGTATGATATCTTTTTATGCCACCATATTGATAGATCAGGGGCATATTGTTTTTTGTCCTCTTTGTCTGTCTGCTGTCCACTTTAACCTTCACCATAACTTTTGAACTGTGAGAGATAGCGACTTCATATTTGGCAGGCATACTCCACTTATAAAGCCCTTTCAAGTTACACCAAGTTCATTGGTCACATGACCTTGACCATGATCTTTCACCTTTATTCTAAAAATTGCCTTGATTGGACTTTGTTGCTGCCAGGGATATTCATGTTTCACAAACACATCTTGTACAATTCTATTGAAATTTTTGTTACAAACAATCTATATCAGTGTCATTCCAGTCTTTTTTGTGCTATTAAGGGGTTTGCATTATTATTCTTGTTAATAGGTGCCATTCTTGTTATTCTATGTACTGATATACATTGTAATAATAATATGCAGTATTGCTTATAATTTGCAGTTTTGCTTTTTAGTAAACCAGTTCATCTTATTTCTTTTGGCTGCTTTTTTAGCTCACCTGAGCCAAAGGCTCAAGTGAGCTATTGTGATCAATCACCGTCCGTCGTCCGTCGTTAACTTTTCACATTTTCGACTTCTTCTCCAGAACCACTGAACAGAATTTGATGAAACTTGATAAGCATGTAGTACTCATGGTCCCCTACAAGTGTTGTTGTTTTTCGTCCGGATTCATCAACAGGTGGCGCCACCACAGGCAAAAGTAGGTCAAAGAGAGTACCCTCCTTTGACAAACTTCTTCTTCAGACCGGGGGCATACAGAGACAAACTGAATGCATAGGAATGATCTAGAGGGATGTGTGAAGAAGTGTTGTTATTTTTGGTTCCGTTCCGAAATCAAATTTTTGACGTTTTTTTGACGTTTTTTTGTACTTGGTAGTTTTAATGCAGAAAAGAGGTATTTTTTTCTTTTAGTAAACATTGATGCATTAATTTGGTTTAATTTGATGATTTTGATGGTAAGAAATACTACTGCGAAGAAAATTTTTCAATATTTTATGTTTTGGATTTTTTATGAATTTTTTAAGACTTTCAAGAAAAAGGGGGGTGGGATAATTGGTGTAAACATTTCACACTTTGAACTTTTTCTTCGGAACCACTTGCTGGAATTCAATGAAACTTGGCATGCATCAAATACTCAAGGTCCCCGACAAATGTGGTCATCTTTGTCAGGATCCATGATTAGGTGGCACCACCACAGACAAAAGTAGGTCACAGAGGGTACCCTCCTTTGACAAACTTCTTATTCAGATCGGGTGCATACAGCGACAAACCGACTGCATAGGAATGATTTAGAGGCATATGGGAAGAAGTGTTGATATTTTTGGTTCCATTCCGAAATCAAATTTTTGACGTTTTTTCATTTTTATTTTGGACTTTGTTATTTAAATGCATTAAAGAGTTATTATTTTCTTTTAGTAAACATTGATGCATTCATTTGGTTTCATTTAATCATTTCTATGGTAAGGAATGCTGGTGCGAAGGAATTTTTTCAATATCTCGATTTTTGAAATTTTTATGAATTTTTTAAGACTTCCAAGAAAAGGGGGGGGGGGGGGAGAATTTTTCATATCTTCAACTTGATCTACAGAACAACTTGAAGGATTGTGATAAAACTGGGTAGGATGCAAATACTCATAGTCCTTTTCAAAGGTTTTGTTTTTTGTGCGGATCATCCAAATTGGTTAACAGATAATGCCACCATGTCTAAAAGTAGGTCTCACAATGGTACATATACCACTTGGTAATTGAAATATGGAGAGTAGCGGTTCAAATCCAGCTGTGGTCAAAAAAATTTTTTTTTTTTTTTTACACATCTAAATAAGTTTTTAGATGTTTCTCAACACTCAACATATGAAATTAGGAATTTTACGTTTAAGACTTCCAAAAAAAAAGGGTGGGGGGGTGTTTTGGCCATTTTTCACATTTTCAACTTTTTCTACAAAACTGTTTGAAGGATTTTAATAAATCTTGGTAGAAATAAGTCACTTATGATCCTCTTCAAATTCTGTTGTTTTCTTCCAGACCTCTTTACAGGTGGCGCCACCATAGTCAAGAGTAGGTCACAAAAGAGTTCCCTCCTTTAACAATATTCTTTTTCATACGGGCTGTATACAGAGACAAGCAGAATGCATAAAAATGATCTAGAGGGATGAGTGAAGATGTATTGTCATTTTGGTTCCCTTCCAAAATCAAATTTTAGAATTTTTTTCGACATTTCTTTGGACTTGGTGATTCAATGCAGAAAAAAGTGTCATATTTCCTAGTTAATTGATAATGATGATTTCTTATGGACTGTTGTGATCATAATTATGGTAAGGATTGTTACTTTGAAAGAATTTTGTCAATATCTCAATTTTTGGATTTTCTGTGAATTTTTTAAGACTTCCAAATGAGGGTGTATAGGAACAATTCAATCACATTTTTCACTTCTGCTGTTATACCACACGAAAGATTTTAATGAAACATGGAATACATGAAGTACTAAAAGTCCTCTATCAATTTGGTAAATTTCATCCAAATTGGTTAACAGATAATGCCACCATGTCTAAAAAGCAGTTCTCACAATAGTACATATACCATTTGGTAATTGAAATATGGAGAGTAGCGGTTCAAATCCAGCTGTGGTCAAAATTTTTTTTTCATTTCTTTACACATCTAAATAAGTTTTTAGATGTTTCTCAACACTCAACATATGAAATTAGGCAATTTTAAGTTAGATCTGGACAATATTTGAAACAATTGTTGTTCATGACCCAGACTTGAAATCAGTCAACAAAAGGCCCCACCTAAAGAAAATGACTAACTTGTTGCCCTGAATGACTTCTTGCAGAGACAAAGGAAATGCTTAATATCAAAATCACCTGAATGGATGTGCAAAAAAGTGTTGTTTTTTATTCTAGCCTGAAATAAAATTTGACATATTTTCAACATCTGTGTTGACTTAGTCACATTAATGCAAAAATAAATGAATTCTTCCTTCATGCATGACTGATAATATAGGTACTCAGGTGAGCGATATAGGCCCACTTGGGCCTCTTGTTTTCTAATTTTAAACGCCCGTTGAAAGACGGGACATATTATGGTATGGCTATGTCCGTTTGTCCGTCCGTCCAGTATGGAACGCAGTAACTTTAGCAATCGTCAGCTGAAACTCATACAAGATGCTTAAATAGTGTAGAGGAAGCCGCTTTTCGATTTTGAGAAAATGCTGTTTTGTGGTTTCGGAGTTATGGGACTTGGATTTTATTTTTTACTATGAAAAGATGCTATGGAATGCGATAACTTCAAAAAATGTCAGCTGTTTTTCATGAAACTCATACAGAATGCTTAAATAGTGTAGAGGAAACTGCCTTTAGATTTTGAGCAAATTCCAATTTGTGGTTCCGGAGTTATGGGACTTGGATTTTATTTTTACTATGAAAAGATGCTATGGAACGCGATAACTTAAGTAAACATCAGTTGTTTTTCATAAAACTCATACAAAATGCTTATTGCTTAGATGATGTAGGGGAAGCCACCTTTTGATTTTGAGCAAATTGTGTTTCATCGTTTGGTAGTTATGGGACTTGGATTTTATTTTTGCTATATTTGCTATAGAACGCAATAACTGTAGTAAATGTCAGCTTTTTTTTTCATGAAACTAGCACAGAATGCTTAAATAGGGTAGGAGAAGCAGCCTTTCGATTTTGAGCAAATTCTGTTTTGTCATTACAGAGTTATGGGACTTGGATCCCTCTTTTTGGATTTCAGTATTTCATAAAAGCATTATCAAAGAGACCCAAGTTTGGGGGTAATAAAACCATATGTTCACATTGATCCCGTCCAAAGTAAGCGACGGGCGTATTAAGCCACACTAGGCGTTGCTCTTGTTTAAGTTTAGTTTTAAATAAGGTAGATTTATTTAATTGATGATATATGTAGTAACAGGTAAATAATCTTTTCAACTCATTGTTGCTTATAAATATGCATAAAACAATCTAAATAAATTATTAATATACTTTTTACATTTTCGTGTCCATTTGTTAGTCATTTCTATCTAACAAGTTGTTATTTATGTCTTTTTTTTCAAATTTCTCATAAAATATATTTTGATACTTCATGAAACTTGTCTCTTGATTTTAACTAATGTATTGTGATATATATTGTATTGTTGCTTAAGTATCATGATATGTATCATATCATGAGACGCTGTATTATTGACCGGATTGCAAAGCACTTCCGGTCTATGAATTGGCGAAAACCGTCCGTCAGTCCATCTGTCCGTCCGTCTGTCTGTTGTCAACTTTTTGCGTTAAGCCTTTGCAATCCGGGTTGACGGTTTCTTGTTACATCTCTAATATCGAGTGCAAAGATACAAAAATTAAACTACATATCTGAATTTACATGTACATTTGTCATGTTTGTAAGCTTTGATAATAAAATGGCATTTTGGTTTTTTTTTTTAGATTCCAGAGTTTGATAATTTGTACTTGGACATGAATGGCATCATTCATGTATGTTCCCATCCAGATGACAATAACCCACATTTCCGAATCACAGAAGAGAAAATTTTTCGAGACATTTTCCATTATCTAGAGGTATTTTCTACTTTTATCATTAAGTAATGCAAAATGCATTTTAAAAAGAAAAGAGATCTCATTATACATTAGCTGATATCCAACAGTTACTGTCCCATGGCACACATGGAATGCTAAGTCTATTAGATCCTGTTTTGCCGTATGCAGTCTATTCTTTCTATACTTAAGACATTTAGCAGTAGACCTATTTAGATACCATTTTATTTATACATGTATCAGTTTTGAAAAAATATTGAAAGTGAATACATGTATAAACAAATACATGAGATAAAAGTTTATTCAGGTATAAAATTAAACAAAATAATGCCGAACCTTACAGCTTAGATTTGAAGTATTTATAAATAAGCTGTGAAACATTGCGATCTTCATTTTATTTAACTTTTCACTGGAGTACTGGTTACTAAAAATTAAAAAGTTGATTTTCAGGCTCGTCACTTGTCTTCAAATGGTACAAAATGTAATAATGAAAAAACATGAAAAATGTTACAGACAATATTTTTGAACATACTTTTTGTATGAATATTACATCTTTGTATAAATATTCTGGTATTCAGAAGTTAATTTATATTTATGGTTGATTTAGTTTTTGTTCCGAATAATCAAGCCAAGAAAAGTTTTCTTCATGGCGATTGATGGGGTAGCACCTCGAGCA
This sequence comes from Pteria penguin, assembly GCA_035048485.1. Lineage (NCBI taxonomy): Eukaryota > Metazoa > Mollusca > Bivalvia > Pterioida > Pteriidae > Pteria > Pteria penguin. Next base: position 20,584,153 of record CM068582.1, read on the forward strand.
AAGATGAACCAACAACGAGGGAGAAGATTTAGGTCAGTCACAATAAACTCTGACTATACATGTAGCTAAGTAAATGCAATGTTTTTTATAATTGTATAGTAACATTTCAGTTTGTCATTTCAATTTTTTTAAAGACTTTACTTCTCATAAATTAAGTTAAAGATCATTTGAGTGATTTTCCATCATACTAAATTTAATAACTTTCATAATGTGTGGTGCTTGGTGATGAAAATCATTATACTTGTAACATAATGTGTGGTTCTTGGTGATGGAAACCAGTATATTTACAACATGTACTGTATACGGAGGGGGGGGGGGAGTAACATGAAATTTACACTATATACAATATGTCATGGTTTTATAAGCTAAGGCAATTCCACAGGTAGTTACATTTTCAATATCCAAATAAATTTAATAACCAAAACAAAACAATGTTACTCTCACAGGATTGCAGAGAGAGTAAATATTTGTTTGTTTAATAAAGCAAAGTCATAAAATTCAGAATGTAGAAATGGATGACTGTACATGTATGCAGTAACTTTCGTCCTGAGGTACAAACTATCACAATCTCATTAAAACTCGATCTATTACGCTTTAGTTTTATCATGTTCACTGTGTAAGATCTCAATACACCCCGTAGCAGTTCATCTCAAATCAACCTTTGACACAGACCAATCAGCGTCCGCTGCACAATTCTGGTCAGTTCATTTTTTTCATCGCTGTGTATGATGTTTTGTTCGAATTTGAACCCACAAACTATGCAGAAATTGCTAAAGGATCGAATAGGTTTTTTGATGTGTGCTGCTGTGAGTTATGGGTTCAGCCATATTTGTTTACACTCATTAATATGGAATTCCTTTGCTGGTCAGCTTTGTGCAGTGGATGCTGATTGGTCCGTGTGAAAGGTTGATCTGAGATGAACTGCTACAGAGTGTATTGAGATCTACCACAGCAAATATGATACACATGTATAGATCGAGATTTAATGAGATTGGAACTACAATAGGTAAAAGTGCCAATGATAGCGGAATTGCTAGAATTAAACAGGAAACACCTGATTCACAATATATGTGTTTAAATTTTTATACATACAAGCTTATCCCTGTAGATTAAAGTTTGCAGTTTTTACTTTACTGCATATTAATAAATAGGTTACCAGTATTCCATGATGTAAATTTCATGTTATACTGTATTTCAGTCTATTTGAACAACCTGCAACAGAATTCTGTTAAAAAACCTAAAATGATTTAATGAAAAATACAAAAATTTTACAAAAATTTATTAACTTTATTAAAATTCAAATAAATTTTATTTCTTTTTTTATTTTAAAATTAAATTTATTAATTGGATTGACCACTTTGATTTTCAGTAAAAATTATTGGAATACATGTAGTTACAATTACTTATGAATTTGTCTTTGGTTTCAGATCTGCAAGAGAAGCAGAGGAGTTGGAGAGAAAGGCTAGAGAATCTGGTGAAACTCTTCCCACTGAGAAAAGATTTGATTCTAATTGTATTACACCAGGTATCTTATTTTAGACTTGTCTAGTTCTTCCCATCGTACTTAAACATGTGAATGTATGATGTTTTTCTGCATATGATTGATTATTGCTTTACATTACTCCACAGATATTTCATTATATGGTGACGGCATCTGCCTGATGCATAGCATAGAAATTTCTACCTTTGCAATGGACCCACCTGAAGTAGTGAGGAATATTTTATGTGCCACGTGACATGGAACCTCAGTTTTTACTGTCTCATCATAAAGACAGAACGTCGGTGTGCCCAGGGCAGGAATAAAACCTAGGACTTCTAGGTCACAAGCCAAGCACCTCATCCCCTAAGCCACACTGGCTTTTTTCTGCATATGAAATTGCTTCAAATATGCAACATTAATCATGGTGTGTTGGCATGTCCAAGACATATCAAAATCTATCAAGACAAGGAAACAAATCTCCACGTAATTTAACACAGATATGTTTCACTTCTCAGCTCCAAATTGTGTATCTAGTTTTGTATGACATTTGAAATACAATATGTCAGACTCGTAGGGGCAATAGGCACAATCTGTTTAATACAAGGAACAACTCAACTTTTCTTATTTCTTGCTTTGTTTTAACAGGTACAGAGTTTATGGTGAAGCTGCAGGAACAGTTGAAGTATTTTGTGACACATAAAGTGTCATCAGATCCACTATGGCATGGCGTAGATGTCTATCTTTCTGGTCATGAGGTATATCATTAATGTCGTGTTTAATGTTTTAATGGTTGCAATGTAATGCCATGGTTTGTTTGTATGTTACTGTAAGTTATTTATGATGTTCTATAGGAAGAATTCTATCAGTTTGGAGTAAAAAGATTAATTCAAGTACTGAAGGTCTTGGGTATGTCTGGCAAAATTTTCTTGCAAACAAACTAGAGATCTTTTTTGACCAAACGTCTTACATGTACATATAGGAGCAAGTTTGGTCCTGTGGTATTGTTTAGAACTCAGATCTGAGGACTGGGGTTGATTCGGGCTGTGGTATTGTTTAGAACTCAGATCTGAGGACTGGGGTTGATTCGGGCTGTGGTATTGTTTAGAACTCAGATCTGAGGACTGGGGTTGATTCGGGCTGTTGATTCAGCTTGTTCTAAGATGATTTATCCCCTGTTTGCCTCCCTACCTGTCCTTTGGAAGAGACAGTAAATTGAGTAAAAAACGAAGACCTCATGTCACTGTATGTATTGGCATGTAAAAGATCACACAGTACTCTGGGTGAGTCTGCAACATGGGACAAAATTATGAAGCAGTGCATCAGGCAAATTTTGCCATAAAGCAACAACAAAATCAAGCATATGTTTTTGCTCATTAGACTTTGAAGAGAATAGGTCAAATACAAATTTCAAGTGTATGCCCCTCTTTTGAGATCTTATATTACTTCATAATGTTAGATATGTAATCACTGTACATTTGAAACTCGCAAAGGTGAAGTTGGCAGGACCAGAGCAAATACTTCATCTTAACCGCAATCAGAGATAAACATAAGCTGTTAATAGAACCATTTCAATCTTCTTTATAAACATATATTAAAGTATAAGTTTACCTGCTATAATCTGTATTTGACGTCTTGAGTTTTCTAATCATAATTGATCAAGGTGAAATGGCTTCATGGTCAAACAATCAGCATATACCTTAAACCTCACTGGAATAACTGGTTTCGTCCACTTTTATTGCTGTGTTAAAGTTGTATACCCTACGATTTGGTATAATTTCAAAAATGAAAGCATGTAAAGCAAAAACTATATTTTTCTCGTATGGCTTAATTTATTAACTTTGCATTAATAACATTTTTTGTTGCTTCAAACCTTTGGAGATATCAAAATAAAAAGAACATACTTTGTAAATAAAGAGGGTATTCCATAAATACAACTATAACCTGACTTCGCGCATGCACAGTTTTGAATGCAGATTGTCAAAGTTACTCGTCAAGTTTATTTACCTCGCCCTCCATGATGCGGCTTACAAGTTAGATCATGTGATAAGATGGTTGTAAACATTATGTTTACAAACATTATGTTTTAGAGAGCTGTATCTCACTTAATACAGCGAATTTGATCACAACATTTGCAAGGGCCTTTTTAAAACATCTTTTAGGATTATACATATAATCAAAACAATTTAGAATAAATTTACCTATAATATGCGAACATAGGGTATACAGGTTTAATCAGTATTTTGTATAAACAATGATAGTTCCAGATAATCAGCGTGAAATATATAGAAAACAGAGTTTGTAGGCTGCAAAATGCGTTCGACATAAGCAGAATTTCGACTTAACTGATTTCAACTTAACCAAAGTAAAATTGTGAAGAAATTAAAGGTTCCCCCCAAAAATTGGGGAATTGCATTTAACTTTGAGATAAACAGAATTTTGACAAAAGGATTTTAAGATTTCAAGTTCAACTGAATGTATCATTTGAAACAGAATTTACGTCAGTATTGCAACATAATTTTTTTTTCCTCAAATAAATTTGAGACATATATAGTTATAAAATATTTCTCTATATATGTTTTTCATAATTGTCTTCTTAGACACCTGGAGAGGGAGAACATAAAATCATGGATTTTATTCGACAGCAGAAGTCTTTAGCTGATTATGACAATAACACACGTCATTGTCTGTATGGTTTAGATGCAGATTTGGTATGTTGAATTATTAAGAATTGAAATTATATTAAAAATTGACAAATAAATACAGTCAACTATCATTTTCTTAAACCCAGATAAATAAAATTTTTGATTAACTGATTTCAAAAATCCCAGTGGTAATGTGTGTATTTCATTATATCTTTACTATGGATAACTTGAAATTTTCATTGTTTCAAACTGAATTGAAAGGTCCCATCTTGATTTTCCACCATACTTTTTCATCAATAATTTGAACCTTCATTGAGCTTGCAATGTCTTAAAATATCAAGTGTTATAACCTTTTCAGATCATGCTTGGCCTTACTTCCCATGAACCTCATTTTTCACTTTTGAGAGAAGAAGTACGATTTGGAGGCCACAAAGATAAAAATAAAAGGTGAGATTGTCAGTGGTAAATATTGATATGAAAAGTATACTTTATGTAATTCCAAATTATTGTCTTATACATTTATTTCATCAGTGGTTATATTGTAGAAAGCACCATCTGTTGATTGCTTCCAACAAATGAACATGAATGTTTAATATTTTTCATTACTGTGAACATAAGCTCCTTTTTTTCAAGAATTCCTAACTAGTTCTATTTCTTTGTGTCATTTGATATAACAGTTCAGTTATTGATAGTGTTAACATTTATTTATATTTGACAAATTTTAGACCATGCACCCCAGAGGAGACTACCTTTCATCTCCTTCACCTGTCACTGATGAGAGAGTATCTGGACTTTGAGTTTGAGTCCCTGAAGGTGAAATTGAGATACAAGATTTTTTTAAATTTCCTCAAAATAGTACTAACTTAAATGTAGTTTGCTTTTGATTAATAGAGTAGGAATGATACAACTTTTACATTTGATATGGACTAAGTAGATACCATCAAGCTGTATGATCAATTTGTGACAAGATGGTGGAGGATTTATATTTTTACTTGATTGTTCCACCAGTGGGTGCTCGATTATGTGTAAATAGCCAAAAACATAAGAATGGCAAATGTCAAGGATCAGATTTCTGGCTTACAAGTGTCACTAGCAGCTTAAGTTGAGTGCACTAATAAAAGCTGGCAGTGCTAGGTACAAATCTGAGGTCATTATACTGTGAACTCTATATCCTGTCACATCTATACCTATTTCTTGTTTAGGCTTTTGGCCTGAGATCATTGTGTTGTGATTTCATTTACCCATTTCTAGTTTAGACTTTTTGGCCTGAGATCAGTCTATTGTATTTTCATTTACCCATTTCTTGTTTGCTCTAGGATAAGTTACCATTTGATTATGACTTGGAACATGTCATTGATGACTGGGTATTGATGGGATTCCTGGTTGGAAATGATTTTATTCCTCATCTGCCTCATCTGCATATCCAGCATGATGCTTTGCCGCTTCTCTGGAAAACATACATGAAGGTTCTACCACATTGCAGTGGTAAGTAAAACACCATACGACTGTTATTAATATATATAAGTAATACAGCATTTCAGGATATGAGATGAAATTATGTATTACAGGCAACTCTTGTTACAACAGCCACTTTTCTTTCAATGGATTTTGTGCTTATAATTTGCCATGCCATTGATTTTCCTCCAGTCATATTTCATTTATGAAATGACGATAAGAGATAAGACTTTCAGATTTATCATACAAATAGACAACCAGGAAATCTGTTTAATGCAATCAGGTTTTGTGCCCTTGACATTGGAACTTTCATGAAGCATATAGCTAGGCTGTGATAGGGCTGTAACAGATATTCCTATCATAATGCAGATTTAGAAAAACAGTGGCTTTATAGGACACAGTCTGTTTGGAACCTTTTTCTTGGTTTTTTTCTTGTCTCAAGGTCAAAGTTAGCAGTCAGTTATAAGCAGATCTTCGCAATTCAGCCATATGGATTTTAGCAATTTATTGTTATAGTTATAATCATGCTTCGGTGAAGTCTCTACTTTTACAACAATGTATGTTCTTTTAGAATAATTTTATAACAGTAAAGAATAAGGATATTATGTAAGAATTTTGTTTCAGGTTATCTGAATGAAGGAGGACACTTAAACTTGGAAAGGTTTGAGAAATACATGAAAGAATTAGCAAAGGTAAGTAATGTACATTTTGTACTTTATATGCCATCAACCGTTATAAAGCAGAAAAATGTAAAAACATTCAAAAGGTCAAATACAGTGGGGCATGGTGAAAAGTTTTTCAGAATCATCTTCAGCATGTTCATATTCCTGTAGATCATGAATTTAAAGTAAGGAACTGCTGTCTTTGACAGTCTTATTGGTGGCATCAGCCATTTTGGAGTGTAATGAATCCAGATCTTGGTAAAACTAAAAAATTGATTGATTGATTGATTTTTGTTTAATGTCACACCACGAATATTTTTTACGTATATGGTGACGGCATCTGCCTGATGCAGGGCATACAAATTTTGACCTTTGCAACGGACCCACCCGAAGCAGTGAGGGATCTTTAACGTGCCATGCATACCATGACACGGGGCCTCGGTATTTACTGTCTCATCTGAAAGACAGAACACCGGTATGACCAGAGCGGAACTCAAACCCCGGCCTCACGATCAGGAGGTGAGCGCGATAACACTAGGCCACGCCGGATTCTAAAACTAAAAGAGATCATTATCAAGATTGCAGAAAATGAAGTGGTAGTGAACTCGGTAGAGTTTAACTGAATATAATTCATTTTATAATTTGGTAGAAAAATTAGGCATAGGAAGCTGCAGAGATGTGACACCTGATTAGTAATGTATGAAGTAATAATGTGGGATTTTCACCTCAGAACCTATCCTCAAAAATCTTCTTATTCCCATAAGAAATACCTTCATTTACTAGATAATAACACCGTACAAGATTGCAGTCATTTTGATAAAGATGCTATTTGACAACTCTTAAACACCATAGAAAGCATGTGAGGTATCAGTTGATTTGACAAGGGCCTCATATGATGTCATTGTGGGGAAAAAAGCTCAAGTGGTGACTATGGCAACCATTTTGATTTCTTTTGCTGTATAGTAAGTCCTTATTCTATAGGAGAGACCTTCTGTAACATTTGGTACTCGGCGTCTTTGTGACCTACATATATATCTATATGTTCAAATTAGACTTCAGAAAGATCTATTTGTACTAGTTGATATTCTGCATGTAGTGTATGATGACTGAAAGATAATCTTGTCCTTTTAGTTTGATGAAGACAAATTTGAAGAAACATTTGCAGATTTGAAGTGGTTAGAGACTAAAGTTGGTGGTGTAGCTGTAAACATGGAGGCCGCTAATGTAGCTGATGAAATCAGAGCAAAGAAGGTATTAGACATCAAAACCAAAGAGATGTTAAAATGAGGGGGGTAACATGCTTACAGTCAGGATGCCCAGGATGTGGACATTATTTAGAATTGACACATAAATAATTTATGATTTACCAGCAAACCACAATCTCTCTGATCTGTATGTCCATTGAACTTGTCCCCTGAAGTGATATTAACTCCTCTAACCGACAGGTTACAATGGCATAAACACACATCATGCATTCATCTACTGACTACAATGGCATAAACACACATCATGCATTCATCTACAGACTACAATGGCATAAACACACATCATGCATTCATCTACAGACTACAATGGCATAAACACACATCATGCATTCATCTACAGACTACAATGGCATAAACACACATCATGCATTCATTTACAGATTGCAATGTAATAAACATGCATCATGCATTCATCTACAAATTACAATGGCATAAACACACATCATGCATTCATCTACAGATTACCTTTAGTTAACATAAATATACTTTTGATGTCTAATAATACAAAATAGTTTGCATGTATTTTCCTTTAATTTTAGATGAAAAAAGAGAGTGAAAACAAGTTTGCTGTTTTAAATGAGGATGAATACATTGGAGATGAATTTATACCACAGTCAAAACAAGGTCAGCTTTAAATATGCTTGTTTGTATCATTTCTTTCTCATTTGCTTTTCTGTGTATAAAACAGCTCTACTGATCACTTCAGTCTATTTCCTATCAATTTGCCTATTGTCCTCCCTGTGTTAACTTTGTTCTTACGGCTCCTCCTGAACAGAAAGCTCTAATGATAAGGGGATCAAATGTGGTTTAAAGACATGTTGTTGGTTCGAATGGAAATCAAGAGTCCTTCAAAGTTGCCGTGGTAAATGTGGTGGACGTTCAATGCCATTGGTCATGTTTAGGACCACAACCAGAAAAAGTTTACCAGCATCTTTACCAATTTCAGTAAAATGAAAATCAGATTGCAATGTGTATCATGAAAGTGTAAACCCTAGTGACTCAGGTCTATAAGAAGCAGTTTCCATTTTTAGATCAGTAAAATTTGTCAAATTGTTGATATAAATTTTTATATAAATTATAGGGAAGATGAAGACACCAGTTGCCATAGAAACACCAAATTCTGAGGAAGACGATGATATCGATACTTTTGATGAAGAGTTTACTCTCCACAAACGCCATTATTATATGTCCAAGATGGAATACGAAAATGTTGACAAGTTAGTCAAATTAAAATTATTGAAATAAGGATACATAAGGAATAATGGCAGAAATTAATGATTTTATATTCTTACAGTATTTGACTTACTTTCATTGAAATCTAAGATGTTGAAATCAAATCCATTTCCTGAGCAGACTTTTGCATTATTATTCAAATATTTCATTGTTTTGAGGAGAATATTATACAATTAATTACTCCCTTTGAGGTCAGTACGGCAAATTGATGACCCAAGACCTTGCACTTGAGGTTGTCTGACCTGAAAGAGGCCTTACGGCTTAGAATCTTAATAGAGGTATAATAAACCAAAATGTTTGTCCTGAGGCTTCCAAGCATGAAATATGATGTTCAAGTTCAATAAACAATAATAGTTCAGTACTATTCTCAAAGTTTAATGGAATATATTGGAATCACCTTGTGCTTCTGTCTGTTCATGGCAGTGTACCTCTTTGTATAAGCTTTAGTGCAAAGAAAGACCTAATGTAGATATCTAAGAAGGGAGATTACTCTGACTGTGTTCATTTACCTGGAGTTATGGCCCATGTCATGTAAAATTTTTCAGATTTATGAATTTTAAAATTTTCATCGTTTCCATCCAAAAAAAAGATGGCCATTACAAGTTATATGAAATTTAATTCTGAGTATTGTTTCATGTATATCATTTTAATTTTAGGAAGATTTTACGAGAGCAATGTGAAGGTTATGTTCGTGCAATTCAATGGATTTTACTGTACTATTATGAAGGGGTTCCATCATGGAGCTGGTAAGCAGTGGCTATAAATAGGTTTTATAAAGTCACTAGTTATACATCAGATGTGGCAAATGCAACAGAATGGTTTTCTTTACATAGAAGTCAATAATTTATCATATCATAATAGAAAAAGGGAAGAAATGGTATAATAGTATTCTTTGGTGTCTTGACAGTAGTTTTTAGTTCAGAGAATTGTAGAGTTTTGGGAATATCTTGGATTCATCCAGTCAATCTGTTCATATGTGTTCAGTAAGAAGTTTTAAAAATTATTTTTTATGCCACCTGCATTTCTACAGCTTTAAATTGTCAACTGTTATTTTTCTGTCCTTTTTTCACTACATAATATACGTGTATATAGATCATTGATTGTTCTTCTGTGTAATTTCATTCATGCTATTTTCTCACTTGTGAGAGAATTAGTTATATGAGGAAAGTTTTAGTTACAGATACAAATGTAATATATTTATTTATATTTTTGTAGGTATTATCCACATCATTATGCACCTTACATTAGTGACGTAAGAGAATTCAAGGATATGACAATAGAATTTGACTTGTCAAAACCATTTTTGCCATTTCAACAATTAATGGCTGTCCTGCCTGCTGCCAGCAAAGAACTTCTTCCTGTACCATATCAGGTATTACACTGTGTGTACAGGGCTTTGAAATCAATAATGAGTTATACTCGTATCAAGCAATCTTAGCTTATCTGAGAAGACTCAGATGAGCTTTTATGTATCTTGTAATGGAAGCAAACTCCAGTAAATTATAGACATAGTGTTGTTTCTATCATCCATTCCATCCTGCCCATCATGTTTCTGTCAACATATAACATTTTAACATCTTCAGAACTATTTGATTTTGATGAAATTTGGTTCAGATAAAGTATTGAAGAAACTTGCAAGTTTTTTAACATCAGTAGATCTGTCAACAAATCGATTTTGCAGGTTGGAGCAACATAAACTTCAGTTGGTGCACTCATACTGCCTTATGAAACCAGAGCAACTGCATAGATCTATCCCATATCCCAGATTTGTCATCATTGTCATCCTTTATGATATTTGAACTAAAATTTTTTCAAAATGGCCACCATGGTAGACATCTTCATTTTTCTGTCACCAGTATTCCAGTACAGTAATATCCATTAATAGGAAATCTTGACTGGACTTTAGTATGTCTTTTAGTTTGATCTAATTTATAATCAAATCATTTTGATATTCTGGATATGGCTACTTCTTTGAAAAATTAGTCCTCCAACCTTTTCATTAAGTTTTACAGATATTAGACCTATCTTCTGTTTACATAGCTGGGATAATTTTCCTTCATATCTTATATCAGGACATTAACATTAAAAAACCAAAATTCTAATTCTGAAATTGCTGGTTCTGCACTAACTATGAAATGTAAATCAAAGAAACGATATCATAAATGCTTTAACTTCAGTTTAGAGTCTGATGACACGGGGATATCATCCATACATAAACGTCAATGTCTTGTCACGTCAATGATTTCAGAGTCTGATGATTCAATATATCATGGATACATAAATGTCATTGTCTTATCATTTCAGACCCTGGTGACTCGGGATATTATTTATACGTTAATGTCATCGTCTTATCATTTCAGAGTCTGATGACCCAGGATACATGTATTATCGATACATAAACGTCATTGTCTTGTGATTTTTGAGTCTGATGACTCAATATATCATGGATACATAAACGTCAATGCCTTATGATTTCAAAACCTGATGACTCAGTATATCATGGATACATTAACGTCATTGTCTTGTGATTTTTGAGTCTGATGACTCAATATATCATGGATACATAAATGTCATTGTCTTATCATTTCAGAGCCTGATGACTCAGGATATTATTTATACGTTAATGTCATCGTCTTATCATTTCAGAGTCTGATGACCCAGGATACATGTATTATCGATACATAAACGTCATTGTCTTGTGATTTTTGAGTCTGATGACTCAATATATCATGGATACATAAATGTCATTGTCTTATCATTTCAGAGCCTGATGACTCAGGATATTATTTATACGTTAATGTCATCGTCTTATCATTTCAGAGTCTGATGACCCAGGATACATGTATTATCGATACATAAATGTCATTGTCTTATAATTCCAGAGCCTGATGACTCAGGATCTCAGTCCAGTGATTGATTTCTATCCGATTGATTTCAAAACTGATCTAAATGGTAAACAACAGGACTGGGAAGCTGTGGTACTCATACCATTTATAGAAGAAGTAAGTGCCACAGTACAGAACATAAATGAAAATGATGCAAAGTTTCAGCACACCAACTTTTTTGACAGTCGGGTGTTTGGGGCAGAATTTCTATCTATAATTTGATGATGTCTGCACTTTTTGTCTCCTGCAAAACAGTATGATATATAAGGACTACTTTGTGTGTTGTCCAAATTAAGTCAGTTAACGAATTTGCTGGATTAGAAAATGCAGATTATTGCAGATTCTAAATTTTCTTGTTGTATGTATATACATACATCAGTGTAAACAAATTTTCATTTTTTAGGTCACAAAAGTTGCTTAAAAAATATTATTTTCAAAGGAAATTTTATTTGGTTTTAAGCATACGGGATATATCTATAAATTTTGGTTTGATTACCAGGAGAATCTAGAAAATCATATTAGTTTGATTCTATTTATGAAATTATATTTATATCCTTTCCACATTTTGGATTTGAAATCAGGTTCTTAAACAATTTTACCATGAAATTGATACCAATTTGAGCCTTTTGTTTAATACATACAATTTCAATATGCTAATCATTTCACCAATGGTTAATGTTTGTTTGGTTTTTTTTTTTAAGAACCGTTTGTTAGAGGCAATGAAAACAGTAGAAGGAAAATTGAAAGAATCAGAAAAGAGAAGAAATTGTCATGGACCTTGTTTGTTGTATAGATACACCTCTGAAGAACAGGATCCTTATCCCTCATCACTACCTGGATCTTTTCCTGATATAATCAACAATCATGCTAGGTACAGCTTTTATAGCCTGCCTTCACTTGCATATAAATGCAAAAGAATTATTGCTATATCTCAAGTATTGTTATCTAAAATGATGATAAGGAAAAAGTCGAGGTTTTCAGATTTCATTGTTTTTATTTGTCTTTTCGCATTTTGATTAAATGGTTGACATATTATGTTCTATTACTATGTTAAGTTCAGTGTTTTCATATGTTAATGAAATATTAGAAGTGTTGTATTTATAAAATAGATTAGAATTGAGATGAACATCAGGTAACTGTGGCAGCTTAAACTCTATTGTCTAAAATTGTCTAGAATTTATGTATAATGATTTTGTAAATGTAGGACTTACATAAAATGTCATATAAGATTCTTCTTCTTCTTCCAATATGAAGTGGTCTCAAAAGTTGAGCGTTATACTTCATATGTGTGTACTTGGTATTTATGAAGTTTAAATGTAAGAAGTGTTGTCAGTATTCCTGTGAGGTGAATATCATAATGTTTTCTTATTTTCACTTATTTGGTAAATTTCTAAAAAAAAAAAAAGGCATTTACTACTGTGTGTTTCAGATTAACTCACATCCCACCAAAGGCATTTGTAATAGATAAGAAGTTGCTTGTTAAGGGTCTGTTACCTGGAGTCAAACTAGATGTCTACTTCCCGGGATTTCCCACACTTAAACATATACCTCATAAGGTGAGAAATAACGACAAAAATATCTTTTAGTGTAAAGTGTTACACCCTTTTCTAGAGACCTTTAATCTTCTATGGTAAAGTAGTTTCTTTCATGTGGTGATATGACTGAAAAATTGTTGAAAATGACATGAAACTTCCATCAACCAACAAAACAGTAATAGGAGTAGAATCTGGATTTCTGAGAAGTACTTTTGTTTCATTATTGTTGTTGTATAACAGTACTTTAGAACTAATTCATGTATACATTTTATAGTCAGAGCTTGGAGGTGAGGGAAATCTGTGTTTGAAAACTTTTGACCTTTCAGGTGTAGTACACTTTATCACTGACTCTGGTTTAAGAGGTTAGGTACCTCCTGCTTCCTTGTCGTGATATAAATGAAATCTTTTTAGAAAGCAATGTAGAACACTGATCAACCAACCAACCACTTACTCTGACCAATAATGATACACAGACTTATTGTAAGTGAGGCCCTGCAGTAAGTTTTAGCAAGGTACTTTTTTGTCCATTCAGTCATTGATGCCTTTTCTTACTCTGTACTGCATATTATTTCTGATGCATTTTGTCACTGGTACATATATGTTGCTAAACAAACATGTACCTGTACTTTTGGTGAAAAATGCACTTGTTTTCCTTCTGATTATATGAAAATTTTATTTAGAAAGCTATACTGATTAAGCTGTTTCAAGTATGGTATTCACTTGTGTATAATACACACTTTTTTTCATAAAATCTGACTTCGATTTTCCAGGTGTGTATAATACACGAGATCTAAAACAAGAAATTTTTTTCCAGATGTAAGAATTCATATTTCTGCAGCAATATTGCCGTAAATGTCCACAGACAATGATCAGAACATGACCATTAGACTTTGGGAACCCTTATACTTGACCACTGAAATCAATTTTAGACATTTGATAAAGAGATTATCATTACAGTTTTACCTCCTTGTGTTGAACAGTTTACAATATGCGCTGAAATGAAGATGTTTTTAAAATGAGAATAACATATTTTAAAATAACAAGTGCCGATGCAATCAAATTATCTTATCATCTTTGATCAAGGTCAGATGGCTTCGGGTTCAAACAATCAGCCATCATTGTACACCCCGCTGAAATAATTGGTTGTTCGCATTTCTTCTACCTTTTCTGCTGTGTTAATCAGTTTTTTTTGTACAAACACTGACACTTCGAGACAATGAATGTAAAATATATAGAAAATGATGGCTTTGCTTCATTATCGGTATTTTATCAAGAATACTAATAGGGACGTATATAATACATATATACACGTCCCTAATACTAATTACAATTTCATTAACCATTCTTTAGTTTTCTTTCCATTAACACAATGTTTGGATCACAAATTAATTTTATTACGGCAGTTGGGTTTATTACATTCATTGAATATCCTAAGGTTCAGGCGCGTAACCAATTGTGTTTTTCGTAAAGTAAAATCTGTAATACAGAGATTTTTTCTAGGTAAACTTAAGGTTCTTGATCACTTGCTTATGTGGCAATTTTACCTGCGTATTATACACGAGATGTAGACTTTTTCTCAAATTATTTTCCAAAAGTTGGGGGTGCATATTATACACAGATGTGTACTATACACGAGTGAATACGGTAATGCTTATAGCATTTATATCAATTTTTTTATCGATTTCTAGGCTTTCTTGAAGAAAGATGGAGTGAAAGTTTTCCAACACAGCAGCAAAAATGAAAATATGTTGTTAGAAATTCTGCAAGATGAAGAGGAGGTATGTGATAGACAATTTATAAACTGCATACAAATTCAAGAAAAAGATACTATTGAATAAATACCTATTTAAAAACTTTTTTTATATTCACAAATATTCTATTCTTTAACACATGACTATTGTAATGTCCTCTTCAGGGTATATAGTTTTGCATTTTGCTGTCATTTTATCTCTCTGTAGTTCTATCATGTATTGTAATACAATTGTATATTGAGAATGTCCTTTTTAAAACTCACAAGGATGAAATAGACAGATTTCAGTATATAAATGCTGGTCATTAAGTAAAAGACGTACTGTCCTACTGGTTGCTCTTTGGTGTTGTGTCTTTTGGATTTAATGTCACAACCCAAAAAGGTTTCATGTCATGCTGTTACTATGTAAGTGAAGTAATCTTGGCATGGTGTAAAACAGTAAACAAATCTTGACCTCTTGACCCTGACCTTAGAGCAAATTTATGAAAAACTTAAGCTTTAGCTTTCTCCTTTTAACAGTGAATGACAGGGTTCTCATATTTGATATATAGATTTGTAATAACAAGAACTTTTTACACCAAATTTTTTTGTACTTTGTGACCTTGTTTTGACAGTAACTTTCAAACTTTTTTCATTTCTTAAAATTTCTTATGCATAATTCACAGGTAAAAGTAATTTTTATAAAGTATATCTTCACCTGGCAAGCTCTGTTGTCTTCTAACCACTCATGTTGAGTACATTTTACAAGAATTGAAGAATTTGATTATTAAACATTTACCAATACATGCACAGCTGTGAAATGTTGTTCCAGTTATTGGAAAAACAGTGCTTATGCTGGTTTGATCCTGAGTCTTTTCAGTACTGGAGGGGTTTTTTTCCACTTCTGTAGGTAGTCAAAATTTTGTGAAAAGTATATATCACTTGTTTATTGTTATATAAAATACTTTGTATAAAGATCTCAATAAAGAATGTTTAGAAATCTTTGTTGTCATGTCATGTATGCAGATCTTTTTCATATTTATTATTACATGCATATTATTTTCAGATACCAGATTTGGCTGTCTTGGCAAATGAAATCTTAGCCAAATCTGTCTATGTTGCCTGGCCACATCTGTTTGAAGCTAAAGTCATCTCTATTTCTGATGCAGAAACTAGGTATAGTTACTAGTCCATATCAAGTATAAGTTCATAATTACTTCTGTATCACTTACCATTAGCTATTGTGATCATCTTTCATTGGGCATCTGTCTAGTCTGTTTGGCATAAAATTTCTGCACTTTGTACTTCTTGCTCAGCACTAATGAAAGGATTTTGATGGAACTTAATATTCTGATGAAAACTAATAGATCTCTCCTTGTTTTGGATAGTATCTACCTGTAGTGGATCCAGGAGTGTGTCCTCTTTTGATAAACTTCTTCAAATATGGTGCAAAAAATGAAAACTCAATCTAGCAGATTATTCTCCAAGGATGTGGTGTTTTCTTTCCTTATTATTATTTTTTTGTTTGAGTATGTTTCTGATGCTTTCAGATTTTGTCATGTGCTAAAACTTCTTAGATTTGGACTTTTGATACTTAAATTTAGGTTAGTGGTATTAAACTTCAAGTTTAACTGGTCTTGAACCAAGACTGCATTGTCATATAAAATGTATTGTAAACTCATCGTAAATGAAATATGTAGCTAGTGTAACTATTTCATAAAACCGAAATCAAGAGATGAAATGTAAGAATATAAGATATTTCCAGCTGTGAGCTAGTGTGGCTAAGTCTGTACTATTGGCTTGGGCAGATCAGACTCAGTAATGTCCTGTCTTTCAGATAAGAGGGAAAAGATCCCAGTGAGATCCCAAGTCACTTGTATATAAAAGAGGACCTGTGTTGAAAACGTACCAGGTCTCATTAGTCTCTTATCTTTTTGGAGAAGACACAAATAAAAGTGGGTCTGTGTCACTATAGGTCTTGGCATGTAAAAGATTCCTCTTTGTTCTTTGTGGGTCTGTCATGTAGAGTGAAATGTTTGTGCAAAGCAGCAAGTAGAAAAGTAAATAATTATTGTTAATCTTCTGACTAAAGCTACAAAGCAACATATGCAATACCATGTCTCTAGATCTCTTTTCTTGTTTACTTATAGTTTATTTGCATTTTCATTTTATGTTTGTTTATATATATTACAATGCAAAAGAAAAAAAACAAAAGACAAAATTTCATTCATTTATGGATCACACACATGCAAGAATTGTTCAGAATAAAGAAGGACCAATTGACCATCTTTACCTACATATTTTAATACTGATATTGATCAAATTCTCTGTGTTGTAGGTACAGTATAGAGGAACAGTCCCGTGTAAATCAGGGAAAGAATAAGAAAGAGCAACAGATGGAGATAAAGAGAGAAAATCTTGATGATACTGATTATGCACAATGGACAAATGAAATCAAGAGTCTGACTGAAAGGTAGGTGACTACAACTCGAACAAGAGTGGCAGGGTTCAAATTCTGTCACAGAAGTTAATGATCTTGATATTGAAACTGGTATATTTAATTAAAAGTCCAGTTTAAATAGATGAACACTTATAACCAGTATTGATATGGAAACAAAATGTATTTTTCATGCATGTTTCAGATACAGAGATCGCCTTGGAATTGTTTCTGGAGATACTGGGTTCCTTATCAAAGCATTACCTATGATTGGTCGCAAGTAAGAAGGAATTGTTTTATTATAGATTTTGATTTTACTTGATTATAATGCATGTATTTACAAATATTTTTGCTTAGAAGTCAAAAAAATGTAGGAGCAAAAGCTATAAATATCATTTTGGAGATAACCCTGATTATTAATTGGCAACATCACTGCAGGAAATTGAGATAATTGTCCTTCTGTTGTGGGAGATAGGAAGTAGGAGTTTGTAGCTACAACTTATGTTGCGGGAGATAGGAAGTAGGAGTTTGTAGCTACAACTTAATGTCATGTATTTAATAGGGCTGATCATGAAACGGTGAAGAGTCACAAGATTCACATCATCTCGGTCTGTGTCAGGAATGAAAGATATGTCTGGAAATTTCAGTTTATAATTAATAAATATAAAAATTCTTTGAAAACTTGTAGGTAAAATGTATTTACTATACTGATATGGAAACAGAGAAAGAAATTCTACAAGCAACATGATGTCTGATATAACATTGATTTATTGATCATTCAGACTTAGGTCATATGCTTTATATAATACGTAGGTATATTTGTGGATCACATGGAGCTGTTACATTAGAGAAGCAATTTGGCAAACATCCTGTTCCTTTTCTATATCAGGCCACTGTACAGGTATGCTTTTTCATTTATTATTATGAATTGTTATAACTATATCTTGGCTGACACTGGCAAATGGTCGAATTTGTTTTGCTGATTTGCCATCAATCTTATCGTTCATTTTTCTAACAAGGAAAGTGAATTTCTAGTACAAGAGATTTGATCATAATGTGAAAATAATTCAGTTGTTTTTAAGTAAAATTGAATAGACCTAGAGCAGATGTAAGCAAATTTGGAGATGGGCTGAGAGGAGCTTGATACGAGAATGTTATCATCTTTTACTATATATTGCTGCCACCATTGAACAATAAGTGCTGTTGATAATGGATCTAAGTCAGTCACAGTTGTGTTTTGAAGAGTTTTTACAAGGTTTTTATAGCTAAATGATTTATCAGTTCCTTACATGCTAAAGCAGTTACAGTTGCCATGCTGGATACAATTCTTTACTGGGCTGTGCAGATATTCTCTATCTTACCTTACTTTTGTAAAAGGTCACTGCTATTTTGCAGTGTGTCTGACTCCATATCAATCTTAGAAACTGACCATTTTACCCATCAGAGTGAAGTTGTATGGCTATAATGTGTTTTGCTTTAAAAGGCGTGATGTTTTTAAATGTGTAACATTTTTCTTGTTAATAATACTTGTCAGTTTTGTTTGAGAAGGAAATTGTGTGTTTTAAAATCTTTCTTGACTAAAATACACTACTATTTACATGAAACATCCAACCAAATATCAGTGAGTGTCAGGCTGGATCAAGATGAATTTTGAGATATTATGAAGTTAAATTTAAGGCTTATCTTACGATTAATTCAGTATAAAACACAAGAAAACAAAAGTGGAACATCGATCATGCATACATGTATATCGGCCAATCAGATCAGATGAGGACCAAGTATTGATGATATGATTCTGAATGATGAGAGTTAATGATTTGGTAGCTTGACTGTGGTATAGGGTATGACTTGTCGTTTCCTTTAAATGAAATATAGATATCTTAGATATAGAAAATGAGTTTCATGGTGGCCATTCTGAGTTTTTGTATTCCAGGCCTTTTTTTTTCATATATTTCTAGATATTGAAATGAAATGAGCTGTGGAGTTGCAGTTTGATATATATATATATTCATGTATTGTTCTGATATTTTAAGATTTTCATTCTACATGTATAGTACATCAAAATGATAGTTTCCATAGTTGACTAACTTTGAGGAGAGTTACTACCATTTGCAGGATATTAAGATATCATAAAGAAAATTGCTGTATA
This sequence comes from Pteria penguin, assembly GCA_035048485.1. NCBI lineage: Eukaryota > Metazoa > Mollusca > Bivalvia > Pterioida > Pteriidae > Pteria > Pteria penguin. Next base: position 20,603,625 of record CM068582.1, read on the forward strand.
CTGCCTCAACTATATATACATGGAGTTTTTTAATGTTACATAGTGTATCACTGTATGTATGACTTTTCATTGACAGGATATCAGTGTACATGATCCTTCCTTCAGCCAGTTTAAGACCCTGGGAGAATTATTCCCAGTCAAGGAGTTAGTATTTATGTTAGGCTGGCCTCACTATGGTGCTCAGGGGGAGGTGGTAGACGTAGAAGAAGGAGAGTCTCCTAGAATTAGAATAAATGTCTTTATTCCAGAGGAACCAAATCTGGATAAATTCTCCAGCAATATAGAGGTAAATAAATTCATTCTGGAGGAACCAAATCTGGATAAATTCTCCAACAGTATAGAAATATTAAATGATAAAGTATTCATTAAAATAAAGCCTGAATCCATCCAAATATTAATTTTGGGTATATACATGTGTATTTTGGATTCATTTGATACACTAATTTATACAGTGCAAGCCGCTTAATTGAATAAGCTATTTGTCAGGACTTTATTATTCAAATAAACGAATATTCAATTACACGGCGTGACGAACGAATGCAGTTTCAAAGACCAGAAGATCGACAGATTGTGAAAGAATTGCATACGTGTATAACTTTCGCGGTATCTGTAACGGAATCATTGTACATGTATCTATATATAGATACACTAGAGTTACCTCTCTTAGGTCCTCTTCTTGTTTGCTTGAGCTATATGAAAGTCAACAGACTACATTTTCGATAACTTTGCAAATGTGTTCTTAAGTACAGTGCCCAGATGTTATTAAATAGTTACATTACACCTGCACGTCTGACCGTAAAGATAAATCCGCTGTCTATTGAAACACATGTAATTGTATCTCAGTCGTGCGGCCACGGTGATCAAAGACACAAGACGGGTTCAACAATTTATTTTAACAAAGGCAAATTAAAAGGCATATTCAAACGAGTAAATTTTCAATTTTCCATCGGATAGAACAGGCTGAAGTCATCGCTTTACTTTTCCTCCAGGAATCGTCAAAGTATGGCTATTGCATCTTTACGTTCGCCGTGCATTACTGGTGCTGTTTCTTCAACCTCCTCGTCGTCACTGGTGTCGCATGGTCTGGTCTCGTCTTCAGGGAAACTGGCACATATTTTCTCCTCAGTCCGGGCAGCTTACCTCTCCAGGTTGCCATCGTTTGTGATGAAGGCATCAAGCGTCTAGCTATCAACTCCTCTGGCGGCCGGACATTGTCAGTTTTGGTTGCGTCGTTGTCTGACGAGACAAAGCCAGCCTTTCGGAAGCAGTTGGCGATAGCTGTGGGCTTGACGGTGCGCCAGGCCTTACTTAGTAAGTGGACGGCATCTAGTAGGGTCAGTCTTCACGCAATGCCGTTGACTAACAGCGTCATCTTGTCGATGTTTTCGGTGATCTTGCGCACGATTTGGCTTCCGTAATTAATTAATCCTTTCATCCCTACCGCTACGGCCTATTCGACATTTAACGTGTGATTTGGTCAACAGCTTTTACCTGGACAGGTGTGAAACCATTTATCTGTAATTGATAGGTCGCTCGCACCGTAGTAAACAAGATGACCTTGGGCGTGATACGGTGAAGTTTTAACAAAGGTATACTTGGTAGGATAATCGGGCTATTCAAATAAACGAAGTTGCTTCTTTATTCTAGTGTAATACGTGGCGGATTTTCAATAGATTTAATAGAAAATGGTTTTGGATTTCAGCATCTTAGTCAATAAAACGAAATATTCAATAATGCAACATTCAATTAAGTGGCGGGCACTGTAGTTACTTTTAACGTATAGCTTATCATTTATGATTATTATGTGATTATGTATTTCAGCATTATTCTCAGCAGTATTTCCCTGGATATGTAGCTGCTCAAAGGTCTGGTATCAGTTCTCATTTTCTGTCACGGATCACAGGAAGTATCTATATCAAAACTGGGTCAGCAGAGTCGCCTGGAGAAGGACAGAATGTCAACATTGGACTTAACATGAAAGTAAGTGTTGACTCAGCTAGTATTTGTTGGGAATAATTATGAACACATTATTTAAGGCAAAGATCTGGTTTTGAAGTGAAAAAACATATTGTATATGAATGTTTTAAATCTGCAAGAGAATTGCTTTAAAAAGTGCTTGCAAAGAAAATTGTGAATGAAACCTTCAAACTTCATCATTAAGGATCATCACTTGTTTATATTGTTCACTTCCATCTTTCATTATATTTTTATTTCCATTCAGCATTGATGCAAATAAAGTAGCAACATTTTGATTTATTAGTTTGATATTGAGAAGGATAATCATTTAACAGGTTTGTCCTTTAATAAATCAGTAGAGCATCACCTGCTGATTATTATTCTACAAAATCTAGAAATGATATTGACTATGTTTTTAGAAATTAGATATTAGCTTTTGTGGTAGATATCTTTAAAACCTTCAAACACACATAATAATTTGTTTTTTAGTTCACGAAGAGAAATGAAGAAATGCCTGGGTATACAAAGCAAACATCAGATGGATGGACTTACTCACGGAAAGCCATAGATACTGTGTCCAGTTATCTGGACAGGTATATAGTGATTTATATCCATCTTCTTCATATATGAAGCACAGTGTGTTTACATGTACTTGTTTATGGAGATCCGAAGTAAACTCTGACCACATTATCAATACTTACTTCATTAGGCAGAGACACCACCACTGTGACATGTGGAGATAAAAATTGTCATCATTGAAACCACCAAACTTAGCTTTTTGAAAATGTATATATAAAAAAAAATACTTAATGTCCAGTTCCCGACAAAAGTATTGTAAAGCTATACATCCAAGTGGTTCTCTTTTATCAAAAGATACAGCTGTTCTGAACCTATTCTGGTTACTTCTGCTGAATAGTACATGTAAGTCCCAATGAAATGGTTGATTGATTGATTTTTGTTTAACGTCACACCACAAATATTTCACATATATGGTGACGGAATCTGCCTGATGCGAGGCATACAGATTTTGACCTTTGCAACGAACCCACCCGAAGCAGTGAGGGATCTTTAACGTGCCTTGCATACCATGACACAGGGCCTCAGTTTTTACTGTCTCATCTGAAAGACAGGACACCGGCATGACCAGAGCAGGACTCGAACCCCGGCCTCCTGATCAGGAGGCGAGCCCGATACTACTAGGTCATGCCAGCTTCCCAATGACCTTCTCTCATTTGATTATATAAAACGATCTTTAGTCAGTCTTACATTAAATTCAGACCTTCATGAGGTAATCATCTGTTTGAACAGAATGTTAGCCTTATTCATCCTAGTTTTTCTTCTTTTGCAGGTTTCCTGAAATTGTACAGTACATATCTCACAATGACAAAAACAAAGGTGACATGTACTATGAAGATGACATATTTAGAGGAAAAAAGTAAATATATTTATGTTGCTCTCCTACAGATTCTGCTGTAGTAGTATAACGGGTCAAATAATTATAGTGGCTGTACTTTTATAGCATCATAACTTTATTGTTGTCCAGATTGTAAAGTAATGCTGGTCTATGATATTGCCTGTCTATTTGTTTATCCAAAATAATAATAATACACTTTATTTCTCCACAAATTTTCAGCCCCTTGGCAGAAAATTAGTGGAGAAAGACCGTTTTGATATTATTTTATACTCACTTCCCTTTGGAGGACTCTTTACATTGTTTGTTTGTTTGTAACTCTTTACATTGTTTGTTAGTTACTCCTTACATTGTTTGTTTGTCTGTTAGTGACTCATTACATTGTTTGTTTGTCTGTTAGTAACTCTTTACATTGTTTGTTTGTCTGTTTGTTAATTACCCATTACATTATTTGTTTGTTTATTAGTGACTCCTTACATTGTTTGGTTGTCTGTTAGTTAATGACTCTTAACATTGTTTGTTTGTCTGTTAGTTAGTGACTCTTAACATTGTTTGTAAGTTTAGTCAGTCTGTTTTATGTTAACTTTTGCATTTACCTTTACATATGTTTCTTGCATTACCAATGATGCATGTGCCAAATCTGGTGTACAAAGTCTGTTCAATGACCATAACCTCAATTCAGTGTTAAATTAATTTCTTACAACAAAGTTCTACAGTGGCTGCTCATGGATGCCTAGAAGTCAGAGGTGTAAAGCATGGTATGTAGTTTAACATGAAATGTATAAAAATGCCAGTTCGGGATATATTTGTATTCTAATATCGTTCCAGTGTAACTTTAAAGGAAGTTCAAGAATACTTGAAATGTTTGCCGTGTGCACAAGTGAAAACCATGAAGTCAGGCACAGAAATCTTAGATGAAGACATCATCAAAGCCATAGAGCAAGAAGTTGATAAGATAAATGTAAGCAGAGCCAATGAGTTAACTCTCATCTATCTGTGTGTTACTGGCATCTTGCATAGATACATGTACTTTACGTACCTATTCCCATGTTCATATCCTTCAGTCATTGTGATTTTCTAACTTTTCTATAACATATTCAAGAGATAATTGGGACTCTATATTTCCACCTTTTAAATCCCCTGTTGACCTATTCTGGTTTTGGTGGGTATTTTCTAGTAAGTCATACTAGTAGCACGGTATAAAGCAACTTTTTATTTTCATGAGTGATTTGTTAACAATATTCCTTTTAATCTGTTTGTTTGTTTTGTTAATATCATACTGAAATTAAATGTTTATTTTTAAGGGACAAAATGAAAAGAAATGTAGAAGAGTGAAAATGCAAGTGAAACCACACCTTCTCTTCCGTGTAAGTTATATATAGTTTGCAGTTCTTATATAATCTAAATCTGTTGATATAGTAAAATGTTAGTGAAATGAGTAAAAAGTCTCGTAATTTATATATGGTTTGCAGTTCTTATATATTCTAACTCAGTTGAATTAGTAAAATGTTAGTGAAATGAGTAAAAAGTCTCATGCTATTTTAACATATCTAGTACATGCTATTTTGTTGTTTCCTGTTTTACCTCAAAAGCAATATTGGAGTAGTTGATATGTGCTTTTGTGATGTATGAGGCCTTCCAGATTTGATTCCTGGACTATATCACAGGATGTGATGTAATGAGGTTATCCAGGGTTGATTCCTGGAGTATATCACTAGATGTGATGTGATGAAGTTATCCAGGGTTGATTCCTGGAATATATCACTAGATGTGATGTAATGAGGCTATCCAGGTTTGATTCCTGGAATATATCACTAGATGTGATGTAATGAGGCTATCCAGGTTTGATTCCTGGATTATATCACTGGATGTGATGTAATGAGACCATCCAGGTTTGATTCCTGGATTATATCACTAGAAGTGATGTAATGAGATTATCCAGGTTTGATTCCTGGAGTATATCACTGGATGTGATGTGATGAGGTTATCCAGGGTTGATTCCTGGAGTATATCACTGGATGTGATGTGATGAGGCTATCCAGGGTTGATTCCTGGATTATATTACTGGATGTGATGTATGAGGCCTTCCAGGTTTGAATCCTTGAGTATATCACTGAATGTGATGTAATGAGGTTATCCAGGGTTGATTCCTGGAGTATATCACTGGATGTGATGTGATGAGGCTATCCAGGGTTGATTCCTGGATTATATTACTGGATGTGATGTATGAGGCCTTCCAGGTTTGAATCCTTGAGTATATCACTGAATGTGATGTAATGAGGTTATCCAGGGTTGATTCCTGGAGTATATCACTGAATGTGATGTAATGAGGTTATCTAGGGTTGATTCCTAGAGTATATCACTAGATGTGATGTGATGAGGCTATCCAGGGTTGATTCCTGGATTATATTACTGGATGTGATGTATGAGGCCTTCCAGGTTTGAATCCTGGATTATATCACTGGTTGTGCCTACTTCATGATCTTACTGAATTTTTGAATGTTATGTATTTCAGCCAATTGTTGGTGAGGGTGGTCAAATTCCAGATTCATCAACAAAATTTTACCTTTTTGATCGCGTAATAAATGTACGTCATGGATACTCAGTGCCATTTGGTCTGAGAGGAACTGTGGTGGGGCTCCATAAAGGAGAGAAGGAATCTGACACAATGTATGATGTGGTTTTTGATGAGGCCTTCCAAGGGGGAATCACAATCAGGTATGTATTCATGTGGTAGGTAAATTTAGTGATCATCAAAATGTCAGACTAGACTACTTATATCTTTCAAAGGATAACAAATATGTGGACTATGTATTACAAATTTGTTGTTCATGTCTTAAAAATAAATTATGAGACACCCCCTTAGAAAGAATTCCTATACCACAAAACATGCTAAATATTAAAGGAATTCTTCCTAATAGATGATCTGGAAATACAGATATCTGTCCAAAAGTACCTGTGTAAATCTATTGTTTTCTGGATTATTGTATGTTTGCAGTTAGAATGATCCTTGAACATACAGTGTGTGGTCTGGTTTGCATTCAGGAGGCCAGGTCTTCTATCAGGTTTAAATGGATTTTTTGTTAGGGAGTAGTGTGTCAGGTCCATTCATATGTGTGGACAAAATTATTTATAAGGATTTGTAGAAAAATAATTTTTTTTTTACCTTTGACCTTTGTTTTATCTCAGATGCTCAGAGGGTCGAGGATATAGAGTGCCAGCTGCTGCTGTCATTAACATTACATATGGTGAGAGAAAAAATGGTGTCAGAACACATCCTTCATGTAATCAACAGACGGCTGGAACATCAGGTCAGCAGTCAAAAGCTAGCAAGAACTCTAATAACACACAAAATGCCTGGCTACCAGAGGGTGGTCATCGTAACTTTAGCGATTTTAGAAGCGCTCATAGTGGTAAACAAGGCTACTATTCCAAATTTAAGGATCGAAATGACAACAGGGCATTGTACCAGGAGGATGACTATGATTACAGGAATGATGCAGTGTATAGGAAGGGATATAATTCAGACGGAATGAAAGGCAAGCAGTATGATCAAAGGTCACTTAGAGGAATATACCCAAATCACAGAAACAAGATAATACAGAGAGATAGTGTCGATAAATCTTCAGATAATAAGAGTGTGGTAATTGATTATTTATTATTTGATATAACTTGATAATATACACTTTTAAAGAAAGCTTCTATGATGTAACATGTATTTACTTATGTCTTTTCCTCTGTCTATCAGTCTGTTCTTCCCTTTGATGAATTTATCCATACGTGAGGAAAAAAGAAAACTGTTAATATCTTGGGAGATTACTCAGGAGTTATAAGTATTCTAGATATTATTGGCCTTGATACGAGTTTTCCTCTACCAAATTGAATGATAATGTTGATATTACAACTCTTTCAGAATCTTTTTATAGACTTTAACCAGTCTTGTATGCAGAGAGAAGGATAACTAGAATAATGTATTGCTGCTTGCTTATTTTGATGTTTTCAGTTGTCAGGTTAAAAACATCAAAATAGCAACAAGTCGGATGGGGATACATTATTGTAGTTAACAGAAGATGACTATGATCTATCTTTTATAAAGGAATAAACTACTAAATTTGTAGTAAGGTTTGGAATATCAATCTTGCCATACAGACAGCTTTTGTGGATAAAAGTGTGACAGTCTGTAATCATTGTACTTCTATTAATTTTCTCTTCATTTAAAATGTAATTACACTTCATATGATTGTTTTGTAACATTAATTCAAATGCTTTTGATGACCAGACCTATTTTGTGTAGAGGTTTGCTCTAATGTTGGGAATTTGAACTGGAATCCATCATTTGTATAAAATTGTCTATTTACATGAACTTTCCATAGTATTGCATTTGATGTTTTTAGATTTAGGATTTACAGAAAGCTCACTTTTTTACTGTTTAGAAATTAAATATTTTTTATTTTATCTTTTAGACTTTATCAAACAAAGCAGCTGTAAAACCGGATTCATCCGTACAAAAGAGTTTTGACGGTTCAGAATTATCAGTGCCACCTGCTTTTGTAACTCCAAAAGTAACAACATCACATTCTTCAAAGCGAGATAGTTCTGGAGGTGGACAGAGGAAAGTAAGGATTTAATCACTTTTTGATGTTGTAGAAGAGGGAACTATAAATTTAAACTGCATTTCTGAGGCCATCTGTCTGTCAGCTTTGTCCATAAGCTTTACACGGTTCTTGAACTTCAATGAAAATTGTTCAAAATATGTTATTGCAGCTTGGTATGGTATGGAATGTGTATGAAATGGATTTACATTTATTTTGGTTTTCCCCTCTTAACTATACCTTCACCAGAGTGTTTTCTGTGCTTTGTCTGCTTAACCTATACCGGCAGATACTGCACTCATAAAAACAAAATAATATAGTGTTAATAGCATAGTGTTAACATAAAGACCAGGGGCGAGTTTTACTAAAGGTCGTTAGTCCAAACATAGACATAGACGTAAACTTTGCAACGAAATATTTGTCTCTTCCCTAAAGAGTTCCAAACGTAACGTACACCTTTTACGTTTATCAATGTAATTACGTATGAACATAGACTTCAAGAAAAATTCAATTGACTTGCACGTAAATTTAGTCACGAAGTTTACGTCTACATCTACGTTAGGGCTTACGACCTTTAGTAAAACTCATTCCAGATTTTTTTTACAAATACTGATCATTTTATGATTTCAGGAGAACATTTCAAATTTACCTTAGGTACTCCACTATTTGCAGACATAAACATTTTTTCCACAAATATAAGTGTAGAAAAGAGTATTTCTGCTATTATATATGCATTTGTTTATCTTTTTAGATGTAAAAAATTATATTAAAAAAAGTAATTTGTTTATAGAATTTTAATATATCAAATGCAAAAGAGACACAGAGAATTGTTGAAAATAAGTTTTTCTTCTTAAAGGTGTATCCAGATTCCAATAATTCAGAATTTGCTAACATGTGGAAAGAGCTACAGATTGGTGCTCTAGAAGAAACAAATGTTTTACCTCAAAATGCACAGAAACCATCACTCTCACAAGCTGCCAAGGCTCTGCAGAAAATGCCATCTCCTGTGGTAAGTCAGGGACATCAGGAACAGAATCCTGTAGACAGTGCAAAAACATTAGAGACATTATTTTCCAATGCTAGTAAAGCTAAAGTAGAGGAAGATCAAGTTGCTGCCATGTGTCAGTCAATGAAGATCTCTGATGATACAGAGGAAAGACAAGAAGCAGTTTCTAACCATGGTGATATTGAGGTATGTATGAATAGTGTTTTTCTTTATGATCAAACATAATCAATTATTATTTGATTGTTGAAATTTTAGCAGCAACTGATTATATTTTCTAATAATTGATTATCTACCTTAGAATACAGTACAGTCTAGGTGGTTTGTAATTTTTCAACCAGTCCCAGTGGGCCACATCCATGTGCCACAGTGGGCCACATCGACGTGCCACAGTGGGCCACATCCACGTGTTAATTCAAGAATTACATAATACACAGTGTATGTTACGAAGATGTTGATAAGCACAGGTAAAAACTTGGGCTGTTTTTTCCACTTTGTGGACACCTGGACTGTACTGAATGTGTTAAAAATCAGGAAAACATGCTCGATTAAAGTTGTCAGAGACACTGACTATGCTGAACTGAAACATAGCAGATTTTGTATGATTAATTTGTTAGAGTTAACATTAAATATAACTTTAAGAGATATAAAGTACAAAGAAGTCAAATTTACACAATTCATTTTACTCAACATTTATCATTTTAACATAATTTACTGTTAGAATCTCATAATTTAAAAGTAAGTTTTTAAAGATTTTTAACTTAACGAAACAAAAATAAAAATTAATTAAATTTTTATTATAATCCATTATATAATTGCACAGACTATCTGATTATTGTTCCCATTAAATCTCATTTGTCTGTCTTACCGTCTTTCTGTCCGTCCATTTGTCTGTCACAAGAACCATGGTCATAACTTTTTAACCGTAAGACGTAGGGTCTTCATATTTGGCATGTGTGTCTGTACATATGCACAACCATGACAATATGTCACAGAATACTGCACCCTTACTGATAGAATCCCCAAAGCTTGGGACCACAATTCTCTGAATTTGCTTGTTTCATTATCATTTTCAAACCAACCCCAACACCTTGTACCAGTACTAAGTAATTGGTTGCAATCCTATCGTTTCATAATACATTTAGTAATGTCATGGTAACAAACTTTTTCTTTATTTCCTTACGAATGAAATTACAAACATGAACTTGAATGCAATCTGTCCATAGTACTCTTCTGCAGTCACATAGCTTCCCACTTTAAGTTTGAATTTATATTACTGTGGACTTTCAAAAATCCAGGACTTTGAAGATGATATATTATATAACATATTTCAGAAGCATATCATATTCTTTTAATATATTTTTGTAATTTCTATCTTCCCATTATGGACGGAACATATTATGGTATGGTTTGTACATCTGTCTGTCTGTGTGCTCTTTGTATTTGTCTGTGTTTCATTGAGTTTCTAGCTGTAGTTCTGTGATTTTGTTGTACTCTATCAAACAGTTTACAAAATTAACTAAAGACTAAATTTAATACATGCTTTGTAGGATGGAACAAATGTCTTGAAAGAAATGCTTAAGATAGGGTCTGATAACAACGTAAACAAAGAAAGTGAGGACACAGTGAAACATGGAAATAAAGTATATGGAAGACAGGTGTCTCTACAGGAACTCTTTGAAGGTAAGTATTGAATGGTATATAAGTGTTTCGGCATGAGCTTAGCTGGCAGATTTTTTAATCATTTTTGAACTTGAATTGGAATTTTAACATCAACTTTGTTAAAAGATCTACATTTTAAAAAATATTTTTCTCTTTGCCTATATTTGGTACTTCTTTGACCATATTGCATAGCAAGTTCTGTCTATAAAACCTTGGGTTTGTAGACATTGATGAGTTTTTTCCAAATGATGCAAAACTTGGTGACTTTGACCTTGATTTCATGCTTCAGTGAACACAGGCTGAATTTGCATTTGTCATGCTGTGTCCATGATAAAATGATGATGAAAACTTACACAGCTTTCTGGAAACTTTTTCAAGTAAGATTAGAACCTCAAGAAATTTGTACTTGTCTAGTTTAAATGTCAAAAGATTCTGCTTTGCAATCTGGTCATACTGTCTTTGATGGTCTCTTGGGTTTTTTTTTTTTTTTGGAAGATTCTTGTTTATTTATAAAGTACTTTACAAAAGGTATTTATTGGCAAATGTTGAAGCTGAAGCTAGTCATTTCTTTCCAAGCTGCAGTACGGATTATGGGTGAGATGAATGTTGTCAGTGATAATCTACGGCTTTTTAGCTCACCTGAGCCGCAGACTGAAGTGAACTATCATTGTGATCACTTTTCATCTGGCATCCAGCAATCTGAACGTCCGGCATAAATTATACTCTCAATTTTTTCAAAATTGCTGGAGGAATTATGATGTCATACTTATTAGAGATAGGGTATTTAAGACCTCTTTAAGAGTTGTTACTGTTTGGCTAGATTTATCAGGGGTGGGCCAACAAAGGCCTCAGAGGGGACCCTCCTTTGACAAACTTCTCCAGACCAACTGCATAGATAATTAAACCAATTGTATCAGAGTGATCTAGAAAGGTGTCTTAAAAAGTTTTTCATTGATATTTCCATTCCAAAATCAAATTTGTTTGGGTTTTTTTACCCTTTTCTTCTTCTGAACTAATTAATTAATAACTAGGTAGGTATGAAGAATTCAAGTTTCCTTATGAATGGTGCTGTTTTTGACCATATCCATTAAGGGGTGGATCCATTGGGAGCAACATATGCCACAGAGCATACCCTCATTTGACAAACTTCTTCTTCAGACATGCTGCATAGATCATCGAACAGAAGATCAATGTGCCTTAATAAGTGTTGTCATTTTTTGGTTCACTTTAAAAAACAAATTTTTGGAGATTTTAATTTCTCATATTTTCTCCTTTCAAGTTACTTACAATGCAACAAATTTAAGTATTTTAATTGATTTCATTGAGTATAATTGGGAAGAAATGGAGTACATTCTTTTGCCTTTTTTCTGATTTTGTCATATTGTGTTCATTTGTTGATTTAGGAATTATACATATGGAGAGAAAACAATAGAGCATTTATTTATTTACTTTTATTCAGAAAATATTAATAGCTGAATGATAGCAGTTCAAATCCTGATATAAGCATATTAAAAGTTTTATTTTATTTTATTTATAACACATTTTAATTGTTTTGTGGTGCTCAGTATGTTAACTTAGTCTTTTAAGAATAAAACAACTGGAAAAAAGAATTCTTACTCATTCTTTTTCACACATTTTTATGTAATTGTCTTGATTTATTCCATGTAGAGTAGCAAGTTTACTATCATTTTTTAGTTGTCAAAAACAAAATAAGCAAAAGATAATATTATATGTATCTGTGGATTTCTACAAGCAGTCAGTTGGATGTGAATGAGCATATTGTGCTCAGGTGAGCTCTATAAGCCTATTTGTGCCTCTTTTTTAATGGCCATTTTGTAACAGACTTGTCCCATTTTAAACAAGTGTTGTTCATGACCCAGACTTGAAATCAGTCAACAAAAGACCCCACCTAAAGATAATGGCTAACTTGTTGCACTGAATCACATCGTGCAGAGACAAAGCAAATGCTTAATATCAAAATCACCTGAATTGATTTGCAAAAAAGTGTTGTTTTTTATTCTGGTCTGAAATAAAATTTGACATATTTTCAACATTTGTGTCACAGTAATGCAAAAATAAATGAATTCTTCCTTCCTGAATGACTGATCATCTAGGTACTCAGGTGAGCGATATAGGCCCACTTGGGCCTCTTGTTGTTTGTCTGTTTGTCCTTTTGTCTGTGGCAAAAAACTTTGAAATTGTGCATATCATAATGTAAGAGGTAGAGCTTTCATATTTTACATGCATATTCATTGTGACAAAACCTTTCCATCAGTACAAAAATTTCTGACCTAGTTACCTTGACCTTACATTTCAAAAATTTTAATATTGGGCATATCTTTTGAATGGTAAGTGATAGGGCATATAAGACCGATCCCTCAGTACCAAAATTTTGACTTACTATCCCTGACTTTGGAGTTTGAACCTAGTTATACTGACAAAGCTACCGCCTGGGGCATTGGTATTTTTTCTAATACATGTCTACTTACAGAATGCGACTACATGCCACATTCTGACCTAAAACATAGTTTCTGATATATTGTAAATTTTCTCTGACATCAGTTCCTTGATTGAGCAATGACAGTCTCTGGCTAATCACTTACTGAACATCATTGAGATTTAAAAAAAAAACGTTTTCAACCACATTTACTTACCAAGACTTTATGTTTCAGGTGTTCAGTGTCAGTTACCTCCAGCAACGACTGTGGCTTCAGAACATTCTTCTTCCAAGCAATTTTCAAATTCCGGACAACCAAGATTATCTCCTCAAAAACAACCTCAACCACAAATACAGTCTCAACCACAACAAAAACCTCCTGCAAACAGTCATAAATATCGCCAGCAGAAGCCAAATCAAGGCTACCACCAGCATCAGAGACCCCCACAAAAGTTACCAGGACAGCATCCCCTTCACTCCCTAAACCAATTCCAGAAACGAAATCCTGTAATGGAACTTAAGCATTGGTGTCAAAAAATGGGCCTAAGAGAACCTAAATACGACTTTTTTGGTCAGGTTAGTCAAGATCCAAATGCATTATTTAAAGAGAATTTCTTGCTTGACATTTTATAAATGTTACCGATCTGTGTACATAATGAATTATGGATATGCTAAATTTGAAGTTTAATTCTCAGGCCTTTTACATTTTTGTTTTGAGAATGGTTTGAAGCCAGATCTTGAAGTTTGGACGTCGGTCCCCAAAAAAATTCCTTCATAATATGATTAAATTCACACTGATGTGTTGAACACTGATGTGTCGAATACCATGCTTATCTCGAATACATTTTCAAGTCCTGAAGTTCTTACTTACCCGGTTTATCTGGAAGTTGGCTTCTTTTTTCCCGCGGTGTCTTTCCTGGTTGACCAGGCCAGTGTACAATGTAGAAAGCTGCAGTAATTACATAATCGATCGAGTCCATTCATACCTTGTTGTTTATAGCAGTTGTTACCACATGATGAAAGCTTATTAAATTTGACCTTGCATTAAAAAAATAACATTAACCCAGTTTTTCATACCTGCATTTATTTAAAGAAATTTCTTTACATTGTTCATTAATCTGTTTTGATTTCTTATTCATGTGTATGTCTGTGTATTTTTATGCAAAGTAATAGTAGCTTGATGTGTTTTGAGTAAAATAAAATTATGATAAGTTTCTTCACCTTGTCTCATGCATCGGTCCGTTCTTGGTTAAAGTATAAGACAGATATGTCCTGTATTGAATTTTACATACAAATTACTGAGAACCAAACATGACGTTTTCAATTTTGTAGTATGTTCTATTTATATATCTATAAATAAAAGATGTGATGAGATTTAGATTAATTATTTTGTGACTATGTACAACAATGCATATTTCTTGATAGATACTCCACGTACTGTAATAATCACACATGTCAAATGTACCAGGGTATGTTAACAACATCAAAATTTGTGATTCTAAACTCGAAATTGGATATCTCGAACTACGGATATCTCGAAGTATTTTCCATGGTCCCTCCGACTTCAAGATATCGAGGTTTGACTGTATTTGGAAAATTAGTGACATAGTACCCCAACTATGGAAAATCACAAGCGAAATTGTATATACTTTGAATTAAATAATAATCAAAGAATAAGAAAAACTAATGATTTCTTCAGTTCAAATTTATGTTTAAATTTTGTTTTCATGGTAATCAGAAGTATAAACCAACTGTTTAACTCAGGAACTTGATATTGTTTCATAGTTTTCCACACTACCGAGGACTACTAGTGACTATTTTTTGTTGATAGATTGGTAGCTTTGTATGTGTTGTGACCCTCTCTAATGGTGCCCGCTTCCAGGGCTCGGTAACCAGATCTCAGGAAGAAGCTGCTGAGAGTGCAGCTGGAACAACTCTTCTACATGTGGTAAGACTGATTAACACTTCATATCCTTGGAATCATACACTTGAAATCCATAGATATACCGAGTTTCATTGACTTGTATTTTGTATTTTTATATATACCAGAAACTTTGTTTATTTTGTCTTTATATATACACAAGTAATTTTGTCTTTATATATACACCAATGATTTTGTATATTTTGTCTTTATATAAGCACCAGTAATTCTGTAGATTTTGTCTTTTTACGTCCAACACTTATTTTGTATATTTAAATAAATGTAAATCAGTGTTTCACTTGTTTAGAGTATTTATGTCAATTGATACATGTAAGAATGGAGTAAAGTTTATCACAATATTTTTATGCTGTAAGTGATTTATCAGTATTTAGAAAATTTTTGTATGTCCATAAACCTTTATTAAATTATTATATTTACCTTATTAGATTAATATTTAAGCAATCATTACTTCTATAGTTTGCATTTTCAAATTGTAGGGTGCATTCAGAGGACCCCCTGTTCACCCATTGATGGGTGGACATCCACCCTTTACACAGCCCCCACCTCAAAGGCAGTTCTCCTCCCCCAACTCAGCGTTCAAGCCAGTCTCACAGATAGCAAACAATGGTAAGAACTCCAAAAAATGAAAGTAGAAAATTTATTCTACATATAACATTTGGCCTTGCATTTAATGATTGTAACTGAATGTTCTCTTCTATTAATCTTGACTACTTTCCTTACTATTTTATGTTTTAGTAATATATAAAATGTTCAAGGCCAGGCTTTGCTGATTTTGCTATGCCTTGTGGACAAAATTTAATGGTAGCTCAAATCTTGAAATGCTACAACATGCTTAATTATTTGAATCTAGGGGGATATGTAACAGTGTATATGTATTCATATTTAGCACAGAAGTATCCTTTTGTCATGTACGATCATGTTAAGAAGAAAAGACCGAACAATACTTTAGGGGTGTATGGTTTATTCTGTGACAGTGATAACGAACTTAGTATTGTTGTTGTTGTCACTTGTGTCAGGACTGACCCTGTATGACACACTCCTGGCTGCTAATGTAGTGAAGGTGCTTAGCAGCGTCAGGCAACAAGCAGATATTCACAGATTGATAACACTTTGTTAATTTGATCAGAATTATTCTATGTGTGTATGATGGCAAATGAAATGAGTAGAAAATTGAATGAAACTACATATTAATCCTCATTATTTCCTACTCTTTTATCTGAATTTTGTCATGTAACTTTTAGCATATGAATTCATTTTATACATATTCTTAAAACAGAATTTGCTTCTTTTACAATCAGTCGGAGCTCATCAATACCATCAACAATATCAAAACCAGATGCATTACTCTCAACAACCTCTCCCTTATGGCCAGTCAAATCAGTTTGGAGGTCCTAAATACAATCGCTATGATGACAAAAGAAATCAACAAATGCACAGTAATAGAGCAAGCGGAAAGAAGCAGGAGAGATCGGAGTATCATGAAGAGAGAAAGTTATCTACAGAAACTGGTGATACCTCACAATCAAACCCTTTTATACCCATGCAGGTGTGTATTATCTCAGTTAAATGTATCACAATTAACTGTATCACAATCAGCTGTATCACAATCAACTGTATCACAAATAAATATATCACAACTGTATCACAAATAAATATATCACAATTAACTGTATCACAATTGACTGCATCACAACTGTATCACGATCAACTGTATCACAATCAGCTGTATCACAATTATCTGTATCACAGTCAACTGTATCCCAAGTGAATCACAATCAACTGTGTCACAACTGTATCACAACCAACTGTATCACAATCAAAGGTTTTTTGTAACGTCTTTGTATGTGCTTATTTTTTGTTTGCTCTGTGTATCTGTTCCACATTTGCCATGCAGCTAATTCATGTCTTTTTTACCCTTTCTTTCTATTCAGTAAGATCATCTAGTAATTGAGTTTATCCTTACCAAATTTGAGGAAGGTTGCCAGTGAAACCATGCTTTTTGATATCAAAATCATTATTACTTGTAGACTGGAGGTTGTAAAAGAAGGGTTAATGTTTTTTTGCTAAACTATATTGTGGAAAGTCAGCGTTTGCTACTTCCATCTTTAATTTATTGTTGTTCCCATAATTGCCTTACACACTGTATACATTTGATCATCAGCCACTTTCATTGGGTACTTGTCATTGGTAGAAAAAAGACATAACAACAATTTATTAAACACTTTAAATTCTCTCGAAGTTTAAAGGTTGAAAGACTTATTGTGAACATACAATAATGATGACTTTTTATATGCCACATTTACATTATATAGAATTGTTGGATTTTAATGAAATTTGGAAGGTACCTATAGTTCCTTACAAGTGTTTTGTACTGATCCCATTTTGTGCGGAGCTGGTATAGGGCAAAGTAAATCTGAAAAGGAATCCTCCTTAAATTGACAGAAAACTCCCATTTTGATTAAAAGTATCTTTGCATGTATGAACGCAGAGTTAAGACATTTATTTTGAGTCTTTTGTGGTGTTTTGGTTCTTACAAGGCAATATCGCCATGAATTATAAATTAACACTTTTAAAAATAATTTTAATATGCATACTAAGAATAACAACTTTTGTTTCATTAGAAATATCATGCATATACAGTGCAGATGTTCATTTCTTTCTATCTTACATTTAAGCCGATGTGGCCTAGTGGATGAGATGCTCAGCTTCTGACCTAGGAGTCCGGGGTTCGATTCCCACCCTGTGCACACCAATGTTCTGACTTTAAGAATAAGACAGTAAAAACTGAGATCCCATATCATGGTAGATGTGGCACGTGAAAGATCCCTCACTGCTTCGGGTGGGTCCGTTGCAAAGGTCTAAATTTGTATGCAATGCATCAGGCAGATGTCGTCATTATATACATGAAATAATCATGGAGTGATAAAAACAATAAGCAATCACTTAATCTATTTTACCCTTAATTTTTTCATTTCTTTATCTCTTTCTTACATTTATTTTTTATTTCTTCCTATCTTTAGTTTATCTTTCCACCTTTCATTTATTTTTTTTTTTGCATTTATTTCTATCTTACATTTATTTCTTTAATTTCTTTCTATCTTATGTTTGTCTTTTTCTGACATTTGTTTCATTTCTTTCTATCTTTCCTTTATCTCTATCTACTTGACATTTAAAATTCTCTCATTTTTTTATCTTACATTTATCTCTTTTTATCTTACATTTATTTCTTTCAATTTTTACTATCTACTGTTTATCTCTTTCTGACATTTATTTCTTTCATGTCTTTTTACTTAAGTTTACCTCTTTCTGTCTTTTTTTCATTTTTTCATTTGTTTTACCATTATCATCAATCATTAGCTTATCTCTTTCTTACCTTTCTTTTTTTCTTTTTTTTATTTTGTTTTTTCTATCTGATTTCAAATATTCTACATACATAACATGACAGACTTTAAAATTCTATTTTGCTATCAGGTATGTATACATTGAAAATATCCAAACCAGTGCCTTGTTTGCTAGTTCAGTGGGTTTTTTCTTTTTATTTGCAGGTTACACGGAAAACGCCTCAGAAAAAGAAAGGTTCAGAAAGTGAGACAAAGGGACAGAGTCTAGAGCACAAGTTATCTGAGGATTCTGTTGAAACTAGTGAAAGTAGTAAACTATCCCAGTCATTAATCCCTGATTCTGATATGTCTCAAAATGAAAACATTCAAGCTAAACCCAATGGTGTAGTAAGTGCTAGTTATGAAGAAAAGAGGACTGAAAAACGTGAATTACCGAAGAACAAAGAGGTAGTCTCAGAAAAACCGTCCTCAGCTAGAAGCCGACCAAAGAGACGAACACGTATTGCTGCAAATTTCAACTTTGGTGGTGGATCGTAATGGAAGTTTTTAATGAATTCAGTATGATGCAAGGAATCATTACCTTAGGACTTTGTTGTGATTCTATATGCTTACCGATTTATTTTTTTATGAAGTGACTGTAGTGAACAGATAGACATGTAAATAATATTATGTAGGATGAAATATTTCAAATTCTGAATCTTGTAAGATCTTGATACTGATATTGAACCAGTAATGATGTTTCCAGCATAGCATGGATTAACATCTGTAGTTCATTACTTATTGTGTTTGTATATTTCTTTTTACCTCACTTGACCTTGCATATGTGTTCCCCTTTGTCTGGTATGCATCCATCCAGTTTAAAAATTTTCACACTTTAATACTTCTTCTGCAGTATCAATAATAGGATTTTAATAAAACTAGGAATGCAGTAATCATTTTCTTTTACCTAGGTGACTCCAGAACAAGGTGAAAATCATGCAAAGAAGGATAATCCCTTTGAGAAGGACAAAAAACTAGTTCAATGGTTCAACGTAATCTTGAAAAATGTGTGTAAAAATTTGGGGGACGGAAGGGGGGTCTATTCCGATATTAATAACAGGTTTTTACTCACATTTGACCTACTGATTTAATATATTTGAGCTTCTCAAATCTCCACTGTATTTAACTGTATATGATGAGTTTTTTAAAGCCATAAAAATTTTTTGATAAAACCAAGGTGTCAGCTATGAACTGGTAACTGAAAAGGGGATAGAGGGTATGCCACTGAAGGGATTTTGATGAAACTTTGAAGGATAAAGTATTCATCATTCCTTCATACACATGTTTTTCAGCCAAATTCCCCCAGGATTAGATTGAGAACAGAATGTAGGTTAATTATGATACATAGCTTTGAGAAACTTTTCCTAAAGAAGTACCTAGAATGAAAAAGTACATGCATGTTGTGCAGGTTATGTAGATGGATGCATGATTTAGTTTCCAATTTGATTTAACTCCATGGCATTCTGATAATATTTTCACAAATTCAAGGTGCTCAGGTGAGTGATATAAGCCCTTGTGGACTTTATTTTAATTTGATAAGGATTGTGTATTGTAAGAAAATTGTGTGAGAAATTATTTTTATTAGTACTTGAATCTTTTAGATTGAATCCATTTCCTTTAACATTAAAAATGGAATTTTTGTCTTGTTGATGACTGTGTAATTCTGAGTGATCTTGGAGTTTCTTGTTTTATCTTACTCGCTTAATGAAGTAACCCGACCAGAGTTTATAACATAAAATAAAAAGCAGCACAGAAATTAAGACCTTGTGTGAGAAGTTTTATAATTATATTAATGTACATTCTACAGCAGAATGATTTTGTTTTCTTTTGAATATTTACACTAAATTTCGCAAAGTTCCAGTTGATATTCCCCGTCTGTACTATACTACATGTATATCTCATTGTCACAAACAGGTGTTGTGGTCGAAGCTTAATTAAATTCATGTGATTGCCTTTTATTCAGTATCCATTCACATGTCGGGTATATTTTCCTTCATTCTTAAGGTTTCCTACAAATCAGTGGGATTAAAAAACCACTGTGTTATTTTATTCACATCATTTTGAGTGGATCCAGTATGGACAAAATACTATTAGGTCAAGACAAGGCATAACTGCTGCTAGGGTACAAAAAGTGAAAAACTAAAATTAAAAAATCAACATAAACAAACGAATTGTTTTGCTTTTATAAGTAACAAGAAATTTGTGGATATTTAGTGTTTCTTATTACTTATTTAATTCATACTTCCCTTCAGAGGACTTCTTATTTCTATCTCACTTGTAAATAACAAACCACAGGGTTTTATCTACCAGGAAAAAAACAACCATAAACACTAATGAAGTAAATATATCTTTTTGTTTATATCTAATATGGGAATAACTGAAGATTTTGTTCTAAAAGTAGAAACTGACGAAGATATTGGGTTCTTTTGGGATTTTCACTTGAAAATTGATGTACTTTTCATTCGTTTATGCTTCTTTGACATATTATTGTATTTCCTTCCTTAAACTTCGGACATCCCAGGGGATAATATTTTCTGTATTTACAGTAATAGTCTATATCTATATAATTTTTCATACTGGTTTGGTTTTGACCCTCGATCATTCTGTCAGTTTAGAATATTACTGCTTTCATATTCAGTAAAACATACATTCTCCAGTGAACACGAAGAATTTATGCTAAAATGCAGTTTTATTTCCGTTTTGTACATTAACCAACGATATTGGCGACGTCGGGTGTATTCCCACAGGTGACTTTAACATGAGTGGTTGGACTTTTTATCTTAGATTTTTTTTCCTTCAGATTTTACTCGGTATCTGAAATATTGCGTACGAAATATATATCTCAGACATAACTCACGCAGTTACTTGATTTTCCAGCCTGAAAGTAATACGTATGGCCCTTCATGAATTTTTAAAGTTACTGAAAGAATAATATATATATAACGCTCTACGTTGCTATCAACAATTTTCAGTCGTGACATTGGAGTAAGAGGTAGCGACGGTAACGACCTCTGACACGTGGTGGTGCAATCCAGAAGTCGAACCTGGAGCGTCTGCATCGCAAACCAAACGTTTAACCTCTGTACCAAATCTACCCCTCGTCTCGTCTTTACAATCAAGTATGATTTATCCACTGCTCACTGCAACAGAATAACATACATATGTACTGAAAGGCCGAAAAAGTGAACAAGTTAATTCTTCACTAATTCCTTCTGATACAGTACTGTCATTATGTCTATATTAACATGACTGTGTATTTGCTAACATCATCTAACGTTTTCCTGCTTATAGTATTTTCTTTTTTATCACGTCCGTCCACCCATTCTAGTTCACTATCTTCTGTTCTTTAATGCATTATTATTATTATCATTGTCATCCGACATTCCCTTGTCTTCCCGGTTTTGCTAGTTGCTAAGACTGTTTGATCAGACGTTTTCGGGTATGACTAGTTGAAGCGATGAAATCCTCCGATAACACCCGAATGTCATGAACCATCTTAAAATCTGGGCGATTTTGTCGAATGGCATCCAATAGAGATAATGCTGAATCCGTTAAAGGTGTATCCTGTACAAAAAAAAAAAGAAACCGTGTTATATTGTGTAATACGAATTCGTAGAGCACGGACTCCGCGAATAGGGATAAAGTTACCAAAACGTGTTATATGTACTGTGTAATACGAACTCCTAGAGCACGAACTCCGTGAATGGTGATAACGTTACCAAACTGTGTTATACTGTATAATACGAATTCCTAGAGCACGTACTCCGCGAATAGGGATAACGTTATCAAACCGTGTTATATTGTGTAATACAAATTCCTAGAGCACGGACTCCGCGAATAGGGATAACGTTACCAAACCGCGTTATACTGTGTAATACGAACTCCTTGAGCACGGACTCCGTGAATGGTGATAACGTTACCAAACCGTGTTATACTGTATAATACGAATTCCTAGAGCACGGACTCCGCGAATAGGGATAACGTTACCAAACCGTGTTATACTGTGTAATGCGAACTCCTAGAGCACGGACTCCGTGAATTGTGATAACGTTACCAAACCGTGTTATACTGTATAATACGAATTCCTAGAGCACGGACTCCGCGAATAGGGATAACGTTACCAAACCGTGTAATACTGGATAATACGAACTCCTAGAACACGAACTCCGCGAATAGGCATAACGTTACCAAACCAGTCATATTCTTAGCAACGAATTGCTAGTTGGCCTAAATTTTAGTAAAACAAATTATCTAGAGGACGAAGACTGTGGATCCAATAATCTTCATAAGTAATAATATGCTCACCGTCTGAGACAGTGTCAAAATAAATGGAAAGTTGAACAGCTGAAAGCATGCATAATGGTTAGTTTGGTATATTTCACAAATGGGAACTATTTCCTGAGATCGTAAGATGTCATCAACTGTTTTACACCCATAAACCAATAAATGTAAAACAAAATGATGGATCAAAAGCCTCTCGCTACCTCAGGGATTTTTTTAAAGTATACTTAAATTTTCTGAAAGTTTATGAAAAATTTAACAAAATGTATCATTCTTTACACAGTGAACTTATTTGTTTACTCGTAATATTAATTACTCTATATTTTCATTCTGTTTTTTATTTCAAATAAACATATACGAACTTGAGATTTTCCATGACTAGATACTAGGTGAATGTAAATAAAGTAACTCATATAAATATGAGTAACTACCTTGATTTCTAACGTTATCAGTTGACTTTCAGGATTGTCGTGGATAGCTTTGAGTAACTCTGTGGCTCCAATACTTGATAAGGAATTCAAACTCAACTACGAAAATAAGTAATTCTACATAAAGATTCATATGTATTTATTTCTTATTGTATCACGTGTTTCTACATCTCTGCAATACAACTAACAAATATTAATAATTAGATCAACACTTTGTATCCTCACATATAATCAATAGCTATATACATTCAAATATAAATATCAAATGCTCAGTATTAGATCTGTACGAATTTGTCATTTTCGTATTTCAATGTTTAATATAAAACGAACAATGTCAAGCGTAGAATCCCTTCGCACGGCAGCAAAATCAAAGACAGTTTGCCAGTGTTGACCTTGACCTTTGACACCGTGACCCGAAATCACTAGGGTTCTTCCTCTTAACATCAACAAGTAACGTGTGAAGTTTGAAAGTGATCGGGCAAAACTGTAGTGTGTATTTTGCCCACAGAAGTGTCACGGACTCGGACACCTTCGCACGCAGGTACCCACCCACTCACCCAACCACACACAAACGACCACATTACTATATCCCTCTCCAACGCTGTTACAAGAGGATAATAATATACTAGCATAGGGCCGGTGTGGCTCAGTGGATGAGGCGCTCCGCACATGACCAACAGGTTCGACTCCCGCAGCGGGCGCGCCAATATCCTTTCCTTCGGATGAAACAGCGAAAACCGAGGTCATGTGAAATATATAAAGTCATATATGTTACTGCATCTACACCTATATGATAATACATACATATACATTTATATTATGCACAATATTCTTACATCATAATGAAGTTTGTTCGGGCTTGAAATACGGATGTGTAACTGAGATCGATGTTTTCAACGACTATATGGAGATTTAAAGTGCGGTTAAAAAGATTTTTGATTTCTGTAATGATCTTGATAAGGAAAGTAGATTGAAATTCACATATATACTGCTTTAGAATTTTGATCGGGTATGAAAGAAATGTGCATGCATATACAGTACTCACACTGTATACTGTATTGCACAAGAATGTAAAAATTAATATATAAAATGTTTTAATATAATTTAATTCTTGAACAAGTAAACTTGTAAAATATGTACATGTATTTCGAATGTTTAAAATACATATGATTAGTTAAGAATGAACTTGTCACCTTGAGTGATTTGATTGTTGTGTTGACCCTTAATGCTTTTGCCAAATGCTGTGCTCCTTCATAACCGATTCTGTTATTACATAAATCGAGGACGTCAAGAGTTGTGTTTCTTTCTAGGGATGTCCCAAGAGATTTACACCCGTCATTAGAAAACCCATTCCATGACAGATTCAGTGAACATAGTGTACAATTCATCTACAATGAAAAATAATAAATGTCACTCTTCTCGCGGAAAGGCAAATTATGTTAACACACGACAGAGACATAGACTACTTTGTCTCTGCACACGGGGAGAAAATTATAATATCATCGAAACATTGCTGTCAATGCACTTCGATACTTCTTTTTCAGAGTGATCCATTGATAAATTGTTTTACAGTATATTTTGTATCATTGTTAATGCAATTTTTATTAATGTTTACTGCTATCGTTCTATTACCATTCACTGCAATTATGGTTTGCTGAAGAGAGAGAGAGAAAGAGAGAGAGAGAGAATTAAGAACCAAACTCTCACTTCTAAAGAATCGCCAATAGCAACGCTTCCGGACAGTCGTATATTATTCCAGCCAAGGTCAAGGTTAACTATAGAAGAGTTTTCCTCTGAAATATATGAAATACAGCACTGAGTATTTGTTCTAGAGAGTTGGTTGGTTGGTTGATTGGTGTTTTACGTCGCTTTCAACAATATTTCAGTTATATCGCGACATGGAAGCAGGAGGTTACCAACCTCTTAAACATAGTGGCGCAACCCGGGAATCGAACCCGGATCGTCGGCGCCGCAAGCCAAGCGCTTAACCACTACACCACGCCTGCCCCCTGTTCTAGAGAGAAAATTAAAAGCTATATTATAACAAATCGTAAAACTGCCAATTCGGATAGAATTCGAATGCCGTTTTGAGTAAACTGATTCGATAATTTGGAAATTTTGCTTTCGTTATCATAAAATTTATCAATATGTAGTGTAACTGATTGCATAGAGTGTAGTACCGGAGAATCAGGATTTGTCCTGTTCCATCTTTTTCTCCTAAATCACGAGGAGAGTCTTTTATCTATTTTTTTTTTTTGGTCATTGATTCATTATAACGTTTTAATATAGATCAAAAGCGCAGCGAAAAGAAACCAATATATGTCGCAAAATTTGCTATAGAATTAACACTGTTTTTTTTTTCCTTTATCAAACCTGGAGAAATTTTCTTTGCTCCATGGTAAGTTTTTGTTTCCAGATACAAAATGCACCATCTTTTTCACACCATCAGAGAATAAAGGCCAGAAAGTGATATTACAAGAAAAAGTGGTTCTGCTGTATAATAATAAAAAAAACCCACACACACACACCTACACACACACACACACACATATATATATATATATATCTATATATATATATATATATATATATATATATATATATATATTATATATATATATATAATTTCAATAGAGATTGGCATTGCATGGACCATCACGTTTACTTACATATTCATGGTTTGTTGCACAGATTTGTAAGATAAAAATCCAACATTAGCTACATACGACATGTCTTGATTTGCCTTTAATAAAGGCTTTATTTCTTTCTTTATTGTTAAACACCACACCATGGGTATTTCACTCATACAGGACGGTTTTTATCAGACAGATACTGCCGATAGAAATATAGAGCTATGCTATAGGCTCTCTCGATGCGGTGAGAGATCTTTTAAATGTCGTCTATCATGACAATATTTTTCCATTAGTATTATATCTTCCAGAAGCCGAGTTGACAATGAGGCTCGAACCCGGAGCCTCTTGGCCTTTCTGGAGAGCACCGCCCACAGAGCCTCGCCAGTCGTACTTAATATGTAAAAGCAGAATCAAATCATGGGAATTCAATCAATAGTGAGAAATAAATCAATCTAAGGTGGCGCCTTGAAGGAGGCCATATTCATGTAATATGTACACAAGATAAAGTTTTCAGAATTCTGCACGTTTCACTATCGTTCTGAGATAAGGGGTTATCTTTAAATCAACGCTCATGCACAGTGGCGTATTTATTTTTGACAGCATATGCAGAATATCAAACGCAGTATTCTAACCTAGACTATCAGCAAGTTCTTGGCCACCACTTTCTCCAAAATTGTTATGACTTAAATTGAGTGACGTCACAGTGCTCGTTTGCCGAATTCCCTCGGCTATGTGAACTGCGTCTTCATCAGTGAAGTTGTTGCCTGTAGATAGAATAAAGAAATCAATCTCAGTTATACAACACATTTTCCATCAGCTGTAATAAATGGCCAGTAACAGAAATCACCTACCTGGGCAACGTTATTAGTAGTAATTGTTTACAGTTTTCATTTCAAAATATTTTCATGTATAACAGTGATACATAGACCTATTAAAGTCTGAGATAAAGTGAATTCTTTTCCCGGTAAAACGAAATTTAATGTTTAAGAAGAAATATTAGGATGAAATCTGTTTATACATTACAATTTCACAATTTTTGTGTGTTTGCTTCCCGTTCAGTGAGTACCCGTGTCACATGACCTCCTTGTCACAACCTAGATATACTTTAATGCTAGATTGACCTCTATGCCGGTCATGTTACCTGCCGATTCCAACACCTTTAACTGACCATTCCGTGTCAGGATATCTTTCAGTAACATTGCACCGTCTGCACCCAGTTGATTATGTGATATGTTCTGAAATATTTTGTATAAGCTTTGAGTATAACCGATGAAAAATGTTATGCTATTAGTAGTTATATATATCTTACAATTCAAGTTTCGACACATATTTTAATATTTTCCCGCGTTTCGTAGTATAGCGGGAAAATTTGTATTAATGTTCTGAAGTTCCGAATGTATGTATCTTGTCATTGCCATTGGCATTAGCCAATCAGATGTAAGGAAATACAGTGGTCAGTTTAAAGGTATTTAATGTGGTCATTCTCTAGCCACCTTGCGAATATAACACAAGCTTAAAGTGTAAAATTATTATTTAAGACTGTGATAATTCCATTATATTTGATTATAATATTTCGAGGATTAATCAAATGATGTATGAAATTTATATAATATAAGTATATGGTTAGTGTATTTTCATTTTATGTTTTTGTGTAAATTTGATATGAATTTATTTTCAACAACGGATAATAATGGATAATGTATCTTGCCCAGTTTCAGAGTTTTTATCAAGAGGTTTTATCTCTGTTTTCCCCTGGGTTTGATATAATTTAATATTTCATTATATGATATATATTTCTTATTGTGAATGAATATCTAAAATATATAATTATGAATATTAATTGTATGAATGATATATTGAATCATTAAACGCGGCGTCCAGTCGCTTCGATAGGCTGTTGCAAATTTATATTTGCCTTTGTCATTTTGTATAAATGAGGACGAAGGAGAATGAATACTGGAAATTACCGGCATCTTTCAAATATTCAAATTCATGTGAAAAATCATTTTAATATTGCAACATATTTAAAGGATTTAGAGAGGGTTGTAGGGTTGCAACTTCCTTTCTGATCGGAAAATTTTACCAAAAACAGGTCATTTTTTACCATTTTTAGGTTTGAAACCCCACTTTTTGGACCGAAAAGTGCAAAACATTAGTCATGGGAGGATGTACCCCCTTTCAAAAATTTCTAGATCCGCCTATGTTACACTATTATTTTTTCAATAACGGAAAAATATGGGAGGGAAAGGGGGTCTTACATTCCATACATCTACTGTGACTTAGGAACTTAAATTAGCGGAAATACAACTAGGTCCTTCCAATACTGAACCTAATACCGCCAAGTCTTTATCACTGAGTAGTGCCATTTTCAGAAGTGGAGAAGAAGGGAAATAGGACAGGACAAGTTGTGTTTGTGAAATACTGATACCCTCGGTGGCTATAAGTCAAAAAAGTTATTTTAGCGTGAAGGTCATGGTCAGGGTAAAAAAGTCATCGACCTTGGTGTCATTTGAAAGGGTTTCTTTGGTTGAGTACTCATGTCAGATATGAAGTCTCTATCCCTCACGGTTCAAAAGTTATGGCCAAGGTTAAAATTGACAACAGACAAACAGACAGACAAGACAAAAACAATATGCCCTAGATCTATCAATCTGGGGGCATAAAAACTTACTGGTTACGTGACATTGAGAATGTTATGATTACAACTCACCACTTATAATTACAACTCACCAGGTGTGTTATATGTTCATTCTCCTCTAGCATTTTCATTAAGTTCATTAAACCACCTTTACCAATGCAGTTACCAGCTATGTCTAATGACGTCACACATTCATTAGTCTGTAAACAGAAACATAATCAACACTGTTAATGTGATATCCTAATTCTATATTTCAGGCAGACAGATATCATAAATAAATGGATGTATGGATGACGGACGGACAGACAAAATGATAAATGGATGAATGGACGGACAGACAGATAAGTAAATGGATGGATGCACGGAAGGGCAGACATTGATGAGAATTTGATCCTTCTTTAAATTCGTGCGTCTGCATCTTTATAAATCTAAACTGTTATTTTCTTCACAGACAAATGCATAACTTTATTGATCAATGTGAAATAATAATATACCCATGTATTACGTGAGAATGGCATGTGTATATAAATGTACGAGAACTTACTTACTGCCAATGCATAAGCAATTGGTTCGACTTCTTTCGGAATGAGATAACGACCTCTGGCAGAGAGCTTTGATGAGCTGAGACTGTTAAGTATTCGCTTTCCGGGAACCACATGACATTGAGTACATGCATTGACATAGACTTTTTCGCTGACTGAGGGCTGTGGTATACTTGACTCTTTTTCGTTATCTGAATAAATAAATGAATAAAGTAGCAGTTGCAATTTTGTCAAAAGAGTTCTAGCTAACAACAACAACAAAGCAAAAAAAAAAAAAAAAAAAAAAAAAAAAAAAAAAAAGGAAGAAAGAAAGAAAGAAACCTAAAGCTATAGATGTACTTCGCGTCAGTTTGATTATATCCTTCCTCTATTTTCTGGATAAAATTCTATCATGATTGTAATGAAAAACTGAAATTAATCATTAATAAATATTTTTCGAAATAAATAATTTGTGCTGTTTTGTCAACCTTAATCTCGTTCCGATTTTATGGTGTCGTGCTGTTGTTAGCATGTTGGCTGATTAAAGTAGTTCTTATTGCTTCGCTTTTATTTTCACTGATCTCGTAATATACCAAAACACATGTGGGACCAGACGTGCAAAGATTATATTTATTTCATTGACATATTCAGATGTACATATAGAAATCAAATAAAACAGCTTAATCCAAGTAAACCAATATGTATGCTTAATATTCTACAAGGAGCGATGGAACCGGCCAGAAACATTATAATTACTTATGCGACATGGCAGAACCTAGTCCTGAACGAACACTAGCGTACTTCAAATACGTAAGGACAGGTATATTAAAGTTATACAATACAATCCACTCCAGAAAAAAAGAATATAAAGAATCTGGTAGATTTGATTAAGGGTTATTGGCGATAGAATCCTTTAAACCATAAAATCAACTATCAACATATCTCGGTAAATCTCCAACTGCTTACGGACATGGAACTTTAAATCATTGATTATATGTCAACAATTGTTAACTTTCAATAAAATGTCTTTGAAAGTTAAATTAATTTGATTTGATTTGTTTGAACCATGTTTTACGTCAAAACAGAATAATTCCACCTATACAGTGACGATCGTCTGCCTGGTGATAGCACAGGTTATACATATGACCCACCCGAGGCAGCGAGGGATCTTTTCGTTCCACGGCACACAGGACCTCAGTTTTTATTGTCGCAGACGAAAGACACACAATCGACGAACCATCGCTGGGACTCCTATTCGGAACCTTTCTGTCTTAAACCAAAAGATTATGAGGTCAAGCACTCAAGGAGTCCCGATTGCGTCAAACAGCTTACTGATAGAGCGAGGCATTTGACTTATGTTTGCTCTGTTGTGTGAAAAATGCTCACAACAATCGCATTATTCATACCCACTGACATTGACTTAGGTATAGGTATTTGACGGTTCTTGAGAGATGTTCTCAGCTTTTCATTCGGATCTCCTCCCTCTTTTTCATTGTTACAGAGCTTAAGTCGAGGTGATCCGAAAAACCTTTCTTTGAAATCTAGCTAACGGTACTTATTGGTCATACTCAATGGAGCAGAAAAATACGAAGAATCCAAGTTTTTGAGAGGGATGCAATCTTAATCAAAGAGTAATAATATTCGTGTAACGTAGAATCATGTTTCTCTCACACTTTGATTCTATTTGGTAAAGTTAAAGCGAAGAATCTAAATGATGTAAAATAGAACAAAAGCGGTACGGTATAGTTAGATTAATCCACCTGGTTAGGAATGCTTAAAACCACCCCTACATCTTTTAATGGAATGTCACATAAAAGTTACTAGACGTTACGAACGTCCATCATTTCGACCTTGAACGGTTCGGTTTGTGTGAAACATGTAGTAGTTATAAGTAAATTATGATGCTGAATGATAAAAAGCTGAATATGAGTGTTCATTTGAGAACAGTAAGTTGAATGTATCATAGCATTGACCATCCGTTTACGATGTAAGGGAGGATAGTCGCGCCCTGGGAAGGGTTTAATGACTTGATATCTACGGATGTTGGATCAAATGGGTCAATTTCCACTGGTGCTGTACTTAATTGGCCAATATCCACTGGTACGGGGACCAAATGGACATATATCCACCGGTACCCGGACCAAGTGGACCAATATATCCACTGGTACCTGGACCAAATAAAAAAATATCTACTAATGTTTGATTCATTTGGGCCAATAACCAGTTGTCGGACCTAATGGAACAATATCTAATGGTGTCGGACCAAATGGGCCAATATCTAGTGATACAGACCCAATAGGGCGAGATGGAAGTGGTAAAAAGAGGAGGAAGTTGCAGTTCCTAAAACAATGTCCCTAAAAGAGTTGGAATATGGGTCTAATTTCCCTACTGTAGATACGACTGTTCTGTGAGATAGCATCTTCGCTAGCCAGGGTCTCGATTCGCTTCTTTCTTCTCCGAATCGAGACCTTGGCTAGCGAAGATGGTGTGATGGAGATTAAGAATATCCCCCATTGTTTTCTAATATGACTTATTTAGTACTACAAACTACATAATTTGTTCCATGTAAAATGAAATGAATAACATTTTTGCGTCTAGTGAGATTTGAACAGATGCTATCTGTGACTAACACACATCGTACGTACCGTCATCGTCGGAGTCGACTGGAGTGTTGTCGATGTCCAGATACACATCAGAATTACAACGACTTCGCTGATATTCTAAGCTCCCTGTAAAGACAACACATATATACGTTATATACAATATTATCATAATACAAGATACACTAAGGAAGAATACGACACAATGTATTGAAACCAGGTAATGCCATCCCATGTAATTCGACACAATGTAACATGACACAATGTAATATGACACGATGTAATACGACACTATGCAATATGACACGATGTAATACCACACAGTGTAATATGACACAATGTAATATGACAAGATGTAATGCGACACGATGTAAAACGACACAGTGTAATATGACACAATGCAATATGACAAGATGTAATATGACACGATGTTATAGATAAGTCTATTCAAGTTAAAAAGTACTTTACGTCGTAGGTTTTACGGCCTATGAAGCGGGGAATGGGTCGCTTTTTACGTTAACTCATATAATGGTGTCACATCAAAGATGTGTCACAGAATTATTTTAAGGATTATTTGACGAAAAAGTTTATGTTTAGTATAACATGTGCAAATAAAATAAACTATATATGTAAGCATATAAGCGATTTCCAGAAGCCATTTTGTTAATTAAAACTTTAGAGTTTAGACCAGAACCTAAAGGTTACCCTAAACAGATCGAAAAGCTTTAAGACATTAACCTGTTGTAAAGTAACTTCTTGCTCTACTCGCTCGGCCTTGCCCTTCACGGTCTAAAACGACACGTTCAGGTCTGCGGGACAGATGGCTCAAAGGCATTCGATCTCTGAAATAAAAAGTAGGTCTTAATAAATTTAAAATACAATACTCAAGTCAAAGGTATGACAGTAACTTTTGGTTGTGAAAGTCTTCCAGATACTATAAAGGACTTTTGTATTATATGTCTGTTTATGAATGAGATACATGGTAAAGTTTTAAAAGACTTTTTGTGATTTGTGTATATCTTCTTATTCAATCACAAAGTTTACTCATAAATTCAGAGTATGTACATGTACATACTGTGATCTGTAGTTTTTAGCGATATACATGTAACCGGTTTGGTATGTATTAAAGTCTATACGTATTACGTCATTTAAATCAGTGTATGCTTGTACCAAAATACACGGGAATGAACATTTCATCTGCTGTCGTAATGTATAACACATACGAGTTTAAATGATATGTTATCAAAAACATGAAACAAAGAGTATTCGTTATATATTCACAAAGAAAAGATATAAACATATGTCATTGAAAAAGCACGGAAGGGGAGTGGGGTCATATAATATCACCACTTTTTTCTATGTATCATTATAATTAGAATAAAAAACAAGCAGAATTACATTCTGTCCAATTAATATATATATAGTTTATTCATTGAATGAAAGGCTGAAACTGTGAAAGCCCAAAGATACTGAGCGAACTATCTACTAAACTGACTGAAATGAAAGCAAAACACATTTAAGGACAGAGCTACATGTGCATGTGTAGGAGGGATACTTCTATAAATTTTGAAATGACTTACCATGCGCGGATACAGAGGGGGGAGGGATGTAGGAGGGTCTGAACCCCCCCCCCCCCTGGAATCCGAAAATTTTACCAAAAAAGGTAATATTTGGGCATTTTTGGGGTTGGAATCCCCCCCACCTCGTTTAAGAGAAAAATTTACCTTTTTTGGTTGGACCCCCTCTGACAAAATTTCTGGATCCGCGCATGCTTACTAACTTTTATTACGGAAATCTTTGAAGTATATATTTCTGATCGGTGCTGAAGCACTGAAAGCAGGGCGGAGTTATGTAATAAACATTCTGTTCAAAAAGTAACTTAAATTTTCCTCTACAAAATCATTATGATTTTACTTTATACATGTTTTACTGTATGAAGAAAAAAATGTGATGAATATGTTGTTGTATGTCACCACACTGTAGACAGTAATGTTGTTGTATGTCACCACACTGTAGACAGTAATGTTGTTGTATGTCACCACTCTGTAGACAGTAATGTTGTATGTCACCACACTGTAGACAGTAATGTTGTTGTATGTCACCACACTGTAGACAGTAATGTTGTTGTATGTCACCACACTGTAGACAGTAATGTTGTTGTATGTCACCACACTATAGACAGTAATGTTGTTGTATGTCAGCACACTGTAGACAGTAATGCTGTTGTATGTTACCACTCTGTAGACAGTAATGTTGTTGTATGTCAGCACACTGTAGACAGTAATGTTGTTGTATGTCGCCACTCTGTAGACAGTAATTTTGGAGCATAATTGATGCTCTCAATATCTTACATACTTTTAAAGTTTCAAGGGGATGGATGGGGATTTCAAGGAAAACTTGAAGAATTTTGTATCTTATCTTTCTTAGCACGTCTAATGTCGTCCCCGATGTGGAACTAAACCGAACTCGTGCAGCGTAATTCTCATGTGAGCAAGAAAAAGTGTTTATGTGTACACGAGAAAAACACATTGATGTGTGTCAGAATCATACATCTTCAATTCAACTGATGAAGCATGAAAAATTCTGCTAGACTGAAAAATCGGTCGGGACACACTTTCATAATTTATTTCAATTATTTGTTATAGTATATGTATTTGACTTTACGCACACGAATTTCTTGGTGATAATAAACTGACACATCAGGCTACACGTTGCTCATTACTAAAACAATGGCCATTTTTGACCGGATTGCAAAGCAATGGGCTATAACTGTCTGTTTTTCCGTCTGTCCGTCCGTTCGTCCGGTGTCAACAATTTGCGTTTAGCTTGATCTCTAGAATACTGTTGATGATGCCATCTTAAAAATTAATCAATTTGTAGACATTGATGAGTTCTTCCCGACCGGCACAAAATTTGGTGACCTTGACCTCGATTTTACGCTTCAGTGAATACAGTCATATTTTGCATTTAGCTTGATCCTTTGCATTTAGCTTTTGCATACCATCAATGATACCAACTTCAAACTTGGTCAGTTTATAGACATTAATGAGTTCTTCTCGACCAACACAAAATGTTATTACCTTGGCCTCGACCTTACGCTTCAGTGAACACAGTCTGATTTTTCATTTAGCTTGATATTTCGCATACCGTTAATGATACCAACTTGAGACTTGGTCATTTTATAGACATTAATGAGTTCTTACCGACCGACACAAATTGGGGGCTCTTGACCTCGATTTTAGGCTTCAGTGAATACAGTCTGATTTTATGTTTAGCTTGATTTCTTGCATATCATTAATGATTCCAACTTCAAACTTCTGGAAACATCTTCAAATTTAAAGAGACATGTTTCTGGATAAGATTCTACAGGTAGGCTATAATGTCATGCTTTGCAATCCGGTCATACCGTCTTTGACGGTGTCTTGTTATATAATATTATCAAATGGTTTCTTATACTTGTTTATAATATTATGATATCATGTGTAGGAAGGTGCATGCATTGTTGTATCATTCTTAATAAGAGAAGCCGGCGTGGCCTAGTGTTATCGCGCTCGCTTCCTGATCGGGAGGCCGGGGTTCGAGCCCCGCTCTGGTCATGCCGAAGTCCTGTCTTTCGGATGAAACAGTAAAAACCGAGGCGCCGTGCCTTGGTATGCATGGCACGTTAAAGATCCCTCACTGCTTCGGGTGGGTCCGTTAAAGATCCCTCACTACTTCGGTTTAGTCAGTTGCAAAGGTCAAAATCTGTTTGCCCTGCATCAGGCAGATGCCATCACTATATACGTGAAATATTTGTGGTGTGATGTTAAAAAAATCAATCAATAAATTTTAATAAGAGGCATAGGAAGCAATTTAATAGGGAAGACCAAATCTATACGTTCTATACATGCAGGTCATTTCACTTAAGTTCTTACGAAATTATAAAGGATTATTTTCGTAACTTTGAATCCCAGATTCTGCAAATGGGTGGAACCTGAACTGAAACTGATTAAATTTATGATGCTGTATTCATCCCAAATACAACAAGACATTTCGTATTCTGCATACAAAATTTAAAGTCATATTTTATCTAGTATGTGAAACTTACAAAAATATCCTTTTAAAAACTTCGAAGGGAGTTCTGTGTGAAATGGTCAACTGGTGACCAGGGCGGAGGTAAAACGTTTTCAGTGACATCATTCTTATGATCTGACAACAACAACAACAACAACAACAACAACAAAGGCGGGATTTGCCCTACAAATCTCTTCTCGCTGTTTAAGTTGTTTTTTTTTTTCATTAGTCAAAACGTTTCATATAGGCCGAACTGAACAATAAGCTCGGGTATGGGAAGGGCCAGAGGAATGGCATAAAAGCTTCAACGAGCATCTGTATCGCAATTAATTAATGATTTACATTGTCTTCTTTATTAACTGAAGTGTGAGTGTATACGCAGAAAGTCACGTAGATAGGTCTACTATCATCCCTCCTTACAAGTGACAAGCGACAATTTCCAACAAAATTAACCCCCTTTGCGACTATAAAATCCCTAAGATACACACCTGCAGTTCAATGGGATGATTAAATGATTAAAGCTTTTGAAAGTTCAAAACTGCATATTTAAATACAATTGTTCAAACACCAGAATATTACTGTGTATAAAGGCCAGACAGCAGATACATAGTGTGGATATCATTTTCTATTTTTAACATAAATGTTAAGAAAGTTATAGAAGGGAAATGAAGTTCTAAATCTTATCAACATTAATACCGCTTAACATATGTCAATTAATCAATTTTCCCTTTTATTATTATAATTGGTAAGATGTACAGCAATGACGTCACGTCATTGATCCGCAGCAATGACAACGTAGAGGTCAACCTATCAATATTGGTATGGATCCAAGTCTCTGAGCATAATACATAATATCAACGAGATGGTCAACAATGACAACCAGGTCATCGTGTATATTTATAGTTGAAGTACATGTACACTACTTTTCATGACTAATATTACACCATCTATAAATAATGACAGCAATTTTTCTGACTTATATTCAAAGGAAACAACCACTATAACATCTTTCCAGTGAGTATCATACAGGTAAGATCACAGACATACGATAATTCCGCATCAAACACGAGTGACAGACGAACATCGCAACATCAGTTTTTGGTTAAAAGGCATTGATACTCAGATTCAATATTACATACATGTAAGATATTTAATATAAAATCAGGAATACATAATCAGACGTATGTAATCAGTCATACACTATCAGAAATACATAATCAGACGTATGTAATCAGTCATACACTATCAGGAATACATAATCAGACGTATGTAATCAGTCATACACTATCAGGAATACATAATCAGACGTATGTAATCAGTCATACACTATCAGGAATACATAATCAGACGTATGTAATCAGTCATACACTATCAGAAATACATAATCAGACGTATGTAATCAGTCATACACTATCAGGAATACATAATCAGACGTATGTAATCAGTCATACACTGTCAGTAATACATAATCAGACGTATGTAATCAGTCATACACTATCAGGAATACATAATCAGACGTATGTAATCAGCCATACACTATCAGAAATACATAATCAGACGTATGTAATCAGTCATACACTATCAGAAATACATAATCAGACGTATGTAATCAGTCATACACTGTCAGGAATACATATTCAGACGTATGTAATCAGTCATACACTATCAGTAATACATAATCAGACGTATGTAATCAGTCATACACTGTCAGTATACATAATCACACGTAGGTAATCAGTCATACACTGTCAGTAATACATAATCAGACGTATGTAATCAGTCATACACTATCAGGAATACATATTCAGACGTATGTAACCAGTTATACACTATCAGTAATACATATTCAGACGTATGTAATCAGTTATACACTATCAGTTTGATTTTGTTTGATTATTGTTTTACATCACTCCACGATTATTTCACGTATATGGTGACGGCATCTGCCTGATGCATTGCATACAAATTTAGACCTTTGCAACGGACCCACCCGAAGCAGTGAGGGATCTTTTACGTGCCACGCCTACCGTGACACGGGACCTCGGTTTTTGCTGTCTCATCCGAAAGACAGAACACCGGGCGGGAGTCGAACCCGCGACCTCTCGATCACGAGCCGAGCACCTTATCCACTAGGCCACACCGGCTTTACACTATCAGTAATACATAATCAGACGTATGTAATCAGTCATACACTGTCAGTAATACATAATCAGACGTATGTAATCAGTCATACACTGTCAGGAATACATAATCAGACGTATGTAATCAGTCATTCACTATCAGGAATACATAATCAGACGTATGTAATCAGTCATACACTGTCAGTAATACATAATCAGACGTATGTAATCAGTCATACACTATCAGGAATACATAATCAGACGTATGTAATCAGTCATACACTGTCAGGAATACATAATCAGACGTTTGAAATCAGGATTGTCAGGAATCAGACATACGAAAGCAGTCAAACACAATCAGGCATATACGTTATTACATACTAAACTCCAACACAATACATATCAGACCTACATGTACGTAATATACTGTACACATCAGACCTACACGTATGTGATGTACTGTACAGATTGGAACTTACATGTTTGGTATTGTCTGCTGACGCTTCAAACACAGCCACTGATTGTCGTCGTCCATCTCGTCTGGAGTGTTCTTTATCCTGTACTTTATTTCCTTTGCACGTTTTATCCGATGTTCTGTTCGTGTATTATAATTTTTTTTTCTTCCGTATTTCTGCACTCCGACCAAGTTTTCTATTTAGCAGGTCTTCTATATCCCCAATGTCCAGTCTGGGATATTTGTTTCTTTTTGATCAATTGTCTGCTCAACATGTATATCTGCTGCTCGTCTGTCAGAGTTTTACGAATCGCCACTAGGCTAGCTATTGCCGTAATATAAACTTTTAACAGTACTTTCTCCTAAAATGTCGTTTTCGCTTTGTCCATTTAAGCAATTACAAGTTGACTGCGGTTGCTAGAATAACAATAAGTATTCAAAATCCTAATATTCAGACTGTTAAATATGTACTCCGATACGACAGCGATATTGGTACACATGTTCGTATATTATATCATTGGTGTATCCATACAAAGGAATATGTAGTGTTCGGTTAAACGTGAGGTTGTTAAAACCGAGCGATTCATGCAATATCTTCTAATTATTTATTGCACCTATCCACCAAAAGTTTAGATGAACGATAGATCTTTTAGATCTTTAAACCAACACGATAGATTTGAATGATAACAATGAAAGATAGAATTGCGCCAGTTTATGGGCGTGCAACGAGATTAAGAAACTTTTTTGTGTTAAGCCGATACGCAAACAATATTTCTTATTAGATAATTTGCAAAACACATTGCGATTATCAATCAAAATCAACTTACATTCATTGTGATTGACTTGAGCTTCAGTTCAAATCATAATAGCCACGCGATCAATTCGCCTGCAGAGTATTGTGAAATTTGGTGTGATGGATCATTGATTTGTAATGCTTTTTATCTACGACTGTCTGATGGTTTTGATGTGGACTTTTAAAACTGGTAAAGTATAACCGATAATAAACGTGTTGATTGCATATCAAGAGACAAGGATACGCCTCAAAACATTCATTCAAATCCAGAAAAGCATGTTTATTTAGGCTTCACGGCCTTTTAAATTGATAAAACCGAGACGGATTGTAATAGTTATTTACTGTATCATAACAAAACGTACAGCTATCGGTGTGGAAATCAAAGAACAGTAACTCGCGATACACCAGAACTCGAAAAAATATATGCCTAAAACATACATATAAAGGGCACCTCATATACATTATCATATACATACATACATTTTTTTCTCTTGAATAAGAAAAACTGAGATGTTATGTGTCCTTTTAATGACGTGTGATCTTCATACATTGGTTTGATGACAACGCCTAGACAGTTAGTTGAGACCCATTCTCGGTGCAATCCATTTTAATTTTGAAAAATAAAAAAAGTATTGGCTATTGGTAAAATATAATCATATCACTCTGCTTTATTTATAATTTACGATTTCCAAATAACACAATGTGCATTTTTGAGATTGCGAGCATATATGTCGGCTACCTAACTGCTATAGGCTTCAGTATTCGAGCATACATGACGGCTAACTGCTAAGCTTCAGTATTCGAGCATACATGTCGGCTACCTAACTGCTATAGGCTTCAGTATTCGAGCATACATGACGGCTAACTGCTAAGCTTCAGTATTCGAGCATACATGACGGCTTCCTAACTGCTAGGCTTCAGTATTCGAGCATACATGACGGCTAACTGCTAAGCTTCAGCATGCAAGCATATATGACGGCTACCTAACTGTTAAACATCAGGATGCACATATGACGGCTACGTAATTACTAGACTTCAGCATGCGAGCATATGTGACAGCTACCTGACTCCGAGACTTTAACATGCGAGCATATTGGACAGCTACCTAACTGCTCAATCATTCGTATGGTGAACATTCTATTTTATCCTACAACATTAAAGTGATTCTACACAAGTTTGTTTTGTATTTTCTTTGTGTGTGTGTAATTTGTTCGTTGTTGAGCTTTTTTTTTTCCCCCTTTCTTTTTTTTCTTTTGGGGGGGGGGGGGTGTTTGTTTTTATTTTGTTTTGCTTTGGGGTTGTTTTTGGTGGGGTTATTTTAACATATTGTATGATTTATTTTTACGGTGTTATTTACATATAATGTTTGTCATTTTCTCAATTGTAGTAAAGACCTTTTGAAGATCGAAGCAAGATCACCTACAATACAAACCCGGTGCCAAATCTTAATGTGCCCTTACGAAAAAACATATGTATTACACATAAACCCATATTTGTTTTTATTCTTTTCGGTGTTATTCATATTTCTGAAGATTTTCCTAAGACTACAGAATACGGTCATGCGAATCATAATTCCAATTATGACAGTTGAATATTTTAACTCATGAATATCTGTTTATCTTTTCTTCTCTATTCAGTCAGTATCTTTTAAGTCAGTATCTTTATTTTTCCTCGTTGTATTCAATTCGCACTGTGGTACATCATTGTTAATGCCATAGTCATGTGGCACCAGTTACTTTTACATAATTAGTATTACACATTATGGTTAAACACTTTTCTAGAGTGCAGAAAATCCGGGTTCGATTCCCGGTTTGCGCCATTATGATGAAAAGGTTGCTTACTTCCTGCTCCCATCTTGCGATATAGCTAAAATGTTGAAAGCGACGTAAAACTTCATTATTGCGATTTATTTTGATTACTTTATCTATCACATAGTCTCGATTTACATGTATATAGATTTATTCACAAATATGATAATAAATACATATTTTTCATTGAATTATTTGCTTCATGACTATATGCCCTTTACATGAAGTACATGTATTATAACAGCTGGTTAATGTATTTGATATTTACACAAGTTGATTCAGATGACTATGGTAATAGTTTGTAAATTATCTAAAACATTAGGAGTATTATCCTTCTCATAAGCTCTGTACTTCGTATCTGGCTATTCCAGGAATATCATGTAGGTTATATGCTCTACATATTCATGTACATTTAACTTTCAATGATACATTTCGTAATGGTTTTTACGTAGAAGTATTCAAATTATCTTCCTAGTATGAAATTGCTCTTGAAAATCCCGAAAAATAACACTACTAATGATCTATTTATAGATAAAATGTCGCTTATTACACTAATAGAAATTCTTCGTTAAAAGGAAAATTGCGAAAGTGTTCAAACGAAATTTGTTGTTTTCTGTCATGACACTATAATGGATGTTTCAATTTTATTCAAATTGGTAAAATTTGGTTAATTTTATGAATTATGGAATCATGTTCATCACGTTTTGACCGATGTGTGTTACCAACGAGTCAAATAAGTAGTCGCT
Organism: Pteria penguin; assembly: GCA_035048485.1. Lineage (NCBI taxonomy): Eukaryota > Metazoa > Mollusca > Bivalvia > Pterioida > Pteriidae > Pteria > Pteria penguin. The sequence continues at coordinate 20,645,083 of CM068582.1, forward strand.
TCCAAAAGCTCAATAAACTTACATTATTGTGTTTAATAAGTTTTTATACATTTAAAGTTTTCCAACAAACTAACATCCATGATACCGAATTTATGTGGGTGGGGGGTTTGTTAATTCAAGGGCAGTGTGACCAAAATGTTGTGTAATAAATAAGAAAAATACTTTAGGTTTAGATTTCGTATTTCTCGAAATAAACCCATGAAAGAAAGTTGATAGTTCAGGTCTGTTAAGGTCCATTTCAATACACCTTTGTAGCGACAGTGCATCTACAATTTTGTTTGTCGGTTCAAGATACCGCTGAATGCATTGTCCTTGAAAACAATCATTCTTTCCCGTTTTTTGGATATTATCTTTACAAATGACCAGATTGTTAAATATATTTACTTAAAAATCAAGATGTCACTCAACTGGGTTCTACGACAAAACCTCCAAGTGAATATAAAACACAGATGAATAGGCAAACAAAAAATGTCTGAATATCTGTCCTGAGTTATTTTGTTCACGGTGTTTTCTGTATTACATTAATATATTTTAATCTTTGAAATTAGCGCATTCGATTTCGTTGGTTGGTTGGTTAATTGGTGTTTTACGTCGCTTTCAACATTTTTATCAGTTATATCGAGACATGGAAGCAGGAGGTGACCAAACTCTTAAACATAGTGGCGCAACCCGGGAATCGAACCCGGATCGTCGCCGCCGCAATCGTATTTTACATTTGTAAAAATGTATTTTATTTATTTTCATTTTTATGCCCTGGATCGGTAGATCGGGAGCATATTGTTTTTGTCCGTCTGTTTGTTTGTTTGTTGTCAACTTTAACCTTGGCCATAACATTTGAATTGTGAGGAATAGAGACGTCATATTTCACATGCGTACTCAACTAATGAATCCCTTTTAAACGCCACCAAGGTTTGATGACGCTAAACATAACTTTTTGGACTCTATTTATTTATTTTTTTTATTTTATTTATTTATTTATTTTTATTTTTTATTTAATTGTTTTTGGTCTTTTCAGATGTTTGCAAAGTGCAGCATCTAGTTGGTCCATGTCAGATTTCTACATGATTTAGATTATGCACCAGGCAATTATATATCAAAGCAGAACATATTTAACGGCATATTAGTATCAAAATTGACTCCACATGTATTATCAAACGGTATATTGAGTACGTAAATGAGTGAAATCGCTGCAGTCAACCATTTACATTCTCCAAATACTTTTGCATTCTATATAAACAACAGCTAAATGCTTGCAATGATTGTTTCAACAATATGCTCTCTCCGTTGTTCCAAGGTAAGACTGGCCTTTTACTATTTTCTTTTACTATATCTAGAACAACGGATGTTGTAATCACGTGATGCATTTAAGTATCATTTACGAACTATGTTCTTCGTAAAAATGCCTTACAATTCAAAGTAAGATAATATAAAATTTACTCTCGGATTTTAGAGACTGTGAGTCGGGCCCCTATATAATCTGCTATCTGTAGATGTGTGATGTCTAATACTTAACCGCCGTAATTCCCGTATTTCTATTACAAGTAATAACTTACCAAGATTCATTCCTGTTGAAAGGTTAATAAATAGGCTTTGATGCCGGTCATTAACCTGCATGGGATAACAAAGGATTGTCATACACATTAGCCACATGGACGTATAAGTGCCTTAACTAGGTACTTTCGCGCTATATATTATTGACATACTCATTCTGTTTGTAGTGTGGAGCTCCTAAACAGTTCCACGAGGAAGGTTTGACTCAAGTATTAATAAACTCTTGGTCTTACGTTGTCTGTGACTGAGCTACACTTTCTTTACAGTGTTTGTACGCATAAATCTTCTCACAAAGGTTTTTTTTTACATAAACCTGTATTAATGTGATAACAAGGCTGCAAAACACAAGATTACAATTCACAGAAGTTAGGGTCAAAGATAGGAATCTGAATCAATTACATGAAAAAATCTACCCAAGATACGAGATAAAAAGAAATACTTGAATGATGGCACAGAAATATTCCATTATATTGCAATCACGGTGCTGACCAAGAACGACCAATAGAAATACAGTCAGGTATTGTAGTTTATTGATTTATGGACCCTGGTTTAAATTTACTGTAAAATTCAAAATCACATACATTAAAAATTCAATCAAATACGGATTAAAGCTAAAAGAGCAACGTAATATTTGAAGTTCCATGCTTAAAAAATAGGAACAATCATGTTTTAAAGAAACAATGAAATAACGAACGATTATCAAGACTACAAAGTACAGAGGAAGAACAAGACACCATATAACAAAGATTGGCAATATTCATTGTCTGTTTATACTGACGACCAGGACTATCCTCGCTCAGATGGTATATTCAATATTAGGTTGGTTGGTTGGTTAATTGGTGTTTTACGTCGCTTTCAACAATATTTCAATTATATCGCGACATGGTCAATATTAGGATATTAGATATAAAGTATATAAGAGTATAATGCAAGTTTATAAACAAACGTGATCTTCTGTGTCCTGTTTTGTTTTCTGGAGAAACAGGTTGTATAATGGTGTGCCATAAACTTGTAGACACCCCCCTGCTGACCAGTTACACCCACTCTGAGTTCAAGTTATTACAATTAAAACGGTAGGCAATAATCATCGTCGATATTAACGACTAAACATCTCCTATTATCAAACAAATAAATCAGCATTCTTGTGTCATTAAAGCAAGTAATGACAGAGGCAGCAAAATTTGCAAAAATTGACGCAAGTTGATTTTAGATATCTTTATGACAGAACGTTTTTCTGAGTACATGTATATGTATGCATTTATAAAAAGAAAATTGAAGTAAACTTAATTAGTCTCAAATTACATTCGGAGAGGAGGAATATCAAGACGACCCCTATCACCCACCTCCCCATTTTCCCGACATCGACTCCTGACTGCTATGTCAAAGAGAGAGAGAGAGAGAGAGAGAGAGAGAGAGAGAGTGTGTGTGTGTGTGTTTTTTTAAACAGTTTTGCGTCAGATAAGATGTAATGATCTGAGTCTTTTATTCTTCTTTATCCATAAACAAATTACCAGTGATTTAACATAAATAAGAATTTGCAATGATCAAAACTGCTAATTTTTAGCATAGATAGTATATTGACAAAGTCCAGTTTCTGTATTTTTGTATATATTTTTTTCAATAGTTTACATCATATCATCACTATCGGCACAGTGCATCAATGCGTACAGAAGAGTCGATGTGCATGAGATTGTTAAGGAAAGAACTCGGACTAAGCGATCAGCCCATCATGACTACCGTAGGTCTGTGGAAGAAAACGATCGACAAATTACAAAAGAAGATTTATTACAGCTTGCACCTGGAGAGGAATTAAGGCTAGAGAGGAAAATGGTATCTTCTCAAGGTATCAAAGTAGAGAAGCTTCAAGAAACCTATCATGGAGTACCAGTACTTGAAGGAATTGTGACAGTTGAAACAACAAGTAGTGGCGAGCTTACTGGAGATGCTTCGGGCACTTTAATTCAAGGAATCGGTGAAGATATATCAGAAACGGGAAAACCTCTTCTTTCTGAAAATCAGGTATTAGAAATGGTCATAAGAGATGAGAACGATGGAAACCGACGAGATGACATCGGCAATATCAAAATCAAAAAATGGATATACCCAGACGAAAATATGAAAGCAAGACTTGTTTATCAAGTAGATTATCTGCTTGATAAATTCCCACCTAAACGACCTACATTCTTGGTGGATGCTTACACTGGGGAAATCGTTTTGAAATTCAATTCAATTAACACGGCAGATAAAGCGTGTTCCTCAACAACAGTCTCTGGACTTGGCGGCAATGAAAAGATAGGGAAAATAGAGTATGGTAAATATCCTTTCTGTGTTAAACCCCTGCAGATATGCCATCTGGAAAATGAGTACGTCAGGGTTGTCAATATGAACGACTCAAAACAAGAAACAAACGAATCTCAACAAACAATCAGTTATATATGCGACGAATCGCCAGGAGACCAAGAAAAAGGAGCGTATTCCCCATCCTTAGATGCATTCTTCTATGGCACAACTGTTGCGAAGATGTACGAGGACTGGATCGGTGGCTACCCATTGAATGATAAAATTGTCTTGCGTGTCCATTATGGTTCCAACTTGGAGAATGCTCTATGGAATGGTCAAAATGCTTCTTTTGGGGATGGAAATTTACATTTTTATCCTTTCACTTCCTTGGATATAGTTGGACATGAAATTGGACATGGTGTTGTAGAACAGAATTCTTACCTATTTTACTACCTTCAGTCTGGTGGAATCAATGAAGCTTTTGCTGATATTTTAGGAAAGTCAGCTGAAGCGTATTTGTATGGAAAAGATGGTCAATTTGATTGGTATATGGGCTCAGCAATCACCAAAAACTATTCACAGGACTTTATTCGATCCTTCCAAAACCCCGAAGAAGATGGATCAATTATGCACGTGGATAACTTCACTAGTGATATTTTTCCTCATAAAGCTTCAGGCCCATTTCGATATGCTTTTTATATTCTTATTACAAATCATGGCGTTTCTGTCAAAGACGCCTTTCGAGTGTTCGATCGTGCCAATAAGCTGTACTGGCACCAACTGAGCAGCTATCAACAAGCAGCATGTAGTGTTATAAAGGCGGCTTATGACCTGGGACAGAATATCCTGGCTTATTCGGTTGCATTTCATGCCATAGGAATCAACAGTTGTAATATTAAGGACCATATCGTAAATCTAGTTGTCAATCGTAAATATGACGGTGTAACTGTTTCCAATGATAGCCGTCCACTTTTTAAATTCGAAACACCTGTATGGGCTGCAAATGTTTCCATAGTTACAGAAAGTCTTGGTGAGAGCGTGCTTATAGTAGTCGGGAATACTTCTGATGTTTCATTGGCCGATGACGACCATTTTGCATCTGACATAGGCACAGTTAGTTTTGACGTCGAAAATAAAACGGAGGTTTACATTGCATTATATCCTGCATCCAATAAAACCGACAAGACCGAGGAGGTTACACTGAGTGTGATGTTTGAGTGTGATTTATTTTGGTCACCAGTGAATGGAACACAGGTTTATGTTGATTATGCAAGAAAATGTCTTATGTATTACCACTGTCAGCGCGATTTATACTGGAAGGAATGTTCAGTTTGATTCTTCTCTAAATTATATATATGAAGTGGAACATAGGCTGATCATGACATGGCTATTGTATGAAAATAAATTCCACATCATTACTAGTACAAATACAGTAACAATGGAATTTAATTTTGTTTTAAAATTTCTTATTGATATACGTGTATTTTTAATGTAAACGTTCTCAGTCAAAATGCGTTTCAATTAAAACATAAGTTAAAGGAATTAATCTACATAATTTTTCTGATAGCTATTATATAACATAAAAGACTGTAAATTTAATAAATCAAGACAATGACCCAAAAATATGTGAAAAAGAGTAAGTTAGAATTCTACCTTTTCTTCTTTTGATGACTTATATAATATATTGAATGCTGCTAAACATTTAAAACATTGCTGAGTTGTAAAATGGACGAACAGAACTTCGCCATTTAAAAGCAGCGTTTGAACTGTACTCTTCATCAGAACTGGCTGTACAAAAATTAGAAAATAAAAATCATAAAAAAGAAACTAAACTATGACATGACACACAAGTAATCTTCACATAGATATGTGAATCAAACACAACAACACTTTGTAATTCACCCTTCTAGACCACTTTGATGCAATCAGTTTGACACTCTATACAGCCAGTCCGAAGAAGTTTGTCAAAGGTGGATACCTTCTTAGAGTTTTGTCATCCAGCCCTGGATCCACCTGTTGACAAATTGGATTTGGGTGAAAACAGCAACATTTGTAGGGGACCTTGAGTACTTCTTACCTATAGAGTTTCATCAAAATTGTTGCGTTAGTTCTGAAACAGGAGTCCATCAAAGCCTATCATTCACAAAATGCTCACAATATATTTTCCACTTTTTTTAATCCTAAGAAAATTAAAAAAAAATATTTTTCAGATTGGAATAAAAAAACCACACACTACTTAAAACACCCTTCTACCACTCTGAGGCATTCGATTTGATGATCTATAAAGCTGCTCTAAAGAAAAAGCTTGTTAAAAGGAGGTTACTCCCTGGGGCATTTGTCACCCGTTCCTGGATCCACTTCTCGATGGATCTGGTTAAAAATAGCAACATTTATATGAAACATGGAGTACTTCATACCTACCAAATTTAATTAACACCCTTCGATTAGTTCTAAAGGAACAGTCCATCAAAGATCATCATAATAATAGTACATGTATATCCACCTCCCCTCTGTTTTTAACCTTTCAAAAATTGCAAGAAAGCCTAGAAATTATTTTTGGATTCCAGTTCTCTCCAATTACATCTATTACACTAAAATGATTTATAATGCACAAAATTAATGCATTATCAGCAGAAAATGAGCAGAAACTGTCATTTTCAAGGAATTTTCTATGTTCAAGGGCAATAACTCTGTCAAAAATTACTGGACCAAAACCATATTTAAATCTGACCTGCACCTTCCCTTGACACATCTGTATACCCAATATCAATTTAATCCATCAAACCTTCACCCAGAAAATGAGCAGAAACTCAATGATGACAGAATGACGAAACAGGAACTACATTTCATGGCAGGGGCATAAAAAGTAATTTTGGGCCATCACTTAGAGTGTAAGCCCTTGTCTGTAGCAAAATTTTATGATCAAAGTGTAGAATCCAACCTCAACTCCCTTCCAAACAAATGGTAGTCCATAAGTAAAAACTGAAAACATTCAAATAACTGCAAAAAAGTTTATTTTGACTTTTTTTTATCTTTCACTTCCTCAACGTCTTCAAATGTCAACGAAGGGTCATCAAAACAAAACAAGGTCTCATGAAACACTTCTTGAACTTTCAAATCTTCTTTAGTAAGATCTTCTGGCATACATGTTGGCATAGGAGGATAATCTCTGTTTCTAGCAATTTCACCCCGTCTATTAGGTAGTATAGTGTCAAATACTCTTACAAATCCATGAATGGAACCTGGTACGTTGCCCTTTATGTATAGTAAATTATTTTTATAATCTATTCTGATTATCTGCAAAGAAACAAACAATTACAAAAGAATTATGTCATATTGATGCATCAAAGATTTACTGTATTTATACTAGTCGTCAATAACTTCAATCTACATTGGACTATATGCTGTTGTACTCCAAGGAAATTGCTCTTCATTTTTCCAATGCATTACTGTGCCTTTCAGGAGTAAGGAGTAACCAACCTTTTTTTCCATCTGGAGCAGAGTTCCAAAATGCTGGAACAAAGGGCTTAGTGCACAATAACAACACAGTCACAATTTTCAATGATAAAATATGTTCCTGGACTGCAATTCATCTTTGCTATAATATCATTATGTCTGGAATATGTCATCACTGGATCAGTACTCACTATGTGTACAACTATGGTGAGTAGTAGTTTAAAGAAGTTGCTGAGGCTTCCAAACCTGTCCTAAGTTCCAACCACTCATCACAGCTCATACAATCATTATACAATTCATCAGAATTCACTATGATTACTTTCCCCAAATTTCAAGTGAGCCAGGATCAAAAGTCAGCACAGTGTGACAGGGAATTATCAAATGTTTGAAGTATCAAGCCAGCATCCAGATTTCATGGAGTCAGACAAAGCAAATTTTTCAAACATCCGTGTTTGAGAGGTGTATGAAAATGATATTGCATTACATGCATGTTTATTCTCTGTCAACTTGATATGAAAACTGCTTACCCGTAATCCCCTCACAGTAACATGGTCATTGCCCATATGGCCAGGAAGTTTTATTCCTTTTAACAGACCTGAAGCTCTCTGAAAACAACTAAGCAGAATAAGTATCTATCATGTGTTAACTTTACACTTTGCATCAGAAAATGAAAAGTATTTTAAATTAATGTGAGGAACATGTCGTATCATATATAGCTGAATCAGAATTTTGTTATAAGTTGATATATGATCTGTAGGTCTTCATAGTCAAATGCTATATCAATTTCAATGTTTTGATAGGGGATTTTCAATGTTAATAACAAGTACCATTTCTGGCAATAAACTAAAAAGTTTTACTTAAATCTCTCTAAGATTTCTTTAAACTACACATATCAATGATGATCTCATTTCCCATTATGGATTTACTTCAGTAAATCACTGTTCAATTTACAACAGGAATTTGCCTATCTCCAAAGAAAACCTTCAATTGTTTTGTTTTCAAGAAACTTCTATGGAAACACCTAATATATTAGTTACAACAAAAGGTAAACAGGTACAATCACTTTCATTTTGTTTAAATACTGAAATAAATCGACAAGAAATGAGGCCTGAGGTTAACAGTAACTAGATACAACCTGTGCTTTCTATTTATAAATACACTGCATCGATTGATAGAGTAAATTTGGTACATGAATATCAATATATGTAGTAATAAGTTACAGTGATTGGTAAGCACATTGCATAAACTACTTTTGGGTTCACATAGCTAAAGTAGTTTAAATGCTGAAAGTCAATACTGCTTTACACTTCTATCAAGTTCAGATTCAAATGCCGATCGGAGACAACGGGAGGCCTGCAGAATGACAGCCCACAGTAGTGTCCCGGAGTTAGGTGACAAATGTCCCAGAAATTTGTCATCTGGCCCAAAATATCCCAGAATGGCCCTGGAGAAATATGGTATGACGATAGTACAGAAGGAGCCGATTTCTTCACAGAAATTTCACAAGAACCTACCTTTCTATGGCATATTGATCAAGGCTGTCTACTGTTTTTTTTCATATATACACCAATAATTCTTATAACAAGTATATTATATACAAGTACCTACCCTTCCATGGCCTATTGATCCAGGTCGCCTATGGTTTTTAGTTGTTCCATGAGAAGCACGACCCCCTTTAAAGTTAAATCTCTTCACAACTCCTTGAAAACCATGATCAATTCTTCAAATAAATGAAAACAAAAATAAACATAAATGTTGCTTCAGGTTGGTGTTATCATCTCACAAACATCCCCTAATTATTTCCACTACATGCATGAGGGAGACGCATGTACTTAGAAGTGGAGAAAACTTGAGAACTCACAAAAAATTACCTGTCTTCACAATCACTTTCCCTTTTGTTTATATTATTTTGGTATTTTTGACCTCTATCATTAAAGTTTACAAATTCTCATGGTCTTTTAAGTATTTCATGACTTCAAAACATTTTTACATATGATCAATTATTCAAACATCAGAAAAAAAAAGTAGCAGGTCAGTGCGAAAAGAACTCGCATATTTTTAAAAATTTATGAAATTTCAACTGCAAAGATGCCAGGGCACCCACACCCTTTTGGGGGACTGGTACCCGTACCCTTTGAAGGGGGAATTTATGTGACATTTTCAGGTGGATGGGGAATATTGATTAATTAACGGTTTTCTTAGCAATTACAATAAATAAGCAAATGATATCTGATTTAACAAATTTTCTTTTATTAACCAATCCAATATATCAAACATTCAAAATTTCATTTCATTATTTTAGCATTCTACTTCTGTGTATTAGATTTATTAGATTTAGAGCCCCCCCCCCCCTTTCCCCTTTTTGTGAAACAACTGGGCATGAGGCATGTACCTCTGCACTAACAAGGTTTTGTTGTTTAAATAGTGTGTTGATCTTTTTACAGTCAGTACCAATTCTTTTGGTAGGTCATTTTTTTGGTAACTGTGGCCAATATGTAGAAAATGAAAGTACAAACTAAGCTTATGAACCAAAACCAGAAGCACGTTTCCATGATCACATAGACACTTGCCTGCTAAATTTAGTAAGAGAAAAACTTTTTGTAAGGGAAAATCAAATGAAAAGATACTTTTATTATATATATATTTTTAAGAATAGTGGAAAATTTTAAAGGCTCACAAAGGGGAATTTTAGGTTGCTTAATAGTGAAAAAATATACCTTTTTAAGGGGGGGGGATGGGGCCGAAATTCAGCCCCATTTTAGGTTGATCGGGTGCCCTTGATGCAGGTTAATGTATCTCCCATTTTACTTGAAAAAGCCAAACTGAAAGGTTGGGTTTTCTTTATTTCATAAATTAAAAGATAGTCTGCCAGTCATATCTATCTTAGTTTGAAAATTAAATGGGTGAAAAGTATCAGTATTTTGTTAAGAAGAATATTGTAAATTTTCAATTTCATTCTGTTCATAAATGGATCAAACTTCCTAAGCAGACAGTATTAGTGTACATAATAATTACAAATAACCTCAGTACTTTCTGAATGAAAGTCTTACCCATTCTGTCTTTACCTTAAAGTGAAATGAATTTACTACATGAATGTTACTAGTCAATCCTTTCCCATTATAAGTAACAAACTTAACAGGTTAATGTAATTACACTTTTCAGCATTTAGCATAATACAATGATAAATATTATGTAGTTATATTAGTAATTTACTTACGATTTTCCTTGGACATCCACATACTGTCCAAGTTTATAATGTCTAACATTAAGAGGCAGTCCTGTAATAAAAACAAAACTTTTACTACAATGACAGCAGAATTTTTAGTCAAAGACTGTATAATAAATATTATCCCACCTCAGGCAAAAATCTGGAAATCTGATTGGTTAAGAAAAACCAAATATTTTATTGTATTCGACTACCCATCATTCCCCATCAGCCGTATATTATTTTAATATATCCCCACCGCCTCGATTAGGTGATGTCATTTTATCACCAGACTAGAATAAACAATATAGCGGAGGGACGGTTTGTAAATAGAAGTGAGGATGAAATAAACAGAATTCGAACGCAAATCAACTCCAACACTATTAAGAACAGCAAAAAGGCAGAGGGATATTACAAAAACATTGATATAAGTTTAAAAAGGCCTAAATTGAAATAAGTAAGTTATACAGTGTATGACAAGGGAGGATACGAAAATACTGAGTGCATGAAAAAAAAATTATTTGGTGAAAAAGGCCTTCAGTGGGATAAATTTGTTAGATTTAAGAAATGAATCCTATATTTTTTTGGTTACCTTGCATATTGACTGGTGCACGTGCGTGTCACAAGCCTGACAAGGTGGAAAGTGTAGGCTCAAGGACTTGGATCGGAGGCAGCACCTGCTCTGGCGCCTGTTCTGTATGCCCAGTCGGGTATGATACCGAAGAAATTTTAGTTAACAACGTCCATTGTCAAACGATCGGCTAGTAGCAGACGAGTACCGTTTTTATTTTGTACTTGACTGCATGTATTTCTAAACAGCACTGTATTGTAGCTTAATTGATAGACCTGGTCTAGTTATATTTTATATTTTTATTGAATAAGAGTAAGAAATTATATTTTATATTTAATAGTTTCTGAAGTGAAGTGCGATTTCTTTTGTACTTTGCATTCATGATATATAACGAAACAATTTTATGCAATCGATTAACAACACGGGAATCACGATTCTATAAATAGATCGGGGTTTCGCATTCCAGAGGAAAGTAGCGCCAAAATTTTGTTCATGCAGAAATGAACTAAATTTTTTAACCAATCAGATTCGCCGCAAAACCATGAACACAAAGAAAATTAAATGATTTTCGTATACCTCCTGTAAAACACTGTATAACTAAAAGTATTCATTTGAGGTATTATCAGTGTATGTTTCATATTTTAACCAGCAGCTGACATTTAAGCACCCTCCATGTGGATATGCTTTATGATTTTAAAAAACAAAGGCAGAGGCTCATGTACTGTTTCACAAACAACTTGAAAACGAAACCAGCATAATAATACACTATTGTAATTCATTATACATGTATATTTGCTGTGTTGTGTATACAGTAATCCTCATTTCCTCAGCTGAAATGGTGATAATGTTCTAGGCATAGCCTTGACTAGCTGTATGCACGTTTTTGCTCACAAGATGCAATCATGCAAATGTGTCGATGATTCAAACTACATATTAACAAACTGGTAAAATTGACACCAGCTATAGAAAGACTCTACAGTCTTCTTGTGACAGATCAAAAATAAGTAATATTACTGACTGCTTGCTTTATATTTACACCATGTATGATATATTTGTTTATTTTAATGCTGGAATGCATTGAATTTTGATAGCCAGTCCATTTATCAATACAAGTTTATGCAACGTAAGGAATTTTGACCCTATAATCAATATAGGTCCATGTCTTGCAGCTAAGTCATGAGACTCCATGCCTTTTTGTATTCATTTCAACAAGAATGACATGATTTAATTCATTGTAAAATATTTGGAAATAACAGTATGTGTAAAAAATGATCCGAGTCCATGAAACTCTTCTCTCCCAGATGGATAAAGCTGTATGCTCAACGAAAACCTTTCAAACCATACCTGGTTGAATTGCTGCTTTTGGACTAACAAGAAATCGGCTTAATTTGCGTTTTGTGGGTACACCAGACTTCAGGAACATTCTGTTATAATCTTCAGAATACTGGAAATCATAAATAAACAATACTTCCAGGTATATGCATGGATAAACATCTATCTAGACGTATGTATGGATAAAAGATTGTTTCAAATGTTCAATAACAGGAATGTTTTGTATCTGCATTACCTGTTTACCTTCACTTTTTTTGTACTGACCAAAATTCTGCTGTAGGCCTTAAAAGAGATGTTTTAAGTCACACTTATCTGAATCAAACCGACAGCAAATTATCTGTCATTCATAAATTGTGCTATATCATTGAGCACACCTTTTGTCTAACTTTTACACTTTTCACTTCAACCACATGTTTATGTTGAGACAGTTATTCAAACAATAGTAACAGAACCCACCTATTGTCAGGCAGCAAAAACATTTCCCCTTTAAGACAAGAGTATTAGTAAAACTGATGGATGCTCACCAAACGGTAATTATAATGCCGGGAATTGATGACTCAATTCATATACAAACAATCAGTAAAACTGATGGATGCTCAAAGAAGCACAGCAATAATGAAGGAAATAAATGACTCGGTACATGTATATAGATAATCATTGCATTAATTGATGACGATTTCAAATCTCAATGTATCATATGGATATCAAATTGAGTCAATTGTATAAAAAGAAGTGATCACAGTATCTTAAACAAAAATGAGTAAGCTTAACCTTAATAAGTTATGAGATAAAACTTTTAATCGTGACTATCACCTTTCAGAAATGACCTTGAGTGACCTTTGTCCAAAAGCTCTAAAGCTAAATAACATTTCTGGTGAAGTATGATCAAATTATGATGAAAGGTATGGGATAGCTGGAGATTCTCTGCCCTTCTCCCACTTCTGATATCGGCTGTTTGTGGGAGAGGGTCAGAGAGACTTTGTTCATCAAAAGTTGGAATTTTAGCAATTACCAGTTGGAATGTGCAAGCCTCTGGTGACAAATAAGCATTTATACAGCGAACTTGCAACCTATAATCCAATAAAATAACATTAAACTTACTCGAGCATTGCGATATCTTCTCCAAATAAGGTCTATAACCTCTGCTCGCTGCCGTTTTATCTGCATACATGACAATGTTCTCATTTCACCATTTGTGTATACAGTATGACGTCAGATCTTGCCGAACTCGACTTAGCATTCGTGACGCTTCAGCAGCTGACACATTTTTGTTAAGAAAAACACTATGCAACCTTGTCGCTGAAATTCCAACTTTTGATGAACAAAGTCTCTCTGACCCTCTCCCACAAACCGCTGATATCAACAGTGGGAGAAGGGCAGAGAATCTCCGACTAGGTGTAGGAGATATAAGTACTTCATGGTATTCTAAGGTATAATTAATAAGTGACCTTGACCTTTCAGAAATGACCTTGAGTGACCTTTGTCCCAAAGCCCTTAACCTAAATAATATTTTGGTGAAGTATGATCAAATTCTGTAGAAAGGTGTAGGAGATATATGTACTTCATGGTACTTTAAGTCATACATGTAGTTAATAATTGACCTTGACCATTCAGAAATGACCTTGAGTGACCTTTGTCCCAAAGCCCTTAACCTAAATAATATTTTGGTGAAGTATGATCAAATTCTGATGAAAGGTATAGGAGATATGAGCTTGGACGGACGGACACGTGAACATGACAGCCACTATATGCTCCCCAGAAAGTTTTCAGGGAGTATTAAAATTACAGGTTGATATTTGTAAGGTAACAATAAAATGTGTATTCTAACACATTGATATGAATACAACACAATGATAATGGACTTCACCGTCCATTATCATCTGTTAAGTGGCACTTGTGTACTATCAGTTAGAAACGGCATTGAACGCTAGGATTAACCTTATGACGCCATAAGAACATTTCATTGTTCTTTACATTATTTCTGCCGGAATACGTTTCATTTCCTCCCTTAACATTATGACAGCAGTTAATGGTGGCGAAGTCCATCATGTATACAAAGTACTTTGTGTTTTCTTGTTCATTGCTTTATGTTATCAAGATGATTTCACTTACAAAGTAATACCATAAGCCTAATGGGACACCAACCAGCTGCTGGCCAGACTTAAATGTATGACTTCTTGGCTCTGTATATAACACAAAGTACTGATCTATGATATCAATACACAAATATACTACTTACTATACCTAACATTTACAGTATATGTAACTTTATGTTCTTACTTGAGATGGGTCAGCATTTAAACATCCTACAGTTACAGAACAATATCGATCTCTGAACCATGGTTTCCATCCCGGCTCTAATTTATACTGATGTGGAGGTGTGCAATCAATCACATGATTGTCGAGTACCTACAAAATAATATTTAGTAGTTCCATTCAAATTCAGCTGATAGTAATTTTGAAAATTATTACCTGTAGCACTTATACTGATAGTTGAATACTGATTGATTGATTGATTTTTGTTTAACTTCACACCACGAATATTTCACGTATATGGTGACGGCATCTGCCTGATGCGGGGCATACAAATTTTGACCTTTGCAACGGACCCACCCAAAGCACTGAGGGATCTTTAACGTGCCATGCATAGCCCAACAGGGGCCTCGGTTTTTACTGTCTCATCTGAAAGACACCGGCATGACCAGAACGGGACTCGAACCCCAGCCTCCCAATCAGAAGGCGAGCGCGATACCACTAGGCCATGCTGACTTGATAGTTGAATAATAACATATTTTCACTGTAATAACTTAATGTACATCTACTTCAAGCAAACATTGACTCCAAGTACATATTAAGTTTTATTTCAGCATTCGGCAAATAGAATGGGCTTAAACGAGTTGTCTGTGTTTTATATTTTTCCTGTCGTTGAAGGAAATATTAATTCTAATATAAATGTATACATGATTATCTGTGTCAAATATATATGGTTATATGGAAATGTACACAGATTATACATAAGACAGTTTTCTTGAAGATTGAGCCTTGTAGTGCAGCAGACATGCAGATGACACGGATGTTAAGGAGTGCTGCATATTGGTGCCTAATGTTTTCAATATGAATGACACTGTTACAATTCAAACTCTGTAAAAGGGATTTACAGGTCGCAAATATCTGTTTTAGAGGTTTGCTAACGTGTTGTCAAAAACTCTGTTAAATTAAAGACTTGTATTTTAATGATAACATATTGGAATTTGGAAAACACAAGGATGTTATTCACTAAATTCAGGCAGACTTCATGAGCACATATACTTGTCTGAAACTGACATAAGTCAGTAATAATTTTGTCAAGGCACTCGTCCGTTCAAATACATATACAATTTTAATGGAAACTGATATCTGATCAACAAAAATAGAAATAACACTTACTAGAATAATTTTTAAACCATCATGATCAGTTATCCTTGAAAATGGTTTGATTGTATGAATAAAATGCGCAGTAAAGCATGATAAAGAATAAAGAGGACAATAACTTTTGCATGTATTCATCTGTCACTGAAGCAGTATTTGTACAGGTCATTTAGAGCACTGATGGCACAGACATCACTGACAACTGAACTCTTTTGGGATGTAAGTGTTCAATGTTTTACATGAATGCAAGATTGTGTCATTCACATAAGTAATGGCAGATGTGCAGCACTACAATTTCAACCAAGGTGTACTTTCACACGAGGCCTTGGTTTCAACTACCTCATCTGAAAGATAGGTCACTGATGATTCATCAGTCTGGCTCCGACCTTAGACCTCTCAACCTCATTCTAAACCTCTCCACCTCAAGATAAACCCTCTGAACTTTAATCTAAGACCTCTAATCTCAAGCTAACCCTCTCCACCTCAAGCTTGGCCCTTTCAACCTCAAGCTAAGACCTCAAAACTCAAGAAACTCTCTCCACATCAAGCTTAGACCTCTCACTCTCGACTTCAGACCTCTAACCTCAAGCTAACCATCTCATTCTAAGGCTAAGAGCTCTTAATCTAAGACCTCTAACCTTAAGCTAACACTCTCCACATCAGACTAAGACCTCTCAACCTCAATCTAAGACCTCTAACCTCAAGTTAACCCTTGTTAGTTAAGTTAACCCACCTCAAGCTAAGAGCTCTCAGTTTTTTATCAACAGTTGATGCTATCCACCTTACAGACTGAGCTACACTTACACAAGATGTTACAGGTAACAGTTGATGCTATCCACCTTACAGACTGAGATACACTTACACAAGATGTTACAGGTAACAGTTGATGCTATCCACCTTACAGACTGAGATACACTTACACAAGATGTTACAGGTAACAGTTGATGCTATCCACCTTACAGACTGAGCTACATTGACACAAGATGTTACAGGTAACAGTTGATGCTATCCACCTTACAGACTGAGCTACATTGACACAAGATGTTACAGGTAACAGTTGATGCTATCCACCTTACAGACTGAGCTACACTTACACAAGATGTTACAGGTAACAGTTGATGCTATCCACCTTACAGACTAAGCTACACTTACACAAGATGTTACAGGTAACAGTTGATGCTATCCACCTTACAGACTGAGCTACACTTACACAAGATGTTACAGGTAACAGTTGATGCTATCCACCTTACAGACTGAGCTACACTGACACAAGATGTTACAGGTAACAGTTGATGCTATCCACCTTACAGACTGAGCTACACTGACACAAGATGTTACAGGTAACAGTTGATGCTATCCACCTTACAGACTGAGCTACACTGACACAAGATGTTACAGGTAACAGTTGATGCTATCCACCTTACAGACTGAGATACACTGACACAAGATGTTACAATAACAGCTGATATCAAGTTCTGAATACATGTTTTTGAGGGGCACTTACCGGTACTGCACATGATATACTTGTTTGCTTTAGATAATGTAGAAGTTGATATACGAGTAAACTTCTTTATTACAACATGCTGTGCATATTATGAACACCATCATACTTTGATTTTCCATTTGGATTTGCTACCTTCAATACATTTTGCAAAATTGTTATCACATGTGTATATTATCTTTGGAACTGATCAACTTCATCAAACTCCTGACATTTTATTTGCAGTATGATTGATATTTGTTTATAGGTTTTAAATGTCTTGTTACATATATCTTATATGTTGTTTGAAACTGTACTTACCTGAATAACTGAACAGTGCACCTCTTTTCCTGATTTTAACCACTGAAGTGTTGTTCCAAGCTTCAGGCCTATCACACCACAACGATAGGTTCTACAAAAAAAATATTGCTCAAATCAAAGTCATCTTAATATCACATACTGTACATGTGCAAATCTTAGCCCAATCAAATTTTACAGCAAAATTTTAAAAAGAAAAGCCTGGCAATATTTTAGTGTAATCATAAATTAGCGCAATTATCAAATCAATTAGCACACTCTATACATTAAATAAGTGTATTCAGAACAGTGTATTGGGTAAAAAAATACATTAATGCATTTAAATATCTCTTGTAGGGAACTGTCATGTCATAATAAGGAGTCAATCCTGGATGGAGAAAGACCAGTTCCCCAGAAGCAATCAACATGGTGTGAGATTAATTCCTGAACTTTAAACTGCATTTTTATGACTCTTACATTGGTTTTAAACATAATCATAGTAACATATTGATACTGTCTAGTAATGTGAGCATTTTAAACAAACATTACTTGTGTTCTCTTTTATGATTTTATCAAAATAAATGATGAATTTGTTCCTCATTTTTTATTTGATATATAAATATTTATACAGATCTGAAACTTTAAACTCACTGATTTCATGTACTTTATATTAGTATAGTCATTTTAAATAGTGCTGAAATATGAATTCTGCTAAAATAAGTACACTTACAGTACCAGTCCCTAACTTTAAACAAGACAATTAAGGAGCAAGGTGGCCCAATGCTTTCGCACTGGACTTCAAATTTTAAGAATCAGGTTGATTTTGGCTGTTGGCTTAGATTTCCCTACAATGTGTTTGTGTCTTTTGTCTCCCTATCAGGTTTGATTTTGGCTGTTGATTTAGATTTCCCTACAATGTGTTTGTGTCTTCTGTCTCCCTATCAGGTTTGATTTCAGCTGTTGGCTTTCACTTCAAAGTGTTTGCATCTTCTGTCTCCCTATCAGGTTTGATTTTGGTTGTTGGCTTAGATTTCCCTACAATGTGTTTGTATCTTCTGTCTCCCTATCAGGTTTGATTTTGGCTGTTGGCTTTCCCTACAATGTATTTGTATCTTCTGCCTCCCTATCAGGTTCCCTACAATGTGTTTGTGTCTTCTGTCTCCCTATCAGGTTTGATTTCGGCTGTTGGTTTAGATTTCCCTACAATGTGTTTGTATCTTCTGCCTCCCTATCAGGTTTGATTTCCGTTGTTGGCTTAGATTTCCCTACAATGTGTTTGCATCTTCTGTCTCCCTATCAGGTTCCCTACAATGTGTTTGTATCTTCTGTCTCCCTATCAGGTTTGATTTGGTTGTTGGCTTAGATTTCCCTACAATGCGTTTGCATCTTCTGTCTCCCTATCAGGTTTGATTTCAGCTGTTGGTTAAGATTTCCCTACAATGTATTTGTATCTTCTGCCTCCCTATCAGGTTCCCTACAATGTGTTTGTATCTTCTGTCTCCCTATCAGGTTTGATTTGGTTGTTGGCTTAGATTTCCCTACAATGTGTTTGCATCTTCTGTCTCCCTATCAGGTTTGATTTCAGCTGTTGGTTTAGATTTCCCTACAATGTATTTGTATCTTCTGCCTCCCTATCAGGTTCCCTACAATGTGTTTGTATCTTCTGTCTCCCTATCAGGTTTGATTTGGCTGTTGGTTTAGATTTCCCTACAATGTGTTTGCATCTTCTGTCTCCCTATCAGGTTTGATTTCAGCTGTTGGTTTAGATTTCCCTACAATGTGTTTGTATCTTCTGCCTCCCTATCAGGTTCCCTACAATGTATGTGTATCTTCTGCCTCCCATATCAGGCCTAGTTTGATTTCGGCTGTTGGTTTTCCCTACAAAGTGTTGGTATCTTCTGTCTCCCTAATGTCACGGTATACACTTCTAAAACATTTCATTCAGAAGCAAAATTATACGCTGTGTAAATAATAGTACAATGAGTGAGTTATTTCCACTCACAAGATGCAATTATTTTGGAAAACAGAAAATCACAAAATTTGGTAATTATATTAAACACACTCAGTATTTAAGTTCCACCTCATTAGATGTGTCCCTAATAACATATATGAAGTAGAAATACACTATGGTACAAGGTAATCTAACAATTTGGAATAATCATCAACCAAGATTGAAGAATCAATTAAGTAGCTGCAGATCATTTCACAAAAAAGATTTGAAGAAGTCCTCCAAAGGGAAGTCCGGTACATAAAAAAGTAAAGGAACACAAACACTCTGTATTGCAATACAGAGTGTTTGTGTTCCTTTACATTTCACAAAAGTTTCTGTGAATTTTTTAAGGATTTTTCATAACTTCAACCTGTCCTCAGATTTTGTAAATGGGGATAACCTGAACTGAGAATTATACTTAAAATCTGTGATGATATTTTTCATCCCAGAATACTACAAAATATCGCATAATCTGCATAAACTAGTCTATCTGGGTAAAAGTTATGAAAAGTCTTTAAAAATTTTATAAATATTTTGCAAAGTGATCTGCAGAGCAGATTTATTACTGTCGATTCATACCTATGATTTTTCTGACATTAAACATGTATCTATACTTCAGCAATCTTCTCTGAAATATAGAAAAAAAACATACATGTATGATACTGACCGAAAACTCCACTCTTGTCTTGGCCATGGAGATTCTTTTAATGGAGAAACTAGTTTCTTTTCAGTTTCCTTTATTGTTTGTTCTTTGAGAAACTCTACATTTTCTGTTGTCAAATCTTGATTGGTATCACCTCCTCTCAGTTTAACAAACCAGGACGGAAATGAATCACATCTTCTACGATTTCTGGAAGGCTGATAACTTGTCAGGATTCTATGGAAACCATCAAAATGAAAACGTTCTATTATATGTAAAACAATAATTACACAATTATATTTTTCAATTATTCAGCATATAACATACCCAAAGCTGCTACAGATTCACTGATACAATACGGAAGAAAGGTATGATTAAAACAGCTTTCTTAATTAAATAAACGTTAAAGTAAACATAAATGACATAGTTTCACCCACCAACCCTCACATTATGCCTTGCTTACCTTTTAAAGTTCCAATCTACAAGTTCACAATATGACAACCTTGTAATGAACATCTCCTTGTGCCAAGTTTGGCAAAATACTCATAGTGGTTAAAGAGGAGATGCAATGACAAGTTAAATGTACATGTACCTGTATGCAATAACAGAGGGCTGACAATCCCCATTTATGCAAATCTACACAAAATGGTCAGTTTTTTTTACCAAGTTTGGTTGAAATCCTTAGAGTGGTTTAGGAAGAGTTGTGATGACAGAGTTAACATGCATAATTTCTAAGAGTCTAGGGCTGTTACTGTTACAGGCAAAGTCTGCGTAGCGTACACATGAGTCCTTTTCTGAGTTATAAAGAAAAAAAATAAAACCCGCTATTTTTATAAAATACATTATCGATTGTCTGCATCTGCCCCCATTATAGGCACAGTGTACTAGATACCTGTGCATATTCCCGTTTCACTCCTTGTCGAATCAAATTAGTAGTCGTACATGTACTAATGTGGTTAATCTTGCTCATATGCCAGTTACAAGTACTAATATGGTTATTCTTGCTCATATGCCAGTTTCTAATATATCTTTCAACCCAACCCTCACCTCCCACTGTGTTGGAAAGGTATCACCAACATGTAATGTGCCACCAGCACAGACAAATATGGATACTGTCGTCGCTCAGGTAACGCACAAGGTACTAGAGATATTTTCGGGTTTGTCTGGCAAGGATGCATGCTGTCATTTCAAATGTCTGTGCAAATTTTACAGGATTATAATTTTATTCATTTTGAAACCACGTGTCTAATTATGAGTAAATATAGCTCTTAGTTGCCAATAACATTTCAGACTGATTTATCATCAAACGCAACGGCCATTAGTATAATCTTTGAACAAGACACTAAATAAAATGGTATCCAAGCTGTTTAATTTGAATTAATTCTAAAACTATAATGATTTTAAATCTATAATTAAATTATAAATAGTAACACCAAACACTTCAATAATTAATAAATGTCAGATAAAATTTGTAAATCTAGTATAATCGAAAAACGATCTAAGCGACCCTCAATTATAAATCCCCTTCGACAATTTTCACAACATGATCGAGGTTTTTCGATCTTAAAAGGAACAAGTTATGGGCTACATATGATGTAGATTTAAAAGGAAATGTAACTACAGCATTGAATTAACGGACGGGAATATGATATATTAAACCAATGATGAAATCCGTATGTACATGTATGCTACATGTATTTATTTTGTTGGGTGTAAATATTTAACATATATTTTCAATAAAATAAATATTTTATCACACATATGATCATCAAAACTCGACTTATTCATTCTTAACCAAATGAATAACTGTGTTTATCAATGCTCTTATTGATAGCACTGTATAGTGTATGTCTCACGGAATGATGATGATCGGCGCATCAAAAAGAAAATTCCATGCGAATGAAACGCGGTGACCAGTGGGCATTTTTAAGGCTCTGATTGTACGGTCCATGTTGTTCAGTGGACTTTTTAAATGTCCACTCTGAAAAGTGCCCATCGCAATCAGTGGGCAAATTAAGTTCCACCTGGGCCGTACTGTAGTACAGTTGGGTCATGCTAAAAACAGCCCGGAGCAACCCGTAGAAAGAAAGTTGCGCCCGGGGCTTTGTGTGTTGGTTTTTATTGTTGTATATGCCTTTATTAATTGATCCAATAGTATTTTTATCTTAACTGATATGAATTTTAAGAATATTTGCATGTTTGATCAAATGTTTACACAAAACCTTGTTTGGCCAATTTCCGTCAAAATCCGCAAATTTCCCCTGTCAAAGGTGACGCTAGATACGCCAGTGGTATATAGCGTGAAATCAAATGATTAAAATAAATTTTTGCAGCTCCCCCCCCCCTCTTCTTCCTCTCTCGCTAAATTTACGTTTTAGTCTTACAAAGCTAATATGTGTTCATAATTTTATAATTTTATAGTTGCCATATTTGACTGCGATTCTCTGTATGTTGTACATTGAATGGAGAGTATAATTCATTACCATTACCGTTAAAACGTCGTGAAACTTTTTATTAAGATGTATGATACGAGTTTATATATGTTAGTATTATAACATAATATAGTGCCGTTATTTGCAGGCGTATCTTTTTGTAGTAGGCGTATTGTTGCATTTACACATGGCTTGCTCATCAGAAAGGTCAAGGCTTGTGGTTGGTTGTTGTTGCTGTTTAACGTCACGCTCGGCAATCTGTCAGCTATACGATGACGAATCCAAAGAATTTTGACCTTCCACAGGGCACCCAAGCACGTTTACTTTCTTTGACATGTCAATCTTACTTCAACACGAGCACCATGATGCTGTAAGACGTCTTTAATAACTTCACACAGGGCCGGCTTCGAATGAACGGGGCTTGCAACAAAATTTGCGATTGTGAAATATTAAAGCCCTACCTATAACGGTTCAAAAGTTATCACCAAGGTTAAATTTTTCAAATATAGCACGGTATGAAAAGTCTTGACACAAGGAGTACACAAACATCATGTGAAAGTCCATTCTCTTTTCAATAAAAGTTATAGGCAAAATTAAAAGTTTAGAAGAAGAACGTCAAACTTAAATGTAAAAGATCACAAGGTCCAAATGTTTGATATTGACACAAAGGTCTTGTCACAAGGAATGCACATGTGAAATATAAAGGCTCCTTCTCTTAGTGTTTGTCAGAACTAATGGCTAAGGCTCACTTTAACCTTGGCCGTAACATTTGAACGACTAGAAAAAGATAGTTCATATTTGACATGCATACGCCATCTATCAAATGAGATATATAACAAATGAGTATAATTATTTAATTATTCATTATGCATCTGATGAATACCTAAGTGCAAACTTCATACTGAATTTAAAGCAAGTGTTTTTCAGAGAAGGGAAGAGGGGCGCCCAATAGTGTTAATTATGGAGTATTCATCACATAGTATAAAAATGCACGAGTAGAACGTCAGTGTAAGAATTGAGCATGGCCAATAATACTAGCCATACACCATCAAATTTGTGAAACAAAAAAATCTCATTTGATATACGTTCAGACGACCCCTACATGTTTTCAACAGATATTTACTGTAACAGAATGGTGAAAAAGTTATAAGGGACATTTCTTTGATAAACATGTATCTAAAAAAATTGAAATAAGAAGTTTCGTAAAAATCTTCGATGTATTACCCATAATTAATTTTAAAACTCGGGAAGACTGTTTCGCAAAAATATTTTCAGTGTATATCACCCCTGCCTCATGCATTCTTGAGTGTAATTATTGTTTTATTAACAAAATTTAATTTTGATAAACATATTTAGAAGGAGCATACATAATGTTTAAAGGACTGAGCAACAAGAGTATATCTTTTATAAAGCTCTCTCCTTTTTCCATCGGCTTGTTAAGGTCATTATGTATAAATATATAGTTAGAAGTTGACAACCGTATTCCCAATTACCAATACTGGCAAAAACGGATTCGCGATTCGTTTATATTTGATTTATTAGTCATTCAGGATCTAAATGCAAATATTCTGAAAATTCATATCAGTTAAGATAAAAATACTATTGAATCAATTAATAAAGGCATATACAACAATAAAAACCAACACACAAAGCCCCGGGCGCAACTTTCTTTCTCCGGGCTGTTTTTAGCATGACCGGTGTAGCGTGAAATCCGCCAGCCCCGTGAAATTTGCCAGTGCGCATGCGCAAGCATCATATCAACAACCCCCGTGAAATTTGCCAGTCAGGCTAATTTAAAGTTTATATATTCCTTTAAATTACGTTAATTGTGAGTCATTTACTGCTTATAGTATAGAGCAATCTAATACTGATTCAATCTGAGCACTGTCAAAAAACGATCGATTATTAAATATACTTTTTCTTAATGAAATGCTCAGGGATATCCTACTTTCACTTTGAACGACGAGTCAGCTTAGATGATACAAACGCATACAAAACGTTAATTATCTACCGCTGGAGGTTTCATTCAAACTATTCATACTCTCAAAATTGTTTAGGTTCCTTTTTTTTCGTCTCCTTCATGTATTGTGTTATTTATTACTCTCTATAGCAAAGATGACACGGATAATGTCTAAGTATTGCATGTACTATTACTAATAAAGTTCTATCGCTAGTATTAGGCTAAATACAGTAAATCTAGACGCTGGACTTCAATACCTGAGAAAATCTACCAATTTTCTGATAAATAAATAAATACACAGCACTGCATGAGTCAGCTCATACAATGTATTTGTTCATGCAGTTATCCATCTTTATAAATGCAGTTTGAATTTTTAATGTAGATCTATCTGGTATGTACATCCAATTGTTTAGAGAAAGGAGTATGATTACAAAGTATTTGTTAATTAATCATCAGGAGTCTTGAAATAGTTACGCACACTAAAGATTATACGAAAAGAGAAAAGTCCAGATGAAGATGGAGCATTAAAGGAACTTAACTCTACACTGGCAGTGATGAGATAAAATAAAATTTAATGTGACAGATGGAGATGTCTTAAATGGTTACCATTTCTTTGGCAATGAAAGAAAAAACCATAATGACATTTGTAGAGATACAGTTATGTAATATATATGGACACACAGCAGCAATTTAAGTTCCAGTCACATAAAGGTGGTTCATCCATATATATATATATATATATATATATATATATATATATATATATATAAGACTATTCCTGATTGTTTTATTAGTTAACCTGACCTGAAAGCTTAAGCGAGCTCTTTTGATCACAATATTAGCATGGTTTTCCTCAATATTTTTCCTTTGGGTTACTTTTAATGCACCGAAATGCTTATTTTAGCCAGAATATAGTAAAGGAATGCTTTTCTGAAAGAATTATGACAAAAGTTTAATTTTTGGATTTTCCATGAATTTTTTAAGACTGCAAGAAATGTATAAGGCGGCAGGGTATTTTCTTCACATTTTCAAAATTTCAAGATTACAGAAAAGGTAGAGTGGGGGTTTTTATGTTCCATGTTATCGATTTAAACCCACTTTAGCCTCTTTTCTTTAAAAAGTAGCCAATTATCTTAATTAGAAACAACTGAAGTCTCCACCCTCAAACCAGGTAATTTTGTGTCAAGAAAAGTTCATTGATGCATGTAGAGGACCATGGGGTCATGTCTGATCCCATGCTTATATAAATGGTCTAATATCTTTAAAGGTATTGAGATCCTGTTCTGGTTGACACTATGAGAATAATCCATACAACACATTGAAATCTATATATG
The DNA here is from genome assembly GCA_035048485.1 of Pteria penguin. Lineage (NCBI taxonomy): Eukaryota > Metazoa > Mollusca > Bivalvia > Pterioida > Pteriidae > Pteria > Pteria penguin. Next base: position 20,671,019 of record CM068582.1, read on the forward strand.
AGTTTATTTCTCTTTAAGGTGGGTGTGCTGGCAAATTTCACGACTAAAATCTTGTAAAATAAGCTGTTAAGACTGCTTTTCACATACAACAAATGCAATATTCCTCAGAATTTACTTATTTCATTGTTCTGATATTGGGTATACTCTTAATAAGATATTGAGTACTACGCATGACCTTATTCCTCTTTAAGGTAGGTGTGCTGGCAAATTTCATGGCTAAATCCTTGCAACTTTGCATATTTTGCCTCTCATTCTGGTATTGCAACGGAACAATACATCTGAATGTGCCTATGTTCTGGTTCACACTTTGAGAATGATCCATAAAACACATTGAAGTCTATATATGGGTTTATTTCTTTTTAAGGTGGATGTGCTGGCAAATTTCATGGCTAAAATCTTGTAAAATAAGCTGTTAAGACTGCTTTTCACATACAACAAATGCAATATTCATCAGAATTTACTTATTTCATTGTTATGATATTGGGTATAGTCCTAATAAGATATTAAGTACTATGCGTGACCTTTTTCCTCTTTAAGGTGGGTGTACTAGGAAACTTCATGGCTAAATCCTTGCAAAAAGAATTATGGCCCTTTTTCTCATCTTAAAAATGCAACATTCATCCAATTTACTAATGTTTCATTGCTCAGGTATTTGGAATAGTCCATATAAAAGATTTAAGGCTATGTATGGACTTATTTCATTTTAAAATGGTTGTGCTTGCAAATTTCACAGCTAAATTCTCGTAAAATCACATATTTTGGCCCCTTTTTAGCTCACCAGAGCCGAAGGCTGAAGTGAGCTATTGTGATCAATCATTGTCTGTCGTCTGTCATCCGTCCGTCCATCATTAACTTTTCACAATTTCGACTTCTTCTTCAGAAAAGCTGAACAGAATTTGATGAAACTTGGTATGCATGAAGTACTCATGGTCCCCTACAAGTGTTGTTGTTTTTCGTCCAGATCTGTCAATAGGTGGCACCACCACAGGCAAAAGTAGGTTAGAGAGGGTACCCTCCTTTAACAAACTTCTTCTTCAGACCGGGGGCATACAGAGATAAACAGAATGCATAGGAATGATCCAGCGGGATGTTAGAAGAAATGTTGTTATTTTTGGTTCTGTTCTGAGATCAAATTTTTGACGTTTTTTTTCGACATTTTTTTGGACTTAGTAATTTCTATGAAAAAAAGTGTCATGTTTTTCACTTAATTGCTAATGATGATTTCTTATGGACTATTTTGATCATAATTATGGTAAGGAATATTACTGTGAAAGAATTTTGTCAATATCTCAATTTTTGGATTTTCTATGAATTTTTTAAGACTTCCAAATAGGGTGTATAGGGACAATTCTTCACATTTTCAACTTCTGCTGTTATACCACATGAAAGATTTTAATGAAACATGGTATACATGAAGTACTATAGGTCCTCTATCAATTTTGTATATTTCATCCAAATTGGTCAACAGATGGTGCCACCTTATCTAAAAACTAGGTTTCACAATGGTACATTCTATACCACTTGGTAATTAAAATATGCAGTGTAGTGGTTCAAATCCAGCTGTGGTCAAAATTTTTTTTTTATTTCTTTACACATCTAAATAAGATTTTAGAGGTTTCTCAACACTCAACATATGAAATTAGGCCTATTAAGTTGGATCTGGACAATATTTGAAACAATTGTTGTTCATGATCCAGACTTGAAATCGGTCAACAAAAGGCCCCACCTAAAGAAAGTGGCTAACTAACGTTGCCCTGAATCACATCTTGGATATCAGGAATATTTCAAATAATATAATGAATACCCTTTGTCTTTATTTTGTAATTATTTTGCAATTAATGTAAAACACCTATCAACCAACATTTTGATGCCTTACTTGCCAGGGTGGCATGTATATATACTTACTGAGATACAGGCATTTGAAGTACCGGTAGGTAAAGTAATATGTACTTTGAGAAAATTGTGGATTGATGTGTACAGTACTGCAAATTACCAATATTATGAAGTAAGTAACAGCACCAGTATGACATTTTTTAACCCTTGAACCAATACATTTAAACTAACTTTATTATTTTTAAAGACAACCTTTTGATGAAATTGTCAGGATGTGTTCAATGGGTCATGGCTTGAGTTTTCAAAGAAAAAAGAGGAGTTACCGGCTAAGTTATGTGGCAGAAGTCACCATGGAGCTATACAATAATACATGAATATAAATAATATAATAGAACATTTAACACATTACAAAAATATTTGATTGTAGTGCAATTACGATACCGACTTTTCAAGTATCACACTTTTACACCAGTAAAATTTACCTTACCTGTATATTAAGTGAAATCAGGTAAACTACTCAGAGTGAAAATGAATTCATGTGGACTGCATACTCAAGTAAAAAAAGTATGATTATCAGATCTTATATATGGAAAGATATTTAAGAAAAAACTTGTGTAATTAACACGGGTACACTTAATTCAGTTACATTTTTTCCTTATTCCAATTTAGGATAAATGATTTGTACTAGCAGTTTATCATGTCATATTTTGATGTGCAACACATCCGAATATTTTTTCTTGCATATCAAAAATTTACATCTTCAATTTTTTTCCATACAGTACCTGTACAGTACAGGTAAAAACGGTAGACTATAACTCAGCTTGGGTGTTTTTATTTCGTAGCTATTGTAAAGTATGTTGTAGTGTGTTTAGGTATAATTTAGTTACTAAATGACCTGTAATTAAATGTTATGAAATATTCATCCATCATCCTCGGCTCTACAGGTGTCCGACACCCTTTGCTGCTTTGCAACACGTGTGTGTGCACGTACATCTGTACGCCTATGACACGTTTTTTTTTTTTCTAGATCTATAATATACTGTTTGGTGATCAATACGCTTACATGAAAATATTTCTTTTAATGTGTTTAAGTTTTCTCTTTTAAATAAAACGTATAAACTGGCAGATTTCATGGGACTGGCAGATTTCACGACCCCCGCGTGAAATTTACCAGACTTCCGGTTTGACTGGCAGATTTCACGGACTGGCGGATTTCACGCTACACCGGTACAGTTCGCCATCTTTGTATACAGTATAATGTCAGATCACAGGAATCAGCCATTTGATTTGTGTTTGTCAACTGATATAGGCCAACAGGCTCCTCTGACTAGCTTTTAGTGAGAGGAGCCTTTTGGCCTATATTGGCCGATTCCTGTGGTCACATCTTGCAGAATGCGACTTCACTATGCAAACATTTCTTTGTCACCAGAGGTTTGTACATCCCAACATTGACTGGTACTGTTGAAATTCCAACTTTTTATGAACAAAGTCTCTCTTACCCTCTCCCAAAAATCACCGATATCAAAAGTGAGAGAAGGGCAGAGAATTCTAGGACTACTAGTGTGATAGCTATTACTACTATTACTGCTCCAGTGCTGTAGAAATACTTCTATTTAACCCACCTAGAAATATTATATTTAGAGTCCTTCAATATGACATTATGAATATAATTCGAAGCTCTGCAAAGAAGATTTCCACTTGAAGTCATTTTGTATGTGCATCAAGTCCTATTGCATGTGCAGTTCGTTGACTGCAATGCCTAAGGTACAAAGACAACTCGTTTCATGGCAACTCGTAATCAGAGACAGAGAGACATAATGTCTCTGTCGTAACCAAAAAGGGGATATTATTTTCTTGTACAGTCTAGAGATTGTACTTTTTTGTTACAAGGGCAATCAAAACAATCGAGCAAAAAACTATAAAAAAGTGATTTGATAAAAATACTCAATGTTTCTATCTCTTCATACACGAAACTAATTGCTAAGAACAAAATTACATGCGAAACAGTTTTTCATCAACAATGAGTTGGATTCGATATAATAACTTCCGGAAACTGGGATTTCAGAATATTGTCATTACTGATATGACACATGCATGTGCTCAAGATAATGTTGTAATCTGGTACCACGATAGAAGTTGATAGATTTAATAACATTTTGATATTCTGAACATAGATTTTATATCCGAGATTGTAATTTGGGTATCTTACCATTCTTGGTACAGCTAGTCAGTACTGTAGTTGCCTTGTCACCAGCGGCATCTGTCAGTGTCACTGACACTGATATCTTAGTTTATGGTTCTTTTACAAATAGCAACCTAGCTAGGGGGAACTACTGAACTAGGAATGTCGTTATAAAATATGGTATCAGTACTCATGGTCAGGTGTTGGTAGATAACCAAAAGAAATGAGAACTATTTCGTACACTGTGACATTATTTTTACTCACAATAACTGTCAAGGCAAAGGATTTAGTTGATGTAACTCATATATCTCTGGGTGACAATTTAAAGGGAAAGGTGGTTGCTTTTGGTGACTTCAATGCAGACAAGAATACAGATATATTTCTTCTTACAGAGGATGGTATGTTAACTTTACATTATTATGAATATACAAGATCATGATCACTGATTGACCGTATTGACTTATGCTTTTATACATGTACCATTCTTTTGTTCTTCAATGGGGCAGAAAATCTGCCCAAGTTTAAAACAATAGATTTGGTAGGTGATAGAGATGCAACGATACAGCTCCTCACGATACGATACATATCACGATACTTGAACAGCGATATGATATACGTATCGTGATACATTTTCTTACCATGAAATCAGGGTTAAAATGTACCTGTTCGACTTCATGAAGGTCCTACATATATAAAAGAGCTTTGGAAGAAAAAGAAATACACATTACAATTCATACTAGAAATGAGGTACAAATTGATACAATATAACAATATAAAGAATATACTGAAAACATATCCATTTGGTCTTTTTCTTACAATTTTTTAAATATGAAACATCTCTATTTATCATGGAAATTGCAACATAATTTTATAATGAGTAACATTGGCGTATGGTTGCGTATCGTTTGAGTTCCCTATTGTATCATGTATCATATTGTGACCCATGTATCGTGATATATCATATCGCGGTATATCGTTGCATCTCTAGTAAAATACACAACATAACTGAATGAGCATTTGCCATCTTGTGTATTAATTACTTTAATTTATTGTTTTACTTGAGAATGGCATCGACATAGAGAAAATACTCCAGGTGTCAATATTTTTGTTAACCTTGTGGAAGGTTTGATGAAAGTGTAATTTATTACCTTAGTTCATACATGTGTGTACTGTGACCAAGACATATACTTTCTAGTCAGTGTTAGTGTACATTCATGTCATTTCTGCATTGTTTAACTGATTTTTGTGTTGTCTGTGTATTAGGAATTCATAATGGGTGTTGATAGCCAAACAGGAGACACTATTCCTCCTTGGCACATGGTCTTACTCCTGTTTCCAAGGATTTATGGATGTCCACCCTGGTCCGTTGTTTTAAGTATGATTGTGTCATTGACATTGCATCAGTTACCTTAATATCTCAGATTTTACATCAAATGTTATATCAATACTAAAATTCTCATCTACAATGACATCTTTTATAATACACAGTGAGTTCTGAGTTTTAAGACATGATGTCCTATGTTGATATCAGGATGTCTTGATCGAGTCAGTGAGTGCAATTTCAAAAATTGATGATTGATTAAATGATTATTGTTTTACATCACTCCACGGTTATTTCGTGAATATGGTGACAGCAACTGCCAGATGCATTGCATAGAAATTTCTAACTTTGTAACGGACCCACTTGAAGCAGTGAGGGATCTTTTATGTACCATGCCTACCATGACATGGGACCTCGGTTTCTACTGTCTCATCCGAAAGACAGAACACTGGTGTGCCCAGGGAATCGAACCCAGGACCTGTAGGTCACAAGGCAGCACCTCATCCACCAGGCCACACTGGCTTCAGAAGTTAAACTTTTTGGTGAGATACCAGATAGATGACTGACGTGTAATATGTAGAAATGCGGAGAATCATGCAGTTTCTTAACTTTCTCACTTCTTTAATTTAAACTTAAAAATTGTTTTGTTTGCATGAATAGTTTGCAAAGAACTAAATTTGAATGCAGTAACATAGAAAGATATAGAATTGCGATGTGAACAACATTTTATCAGTGAATTAATGTGAAAATTTATAATTTAAATTTTTAACTACAGTCAACATACTTTTGCACTCTGACTTTTGCACTCTGACTTTTCATCATGTAATTCATAAGTGGTGTGTTGGAGATCAAGAATAGTTTGCAATTTTGAAAAGTAATTTATCTACTACAGTTACATAAATTTGTATATTATATTTTCAGGAAAAGATATTGAGATTTTGATAACATCACGTGAGAAAGACACCAGATACAGCTTACATACTCTACTCACCACCCAAGATGATACTGTCATTACCAGTGTTGTGCCAGCTGATTTTGATGGTGATTCTCAACTCGATCTGTTTATTACTCGGATGAAGAAAGGATCTACAACTCACAATGTGAGAGGAGAAATCCATTGGGGCATGTCTAGCTCACTTAAATTAGGTAAACATCAAATGACTTAGAAAACATAAAATGTTACAAAGGTAAGAGCAGACAACAGTGTGGATGATTTTTTTTTTCACTTTTTTGACATAATGATTGGGTGAATTACTTTGCAAGTAATTAATTAAATTACAATTACAATATAAATGTAATTAACTAACTTGCACATTACATTCAAGTAAATTCATATTTTTTCACATGTTCATTTTCTTATTATTGAATAATTTACATCACAATACACAACATTTCCTCAGAACATGTGAACTACATCACACAAGACAAAATTCATGCAAGTAATTTGAAATGTATTTAAGCTGGCATCATCAGTTCTCAAATGATGAATCACACAGACAACACCTAGTAATGGGTCAGAATGTTTTACCAGCCACACTTAACAAATGTGTAACTGAGGCTGAGATAGCAGTTATAGCCAGGAATTTCTTCGCCAAAACTGAGAGACATGGAAATTTATCAACATTGTGTTTCCAGTATTCTAGAAGGTTTTCTTTCATACCCAAACAAGGATCACTCAAATAGATATTATCTTCATTTGCGGTACCTGATTTGTGCCTACTCTTTTTAGAGGTATTGGCAGAAAAAAAAAAAACTCATCTGTTTCAAAGTTTGAAACAGTGACATAAGATTTGCAAAATTTACTTTGCAGTGGTAAAATGAAATGACCAGTTATCTTTCTTTGACATTGATTTGACATACATGCTAAATTACTGAATTGTAACGTGTGTGTGCAAATGTGTGGGATTTTTGACAAGTATTGCACTAAGAATAAGAGGATGGTTGGTTGGTTGGTTGGTTGATTAGTGTTTTACGTCGCTTTCAACAATATTTTAGTTATATCACGACATGGAAGCAGGAGGTTAACAACCTCTTAAACATAGTGGTGCAACCCGGGATTGGAACCTGGATCTCTGGTGCCGCAAGCCAAGCGCTTAACCACTACACCAAGCCTGCCCCAAGAATAAGAGGAATAAAATGATTGATAAAATGAGGAACTTGATAACAATACGAAGAGGAACACTCTGTTCTTCTTTTGAATTCTCTAGAAGTCTAAGAAAGATTTTTGTGAATTTTGCACTCCTGAAAGATTTGCAGAGTATTCTTCTGATTGTTTTTCTAACCAGTGCGCTTCCCTGTAGAGGTCCAAGAGAGATTTTGAGGAGCTTGAGTTTATATAGGTCTGAAAGAAAGAAATTAGTAAATTTTTATAGGTACTTTGTAGAATGGAAGTAAATGAATGAAGTTCTGTGAATCTCTGAATTTACTATATCTCTTTGGTATCTAATCACATGTAATTTACTGATATTGCTAAATAATATGAATGCTGCAATCAGTTAAGATGTTTTCACTTATTAGAACATTAAATTCAATATATATTTGTTTTAATCATTGAGAGTTTATTGGGATAACTGTACTAACAACTAAGGAGGGAGAAATGTGTTAAGTAGAACATCATTATAGAGATTCAAAGTTTTGGCAAGACTTACTCTGTATGTCTCTGTGTCTAGAAGGACTTCAAAGTATTATATGCTGACTGCCCTATGAAGTATCAGGAATGATATATAAGTAATATTCACTATTGCAGGTCTTTATTTGTCTTGATTTTTAAAGCTTATAACATCTTGTATAACCATCAGTCTATTTGGCTTAGGCTCAAGACCTTTCGTGTATGAGCCGTAATAAGAACTTGTTGATGTTCTGACTTTAAAGAGAGACAGTTGATATTGAGGCCCTTGTCGGTCTACATTTGTAGATGTTTATGTGTAGAATTCCCTCACTACTTGAAGTATCTGTTGTATAGCACAAAATTCCTGTGCAATGCATCATGGAAAGCAGTCATTACATTGTTGATATAATCCAGTTGTAATGTAAAACAGTAAAGCAAGAAATCAAATCTGTCTAAATTTCTCCTTCTTCGTCAGTTAAGAAGTGTAGCCTTAAGTTCAGCATTATACTTTGTTATATGTACCATTATTACTTATATATTATTGAATTCGTACAGTTATGATCTGATCAATTGAACTTCAGTCTACTAACTTTTTCTGACTCCTAGTTCAGATTTTAATGATATTTCACATACAGTCTATCCACCTTTCTTGATATGTCATCATCTACTAACACATTGAGCTTTTAATCAATAGTTAGACCTACTGATCTTTAATATCGAGAATTCGTTGATTGCCACCATATACTTATGGCACAGGTATCAATATTTTAATAAAAAGAAAAGGTTTTAATATTATATTGCCTTACACTTGATTTACAAAGTTAACATCACAATTGTCTGATGCTTACTTTGCTTTAGTAGAGTAATCTTTGCTCTATAATACATGAAGTGACATGGGTGGACATCCAGGTTTAACATGGAGAAATGAAACACCAAAATGGCACCCCTATATACAAAAACGACTGGACGAACATCGAAATGGCATCATTAGGAAGGATAAATATTGCTGTTGTACCCGTTGTCATAATATAGATAGATATAGCAAAATGCAAAGAAAATACCAAGTAATCTCGTGTATATGTCCTGACTGTGAATGCTTGGGCAAGGAAGTGATGTTATAAAAACTAGTTCTGACGTCTGCCATTCCCTTTAAATAAGTCTTTACAATTTTATTAAAGCCTGAAATTTAGTGATGGCATGTTTTATGTAAAAAATGCATGGATGCTCCATATTGGAAATTTCATCTGAATGATGGTCTCTTTACCTGTAAGTTTCAATATATTATGATAATCTTCTCTTTCAGAAGACAATAAAGCAGCATATTTGTTTACTGAGGAATTTTCTGATCAACCAATTGTATTTGAGTAAGTTTTGATATTTCACGTAAAGCTGTATACATGCTGTAGTTTAATAGTCAAATTATGGAAAACTAGAATTTATTTTCTTGGGAGTAATACTTGTGAAATTATACTTATGTAAAGTCTTTGTGAATTAAACATATTTTACTGTATTTATTGTTATAACTTTGTCCGGTATGTCTCTATCTAATATTTGTGGATATCAATGTACCTATCAATTGAAATGAAGGATTCTGATATCCATCAACACCTTGTCCCCTTTGGAAAACACAAGCATGCCTATTAGACATAATTGAAAAACTTGTTTCATTGAATATCCTTTTAATTTTTTAGTGTTCTGAATATGATGACAAGCAGGCTGCACTAGAATATGTAACAGCAGAGCATTTGTTTTTTGTTATGATTATTAAAAATGTTGGTACTTAATGTTCATGATTGTGCTAAAATTGTCAAAGTCTGGTTATTTAATTTAGTAAATTCTCAATGTAAGATTTAAGTTTTATGGCATTGAGATGGAAATTCATATTTCTTTGAAATGAGAAGAAGACTTATGTTATTCTGGTAGCAAGAACTTCTTTCTTTTATTGTCAAATTAGGTTCTGTATGCTAAAGTGTGTATCACTCAGTAGATCAGTTATACATTGTCATTAGCATTTATTTATTTCAAGCCTTTAGACTGTCGTCACTTGTTAAAGATGTATAAATGATTGTGTTTTCTTTTTAAATATACTGCTTTCTATTAACTGATTGCATTTTATTTAAGTTATAATGGGGACATGATTCCAGACTTGATGGGAGAAAAGTTCTCTACAAAGGAAAGGTTCTACTGGGTTTTTATGTAAGTAATTCTCAAACCTCGATAAACATTGAAAAATACTTTAAATAATTTCCATTTCTTCAGACTGGATAATTTCATGAAAGTGTAAGAGTAGGAAAGGCTTTAAAGCTGTCATAGTAAAATAAAAATAGTAAAAGGATATGGTAAAAAATAGTAAAAAGAATACAAATAGATTATATTAAGAAATATTTATTTTAAAGTGTGAACTGGAATCAAATTCCATTGGTAATAATGAAAAATGAGTGTTGTAAAGCTGTAACTCCTTTCAAATCATGAAACATTCCCAAACTAAGGAATGATGTAGAAGACCAGTATGATTGAGTAATAGACATGTCAGACCAATATCTCTAGAAAGCATTTGGTGAACAAAACTTATCATTTTGTCAATTTTTATGTATGATTTTCTTATTATATATACTTTTATCACAAGCAAATTTTTTTTCCATGTGTAAAATTTTAAAAAGGTATTTAAAATTGCAGTCAAGGACAGAGAAATTGTACAGAAGTGAAATCATCAACTTCCACTCAAAACTTAACTTCTCTTCATCAACCCCAGACCAGTGCATTTATTGACCTTGACAGTGACCTTGTTGCAGGTAAGTACGCATGACTAGTGGTGGTAAATCTGGAAGTTTACACTTTTGTTTTTAAGATTTTGAGCTGAAAATGTAAAGCCTTATTTTTGTGTTTCTGTTTTTGCAAATTTAGGATCACAAAGATTTTTCTGTGTAAATGTTAGTAGATGACTACACCAATTTTGAAAAAATATAAAAAATATAAGCAAATTTCATTTAGATATGCCATCTCTGTAATACTTATAGTAGAGCTATGATTCATGTAAATTAGATGTGAATTATCTTATACATTTGAAAATAACAATGAGTTAAAATATTCCATGTTTATATACAGGTAATATAATTTTGACTTTGTAGAAAGATCTCTTTTTACAAAGGAATTCTTTTTGTGCATCTGGATAGCATTTCTTAAATTTTAAAGAGTGAGAAAAAATAGTATTAGATGTGTTTTCACATTACTCTTAAAGCATGTTTGGAAAAGCACAAATAAAATCATTGACAGATTATCTTTCTTTACAGATATTGCAATAAGCACAAGTCCACTTAATACTGTCCCACAGTTGGAAGTCTGGACAAATAAAGTATGAACATTGTCAAAGTTTTTCAATGTCAAAACACATCAGTTTGATTGACATTGTCAATATCTGTACTAAACAAATATAACAAATGCACATAACTTGATTGAAGGTTTCATTTTATGTACACCAATGTGCTTTGTTAAACAAATATTGGAATTCCAAAGTCAAGTCTTTATAGACTTGATGATGAAATTTTCTTGTCTGACCTATAATTTCTACATGCTTTTTATACGTGGTGAAAGGGGGATCAGGGAATATATCTACCTTCGACTAACTTTTCTCTTGCTTTGCAGTATTTAACATAGTATTCAGTTTGACTAACAAGTTTCCTTCTATCTTTTAACCATTCCATGTGACTGCATGTATAAGAATTTAATTACGGTAAACCATATCTATTACATGTGTTAATTCTTATACATGTGCTAAATACTAGAAATGAGGTTTTGTCAAATGATGCCTTGCAGGGAATTAAATTTGTATGAAATCTTTGTGTTAAATATTGTATCAAACATCCGTTAATCAGTCGAGTGAATACGTATCCACTCAATTTCAGGCAGGAGTATTTAATGCTGATGGATCTCTTGTCTTCCCATATCCTGCAGCAAAAGTGTATGGACAGCTGACCTTTATAGATATGGGATTGTCAGGTAGGAATCTAGCATCTAGAATCAAGCTATGGTCACTTCGGATACCATGTAAGTGGCCACTTACATATGGTGCAAATTAACAAACATGTATTTATCGCTAAAATCAAATTCATAAGGTTGAATCACAACTGTTTTTTAAGCTTCAGTATAAGAATGTAAATATTTGACTTCTCTCTGACTTGATGATATTAAACCTTGGCCCAAAATGACCCCTTTTGTCTAAGCAAGTGTATGATATATTGTGCACAGTTGTTTCTTGGGACAGGAACTTTTGGACAAAGGTTACTCAAGGTCATTTCTTAAAGGTAAAGGTCATTCAGCACAGGTCTTGTATCCTGATTGAGATGGTAAATACTGAGGATCTATGTCATGGTATACCGCGTCAGGTAAAATTTTCCTCACTACTTCATATAGGTCTGTTGCATAGATGGGAGTATTTTTGCAATACATCAGGCAGATGCTGTCAGTGGATACTACTAGTGAAGTAATCTTGGTGTTACTAAGGACTCAGCTAGTAGAAATTGGCAAATTATCTCTCCAGTACAAGTTTGAAGTGATCTATTTCAAAGCAATCCCCAATTACTTTTTTTCTGGATTAGTGAATTTTCCAGATAACTGGAATCTGGATTAACAGAACATCACTTGATTTATATTATAAGATATTTATAAGATGCAATATTACTTCCCTATTGATATTGCTAAAGTAAAAATAAATTACTCTGATGTAAAGGATATTGTGAAACACTTGATGAATGAGTGATGTAAATGATATTGTGAAACACTTGATGAATGAGTGATGTAAATGATATTGTGAAACACTTGATGAATGAGTGATGTAAATGATATTGTGAAACACTTGATGAATGAGTGATGTAAAGGATATTGTGAAACACTTGATGAATGAGTGATGTAAAGGATATTGTGAAACACTTGATGAATGAACTAGTGACTTGTTCGAGTCTGTGATTAAATTTTAACCACTTTATATACCCCATGTGACTGAGAATCTCTGAGTATTAAGTGTTGTTTTTTTATACTAACATGTATATGAGTTCCCCTGGTTTCCTTACTCAGGACAATGGGCTGAAGTTGTTACTATCATTAATCCCTAAACTTTTAAAATGGTATACATTTAACTACTTTATCTAATTGAGTTTATTAGTCAGTCAATCTCTTGCTGCATTTTATTTCAGTTGGCCATACAAGTGTTCTTCTGCCAGTGTGTAAAGATGAAAAATGCACATCTCCAGTCATTTACCTTTTATTAGATTCAAAGGTAAAATGTAGATTGTATTTTAGTCCATGCTGAAATCATTCATGAATATGATGAAGTGTATATGACCATCATAATCATATTGTGTATACATCACTCAATGCTATGACTTAGGCTGTGCCTAGCCATGTAATCATACAAAGCTTTTCACTACCCTAACACTAGTAACAGAATCTTTTATGTGGAGGAAAGGCAAGATAAAGTCAACTGTTCTGCTGTTTAAAGTGCATTCATGTTAAGTTTGCTTGTATGTTTGTTTGTCAAGAGTATGAAGCTCAAGAAAATGAGTCTTTTAATACTTTTTGTGCATGGATTCCATCCTCAACACTGCTGCATTTTACATGTACTCAGTAGTCGTATCTACAGTTAAGATTTTATCTAACAACAAATTGTCATGCTTCAGAAAAACATGTTTTTATAGAGATACATGTAAATAGACAGAGAAGTACAAAATAGCATTGGTATTGTATACTTTGTCTTTCAAGAAACCATTTCAATATAGGTACATGTATTTGCATGCAAAATCCTTTTTTTACAAACATGACTTAAACATGTTTAGTTTATTTAAGTGTATTTTTAGTTTTATTTATGGTGGAATTTTTCTTTTGTTTTGTAGTGGATATCACTTCCCATTAACTTTGTTCAACATGGCATAGATTGGACATTTGTTCCTCCAGACATCTCCAGTGATTTTTATCTCCCAATTTCTCTACGAGTTGGAGATTTTAACCTTGATGGATATCCAGATTTACTAGCTGTTCTCCGGAATGAATCTAATTCAGGGTAGGTAGTTTAACATCTAGTGAATAAGCCTATGTGTAGCATGTTTTGATAATACATAATGATGTTTTTAGCTTGTTGGGTTGATGATCAGGAGAGCTACTGTAAAACCTTCAGCATTGTCATTATTGTTGACAGTGTTTGATGGCATAGACAGTCAGGTTAAAAATATGACAATACATGTAGCTCCTCTACTGCATAAGATGAGGTGTTCATAGTAAATATATACATTTCTCGTAAGAAGATCTTTAAGTTGGTGGAGAACCTTGACAGAAGAGTCAATTTTCAAAAATGTAACCTTGGTCATATCTTTTGAATAGTAAGAGATATTGCTTTGGTATTTAGGGTCTATATTCAATGTTACTAGAGCCTTTGGTTGAAATGATGTTTTTGTACTTTGTAACCTTGACTTTGACTTTTGAATCACTTTTCAAAATCTTAAAACTTTACCATATCTTTTGAATAGTGAAAGATATTACTTTCATATTAAGCATCTTAATTCTTTATATCCAGAGCTCTTAACTTTGACATTGGTGTCCATTTTCAAAAATTTTAATTCTGGCAATGGAATGAATAGTATATTTTTGAATTTAATAGTAAAGATGAAAGATGCCCAATATTGGCAAGAATTTTATTTTTGTACAGAATCAGATTCTCAAATTTACATGACAACTAGAAAACTGACAAAATCAGAAGAACCCCACAGGATGTCTGTCACCATGACCTTGATCTTGATTTGGGTACCAAAAGAAAGGTCTTGTCATAAGGAATTCAGATGCCAAATATAAAAGCTTTTCTTCTAATGGTTCAATAGTTATGATCAATGTTAAAGTTTTTCAAATGCAGGTCAAAAGGTCACCGTCAAGACCACATGATAAAAAATTTTCATACCAATGGAAAGGATTTGTCATAAGGAACACACATGCCAAATATGAAAGCCCTACTTCTTACTTTTCAATAGTAATGGTCAATGTTAAAGTTTTTCCAATGCAGATTAAAGGTCACTGTCAAACTCACATGATCAAAAATTTTGGTACCAATGGAAAGGTCTTGTCATAGGGAACACACATGCCAAATATGAAAGCTTTACCTGTGACAGTGTATTAGATATGGCCAATGTTAAAGTTATTACTGACAGATGGACAAACAGAGTGATTACTGTAGGGCATCCACTTATGAAGTGGGGCCCTAATAAATTCTCAGGAACAAAATGGTACTTTACAGTATCTGTACCCTTATATATTGCTCCGTTGTCTTCAGAAAATTTTTGTCATAACTTTATTTCTACAAGATACGTTATGTGCTAATGTGAAATGTACAATACTGAAGTTTTTATGCTCAACTATATGAAACAGTTAATGGTATACATGTGTATGTTTGTTTCTGCTCTAGGGTTATCAGGCAGAGGGCCTTCCTGCTGAAGAATGTCCAGTGTTCAGGGTCACAATGTAATGGTTCAACTCGTACATTCCAGATAGATTACAACACACACATGCATCCTAGCACTGAATTAGCAATATTACCAACGTTCTTTGACTACCTTGAAGATGTGAGCTTTTTAATACTTTATTGAGCAGAAAAATTGTCCTGAAAACACGTTTGTTCCCGACTGATTTGTCTGGATAAACAGATTTTCCGGATAACAGTACCATAGTACCGGTACATTGGATGTTAAATAATTTTATTTCTTGATGAAAGAAGGGTGTATTCAGTACACAATAAAACACAAGTAATAATCCTTATATGTGTTTAATTTGTATATTAAGTATTATGTATTTAATATATATTAACATCTTTAGTAAATTGTACATTAATTGCAGCCAAACCTGCATGATCTTTCAACTCTTTGTCCTCTATTTAAATGTTGACAGCCGCCTTTGTGTATACCTCATGCTTGACTAATTAATTTTACTTCTCTCGCTATCAGAGGGTTAATCTGACGACCTGCTGTGTCATACAAATTTCGAATTGAAAAGAATTTATGTCCAGATAAATTTATACAATGTTCATGTCTTAAATATAAATATTTTCTATAATTATAAAACAAAAGAATAACTAAAAGTTAAAACTACTCTGCAATATAATGTAATGAGCACTGATTAGCACTAAGTAAGGATACGTTATCAATGATCGATCTCTGATAGAAGAGTGACGCTACCTAAAGTTTGGTCACATTTTAAAGCCCCAATATTTAATTAACAATGTAAGCTGTGAAGTCGGCAATTTACTTTTATTTACTATCATTCAAGTAACAGTAATCATCATTTTTGGCGTGAGTTTGTACTGACTCATTAAAAAGCAATTATCAATGACGCTAACATGACGTTTGACTACACCACAAGCAGTCATTTCTTAATTGGATAGGTAATTAATATACCATAGGTAGGTGACCAGGTAAACGCGTCATTTAACTGTTAAACAAACAATCAATCAATCGCAGAGAGGAGATAAGCAGTGTTGCATTGTGTATTAATAAAACAGCAGTTATTTGCTACAGCTACGTTCTTTTGGAATTCCGTACCCGTATTTCCTTGTCTGGATCCGGAATGCAGATTTCCACATTATCGGATCAATATATCATTAAGGCAAACTGTTCCCGCACTTTCTTGACCGGAAAGTGGATTTTCCAGATAAACGGAGTCCGGATTAAGGGAGCATCATTGTATACGTTTTTGCTCATACACATAATTCTCACTGATATATTTGGAGTTGCCTTGTAAATACACAAGTTTACATACTGGTAGTATTTTTCCTTGGTCTTCATTAGACTTTTTGGAGGCAAAGACCATTTGGACCCCAAACAGTAAATGTTCAAAAGAAAGAATTGAAAAGTAATTCTGATTCTTACATTTTAAAAATACTAGTCAAACCAATAGATTTTACTATGGAATTGCTGTTTTTTAATTTACATATCAATACATGTACCAAATTGTAGATTTTTTTCTGCAAAATGTGCCTTTTATCTAAATATTTACTTTCGTCAACATATGAATATTATAATATTTATGATATGAAGAAAGGGATGTTGATCAAATGAACAATTTCAACTGCTTAAAAAAAATTCTTTATTTGCAAATCTGACCAATGTTGCAACATATTATTTTTGGGTTTATCAAAGATATATTAATGCAGACAAATGAAATGACTTTGTTATTTCTGTCTTATTGGATACTATTTTTAATCAAACAGAATCATATCATTAATTTTGATCACTTAACAATATTCCAGATACATGAAAAGCTTTCTTTTCTATGTTATGAAATGTAACCGTGTCCCCTAATTCATTTTGTCTTGTGAAATCTTAGGTGTCACATGATAATATGTACAGACTCTTTATACAAGGTATAGGTCTTACAGGAAGAGATATCACTAGGAAGAATGTTCATAAGTACAGATAAATATTGAAGTCTTTGCAATGTGTATTAACTTTAAGATTGGATAGATACAATAGAAAAACTTGGAAGAACCTTTGACTGTATATTACTATGTATAATTGGAAAATTTAAATTATGAAGATACGAAATCTGTTATTCGACCCTTTCACAAATACTACATTATGATTACACTGACCCATTATATAACATAATTTTTTGTTGTGATGATGTCTTTGGAAGGACAAGCATTGGACAAATACCTTTGATGCATTGGATTTTGAAGTCATAAAAGTAACAGTTGAAAAAATGTCTTAATGTCAAATTCGTCTTTATGCAGTAGAAGTGATGGTTGAAAATTTAAAATCAAAATTTGTAAAAAGGATGAATATGTCTTTTGTTACAGGGAGTTCTTGACATTCTGACTACCTCATATACAAAGGATAAAGGTTACCACATACATCTTTATAAGCAAGATTTTACTGATGATGCCAGCTTCCTGAAAGTCATGGGTAAGCTTTATCTCCATTCTATCAGAAAACACAGAGAAAACTACAGTAATTGATGAAAAAAAACCCCACATTTCAGTGATTTTCATTTTTGCTTTGAGACTCCTATCTGAAAGAAAAGAGATGTTAAATCTTTTTAAAGTAAAATACAGTTGAACAGATATGAAAATGAGATACAGAATGTATAATGTAATGTAAAAACTCACATCATAAAAATCATACACAAGGTCCATTTGTTCTTCTGATTTGTTGTTACATGATTGATATATTTTTTTCAGAAAAAAGTATCAGAAAAAAAATTCTCATTGAATATTTGATTTTTTTTTCACAGTTGTTAGTGGACTTTGCTTTGACAATTGTCCATCATCCAAACAGGTCAGTCTTGTTTAGAAAGTTCCAGTGCTCCTTATGCCCTCTAATTCGTAATTTGTATCATTCTACACTCTGAATAGATTAGAATTTGTATCATTCTACACTCTGAATAGATTAGAATTTGTATCATTCTACACACTGAATAGATTAGAATTTGTATCATTCTACACTCTGAATAGATTAGAATTTGTATCATTCTACACTCTGAATAGATTAGAATTTTTATCATTCTACACACTGAATAGATTAGAATTTGTATCATTCTACACTCTGAATAGATTAGAATTTGTATAATTCTACACTCTGAATGGATTAGAATTTGTATCATTCTACACTATGAATACATTAGAATTTGTATCATTTTACACTATGAATAGATAAGAATTTTATATTTACTAAGCCAGCATAGCTCTTTGAGAAATCAAGAGTGTGTGATTACACATAAAATGGGTAATAGATCATGCATAAAGATCATAATATAAAGAATATGAATTGCTGAAGCTGTCTGCTTAAGATTTTCTGTGTGGGAAAGAGCAAGTTACTTTTAATTGAATACATCCACTTTCTCTTTTTCAGTAATTTTGTTTCATTTCTAGTACTTATCCATTATCTTGCTGTCTCTGTATAAGATATTTCTCTCTCTATAGTAAAATTTGTTCACAAATTTTTTGTCCTAGAAAAATGTTGTCCCACCTAGTAAGATAAGATAAGCTCCTTCAGGCATTAACAAACGCAACATTTTTATCTCCTTAGGGACATCATCATAATTTTATGTATGTTATTAGGTTTATATAAAGGTTGAAGTAAAGGTAATTGCTGCTTTGTAAAAGGACACATAAACGCCATCTTTACATCAAAGATTTTTAATGTTCACAATTCAACATAGCACATCATGGACTGCATATCTTTGACATTTTGATGAAAGTTTCCTCTCCCTATACACAGTGGTAATTGATCAGTCTTTTCTTTGTGACTATTTGAACAATTTCTTTCTTACCTTTCTTGCTGTATTCAAAGATATTTGAGCTAGAATCTGTATTTCAATATGATATTTTATGAATAAATACTGTAATTCGCACATACTTTTTTGACGTATTAGTAGTATGCCTTTTGTATCTTTAGTTGTAGATACTTAATATCTTATTCATCTACTTAAATTAAAAGTTGTTGATTGCCATGCTTTGTATGTCCTTGTCTTTTTAGCCGTATGGTGTGAATCAGAGAGGTGCTGTAGTAAGATATTCTACTCTTGATGCCGAAGGAAAAACTCAGACTGCAATAGGTGAATTATTGATGAATTACTCAGTTACTGAGGTTTTTCTGCTTTCTGAGGGAAAATCTTGGACCAGTAATCAGTATTCTAAAGCATGTTTGTTTGTTTGTTTGATTATTGTTTTACGTCACTCCACGATTATTTCACGTATATGGTGACGGCATCTGCCTGATGCATTGCATACAAATTTAGACCTTTGCAACGGACCCACCCGAAGCAGTGAGGGATCTTTTACGTGCCACGCCTACCGTGACACGGGACCTCGGTTTTTACTGTCTCATCCGAAAGACAGAACACCGGTGTGCCCCGGGCGGGAGTCGAACCCGCGACCTCTCGATCACGAGCCGAGCACCTTATCCACTAGGCCACACCGGCTTTTCTAAAGCATGAGATGAAATTAATAAAACAGAAGTTTTGAAACAGATATTTTTGACAAGCCAACTAATCATGGCAAGAAATTGTTTAAACAGAAATTTTGAAACATTATTTTTGAGAAGACAAATAAACTGTACATGTATGATTGTATTTTCCTTAATTTGTTGGTGTATTATACAAATAAATATTCCATACTTTTATCTCGGATATTAACATCTAAGGGAGATCTTTAGATAGAGTTTTAGCTTAAGCAGGTTTTAATCACAAGTTCAAATTCAGCAAAGCAGATCTAATTTGCATATACAAGTTTTACTTCAAGTGACTGATATCAACGTACAATATGTTTGCAGCCTCTCAGCTCCCCAAGTCGGCATACAACCCTTTACAGTTACCATTTATTACCTTTGGTCTAGGACAGACTCCAAACTTTATTGAGAGTTTAGAAGTTGGTATTCCTCATCCTCCACAAACAGTGAGTATTGCAAAGAATCAACGACCTAGAGAGGAATAGATATAAAATAGTTTATTATATCAATTAATTTATAAGCTCAGACTGAATGTTCAGAGTTCGAAATGTTCATTAAGTAAAGAAGTTTGTCTTAGACAGAGAGTTCCTTCTGTACCGTCCAAACCAAACCAATTACAAAAAAGAATAGTCTCTTCTAGTGTAATTAAAGGATGTTCAAAGAATGTATGTTTCAGATCAAATGTAAGTGAAATCAACATAAAATTGTGTTTATTATCATTGAATAAGGAACCAGTGTAAAATAATGATGATTTGAGTGGAGAGGTACAAAATGAACTCTTACCCCCTCAGACATATTAGATGTTTGCCAACGATCCATTTAGATTTCTACGGTAGTGAGTCACAAATGGATGGAAATACTTTCACATATTTCTGCCATACACACATTCTGTGGCTCATGTGTTGATTTGTAAGAAGGGAAATACTTTGGATTTGACAAATTTTTCTAGAATTAAGGACTTTCTGTAAAACATTTCTCTTAGTGTGAGAAGTAGATTTGTCAAGGTAAACCATTTTGTCGATAAAAATGAGATCTTCCTAGACTCTTGATGTGTATTGGAGCACGAAAGAAAAAGAAAAATATATAGCAATTTTTGCTGTTCAAGAGTGTCTGATCAACAATCAGTCAATGCAAATGATTTTAAAAATAAATGTCAAATATAAAGAAGAACTGTTTTAGTGTAACAGTCACTTCTTGTGCTGATATTATATAAAAAAAAAAAAATATATATATATATATATATATATATATATATATATATATATATATATATATATATAAATATATAAATATATATATATATATTGAAGGAGGTTTGCAGGGATTTTTTTTTCATCCATACTATTCCCTGAATATTTAAGGCAGTGTACCTCAAGATTGGTATCATTTGGTCAGTTAATATCAACAAGGCAGCGCTCTAAAGTAGACAGGGCAAGTGACTTTTGCAAAATGGACAAAATCGGTGAATTAACAGTGATCCAATATTTGTATAAGAAAGGTTTAACACCTAAGGATTTCCATACTGATATAGTAGCAACACTAGGGAAAGAAGCCCCTTCATATGCTATAGTAAAAGGATGGGTGGTGGAATTTAAGTGTGGCAGTAAGAGCCTTGAAAATGATCCTGTCCTTTAAGGCCTTTGACTGTTGCAACCCCAGAAATGGTCAATAAAGTCCATGATATTGTTATGACTGACAGGAGAGTTTCAGAAAGATAATTTCAGAAAGATATATAGCCAGTACAGTTTGTACTTCCCAGAAAAGAGTACATTCCATTCTCACAGAGGATTTTGCAGTGAGAATGCTTTCAGCCCATTAGGTACCAAGACTTTTGACAGTTAAACAGAAGCACACCAGATGCACTTTGTCGTGTGCTAATCTGAACCTCTTAGAGGCAGGTCTTCTTAACTTTCTTCAGAGATGTGTTACTATGGATGAAATGTGGGTCCATCATTTCACCCCAGAGGCCAGACAACAGTCTAAACAATGGAAGCACCCTGGCTCACCTTCTCCAGTAAAACGAAGGCTGTTCCATCAGCTGAAACAGGCATTGCCTGGGTTTCTGGGATGGTATTCACTTTTGAGGCAGTTGGGAAAATTTTAAACTCAAGCGTGGCGAAAATCTCAGTAAAGGTGTGTTCTTCCACCAGGACAATGCCCCTGTTCACAAGTCTGTCATTGCCATGGCTGCCATTAATGATTGTGGCTTTAAATTGATTGAGCATTTGCTTGATCTCGCTCCATCAGACTATCATCCATTTCCAAAACTGAAAATGGCCATTTCCGGTGCCCACTTTCAGTCAGATGATGATGTTATACATACAGTGGAGGACTTTCTGAATGGTCAAGAAATGGACTTCTTTAAAAGTTGGATTGAAGCCCAGAAACATTGCTGGCAAAAGTGTATAAATACTGAAGGGGATTATGATGAAATATAATGCAACATGTCCACCAAATTTCAAACCCTTACATATGAGGCTCACAACATATCAATCAGCCCCCACATGATGGTGTTCCAACAATGAGAAAAATCCTTACAAATTTACATGTTCCAACTTTCAGCAACTAGTCTTAAACACTTTCTCAGTTATCTCTCTTGGGACAGGTACGAAAGTTAAATGTTTACTGGCAGTCAACTTAGCCACCCAGTCTTTCTATGTAATATAAACTTTTTTCCTGTATATTTTTATGTGTGATGTTTATTTCCTCACCTTTATGTAATGTAATAAATGTGTCTGGTAATTTCTCTAATTTATTCTCTGGTGTTTTTTTTTTCAGTCAACACGGAAAAAGACATGGAATTCCATCATTCCTAATTCTCAGCTTATTGTTATTCCTTATCCAAATAATAAACCAGACAGGTAGGTGAATCTCATGATATATACAAGTTCAAGGTTAGAATAAGTAACGACACAAATGGATGATTTCTTTCATACTGCAGAATTAATATTCCTGTGAAAAACTTAATATAGAGTTAAATAAATACATTTGTTAATGGAAATGACTGCATTATTACATGTAGTAGCAAATGTTTACAAATAATAGACTTAAAAATTTGAAATATGTCAATGACATTGTGTATCATATTTCATTATATTATTACATGTATCTAGGAAAAATAACAATGTTAACTGGCCATTTTGTAATTTTTAAGAGCAATTTTCAGTATTTCTGAAATACAGTATAAGCCCTTGTTTATTGCAACTGAAGAACACCTTGTTATTAGTGGGATTAATTAGCATTAAACATTTACAATATTTGTGAAAAATTAAATGAAAGCATGTGTTGTATTTTCTAACTATAATTCAGAGGAATAGTCTGGATTTTTTTTCTTCTAAAATACAACAAAATATGAAATTTTTGAATACATTGCTGAATTGTTTCATTATTTCATATTCTTTGAATTCCATCTGTTGATTTTATGAGTTCCCCAGTGGTAAAACCGAAGGGGACTGTTGGTTTCCACTCAGTCTGAGACACTTTGGTTTTCAGAAATACTTATTATACTTGTTTAACTGTAGTTTGTGAACATAAAATGTATTTTATGTATGTTGCTCTTTTTAGTTGGGTGACAAAGTTATTTGTGACACCTAGTCGTCTTGTTTTACTTACTGGAGCAACATTACTAGGGACGTGTGGTTTTATTGCTGGAATTGTGGGTATTTTACACTGGAGAGAAAAGGTATAGTTACAAGAAACTGTTCATGTGACTTGTAATTCTGTTTCTTACCACACAACTTTGAAATACATGTAAGTTATTATTTAAAACATGATTCTGAGTGACATCTTAGCTATTGTCATTGAATTTTAAGGAAATATGTTGCGATGTGTATTTATCCTTATAATTGATCATTCTCTTGAGAAAAGAAAAAATTGTTTCAAAGTAAATAATCTACTGGTTTAATTTATTCCAATTAAGTGAACATATTTTAAGTAAAACATATGCTACATTCTTTTTAACAGGTTGAAGACAAAAGGGAAAAACTGCAAGAGGCTCACAAATTTCATTTTGATGCAATGTAACATAGAAAAGACCATTATTTTGGCTTTATGAAACTTTTTTTTTTCAGATTTATGGAATACTGGTATTTTAATTTCATATGGACAAACATATCTACCATTATAACTTATTGCAAACTACATGTATGTGTATGTTGGAAACTGCAGTCTAAACTTTTTGTTTTGTTTAGAGGATAGCCTATGCATTTTCTTCTTTTTCATTTTAGCTGTGAATTTTATGAAATTTTCCATAATGGCCTACTGATTATACCTTACAAGCATATACAAGAAAATTGTGCTCTTTATTTAGTATAGTCACCATGGCAACCCATTAAAAACATAACTATATACATTCATGCTTAGTATTTAACAATTATGATGAAATTTTCCAGGACTGATCTTCTCTTGATACTCTACAAAGACAAGTTAAAAAATACTGTTATGTAATCCAAAATAGCTATCATAGCAGCTATTGGTATAAGAAAAAATCTTTTAAAAAGAAATATTCTTTTAAAGCAATGTTAGTAGTTTTTTACACGATATTAGATATGTGATAATATAGTGAAAGATACATTTAGTTATAGAAATACAAGATGGCCATCATGGCAGCCAGTTTTAAAATCTGAAAATATATTTTCTACATTATGTAGTTAAGTGTATTCAAATTTGACAGAAATGATTCATTTATCAGTTATCCTCGACAAATGTTCAGTGATAAAATTTACCATAGAAATAAATATTGAGATTTATGTATTGGGGTTGGAACCCATAGAATTCCATATAAAGTTATATAATTAAATGTAGTAGAACAAAGTAAAAAGCTCTTGTGTCAAACATTTTAAAATGTGAATATGTGTGAGACAGAGATAGTGTTATGATATTTGGGAACTATATTGTCAAGATTGTTGTAAGCATGATATATGTATGATTTGATGTGCATTGTTTGTGTATACATATACACATTTTAATCATCTTTTCATTTATTGTGACCTTCATAGAATGACTATTTTTAATGAATATTTTGCTTTCTATTATTTGGTGTGATGTTTTAATTCTACTATGATATTGGAAACAAGTGAAGAAGTGTCTATGATTTTGTAAGCATTGCATATCATACCCCCAGGTTGTTGTTGTCAGTGTCTGTAGAAGAACATTAACCTGGGCTATCTCTTTTGAATTGGAAAAGGTACAACTTAGATATTCCACATACAGATTCCTCATGACCAGGGTTTTAAGTAGATCCATAGCTTTTGACCCACTGACCTTGACTTAGACTTTGACCTTCTTTTTAAAACTTTAACCTTGGCCATATCTTTTCAACTGCAAAGGTGCAGCTTTGACATTCCACATATGGGTTCTTCTTGACCAGGGCTTTGAAATGGTACCATGAATTTTTTACCTAATGTCTTTGCCTTTGGGCTTTGGTGTCGACCGGCAGTAGTTACAGAAAAAAAAGCTCTGGTGTCACATACTACTTTTGGTCTTCTTCCACATTTGAACAGCAAGATATATGATTTAATTCAAGTTTCAATGAATGTTTTATGTGAAAACTGACCCCATAGTACCTCGTTATGTATTTGAAGGAGAGTTGTAGCTGACAGCTCAGGTACGCACATATATGTGCATGCCGCAGGACAGTGCATTATACTCGACAATGCGCACATATATATGCGCGGTACATGTGTACAGTGACGGTTAACCCATTTCCGGCAAACTCTGTTTTATGACAACTTTTGTTGTTAGGACCGCTAAAATGAAGAGATGTACATGTATTCTTGCAGAGGTTGGATGGGAATTTTTCCTGAAACTACTAAAATAGGATATTGTTAGTGTCCCCTTATAGTGAGGCCAGATGAATGTGTTTTATGATTGATTGATTGGTGTTTAACGTCACACCACGAATATTTCACGTATATGGTGACGGCATCTGCCTGATGCGGGGCATACAAATTCTGACCTTCTTTCAATTTATAACTTCCCTCCAGAATGATTTAATGATGCAATTTATAAATAGGAAATGGAAGTTTCCAGTATGATATTTTTGCGTTAAAAGCGCATATATATATAGAATAGAGAACCCAAAATAAGACACTTATTCTATATATAAAACACAAATAGAAACACCCGGGAGTGCAATGGACTTTGGATCTCCGAAAAAATACCTGTAGAAATAAGACAAATTAGACAAACATATAAAGCACAAAGACACTACAACTAACAAGGCACCCTATATTTCACTTATATTCGTTCCCCAACGGGGACTCGAACCCACGACCTATGGTATCGAGCCACCTAGCTGTCATGCATCCGACCGTCTAACCGACTGAGCTACCCAAGCTCAACAAAAAAGAGCTTTAATAGCCAATCATTAGCTAATCGTATGCATGACAACACGGTCGCGGAAAGTGAAGGGATTTACCCGACGTAAACGCAGGCGGATCCTCTGAAAGATCTATTTATATATATATTATATATATATATATATTAATCTGTATACAAATAAAGATAACGTCCAACGTAAAGAAATTCAATATTCAATATATAGAATAAAATATGTTAAGCTTTGAAAACACGTGTAGTAATGGATTAAAATATTAGGTACCCGGTTTTGCTGCTTTTTAAATTTCAGCAGGTCGATTAACCGTTTGGATTTTCTGTATAATTTCCGTAGACGGTCTCATTCTTATTTCACGCCGAATGTCGGAGTTAAACCATGGTCTATCGGCAGGCCGTACTACAATAGATCGCTTGGGTATATATCGGTCAGGGGCGTAGCCAGAGTGCAAATGATGTGTACGCACCAGACAGGCAAGGGGTTTGGGGGCTGCCTTGAAGCCCCCAGTGGGTCCAGGACGAAGTCCTGGTGGGAGCCCAGGGAGCGAACCCCAGCAGAAGCTAATGGATTTTAGTGTTTTAAAGAAGGATAAAGTCGTCATTCTGAACTTTTATCAAAGGAATTACAACAGTACTATCAATCTGGAAAGGAAAACGACCACCTTTCTCTCTCTTTCTTTCTCTCTCTCTCTCTTTCATGAGACACTACATTTTTGACAAAATGATGTGTACGCACGTGCGTATTTGGCGAAATGGTAGCTACGCCACTGTCGGTCACATAGGTCCGTCAGTCTGTAGTGAAATTGTTGTATACATACATTTATATCATCTACATCTAGTATATCGTCCCATGGAGTTGAACGTAAGTCACTTTTCAGCGATTCAAAATCCGCTTGTTTGTATAACCAGACTGTTCTATTATATGATAATGGTATTGGACTTTCATGTTTTAACACTATATAGGTACCATATTAAGCAAGCGTATACATATATATATATATATATATATATATATATATATATATATATATATATATATATATATATATATATATATATATATATATATAAAAGCACAAAAGAGGAAATTGTAACAACATTCACTATTCATAAGTATCGGATCAACCTCAGTGAAGGTTAATGCAAATCGCTCGAGAAAAAGGGGTCAATATAGAAGTACAGGTAAGCGATAACGATACTCAAACAATTAAAAAATTGCCAAATTTTCGAAGCATTATCTGCTTCTTCTTCGGGACACACACATACAAACACTTACATAAATATAAAGACACGAAAAGAAAGATAGAAAATATATACAAAGAACTAGTCTAATAAAAACTGGTTTCCTGAATTGGCTACATATTGAGCGTTTCTCTATGCGCTATCTAATAGGAAATGAGCCAAACTCAAGCTAACAGCTTGCTTACAGGTCAAGTGGCGCCCCCTAAAATGTATTTGCATTGACCTACTGGAGGTAATTAGACTAGGTGATGAGAAGTTATAGATAGAAGGACAAAGAAAATAAATAACAGAAACAAATGGGAGTGAAAAACAAATAAGTGATAAAATAAGTAAGTACAAAAAAATACTGTCAAGACAAGTGGTAATATTGGATGGCGAGTTACATGACAAGTATAAAGACACGGATTCCTATCGTCTGTCCGTACCAAACCCAACCCAAAAATGGGCATCTCCCCAAAAGATACGGTGTTTGGAACAAAGAGACGCAGACTGCTCTATCTCATTATATAGGATGCTGGTGTCATTACTTCTTGTTCATCAAAAGGACATCTGACACTTTGTTTAGACCGCTTGGTTCTATAGTGTGAAGCATATGTTGCCAAAAGCCCTCTTTCGCCACTCGGTCATCTACTGTCCACATCGCACTATGGTCAATGGCCACAACAAACATGTCCTCCCAAGAATGGTTGTCCATGTTAAAATGCCTGGCTACTGGAAGATGAATTTTCTTGGTTTTGATGGACGACCTATGGTTGTTCACTCGCATGTTCAAAGCATCTTCTGTTTCCCCAACATACTGTTTTTACATACCTTGCATGTGATAAGGTAAACCACATTTTTGGATTTACAGGAGAGTTTATCCAAAATCTTGTACTCCTTACCGGTTACAGAACTTTTGAAGGTAGATGTAGTGTCTGAGTGGGGGCACAGCTTTCAGCGTTTGTCATTGCATGTTGTGAACGAACAAATTGGTCGTGAATTGTCAAGCCTTGATCTGACTACATGATCTTTAATACTTTTAGGCTTTCTTTAGGCAACAATAGGAAGTGATGGGATGGCCTTCGCCATACGTTTGGAATTGTGGAGGGTAGGCAGGTGCTTGCGTAGGATTGTAGATAGGCCTTGCAAAGCTGGGTGGAAGGTGATGACTAAAGGTATTCTGGGGGCAGTGTCCTTAGTTTTGTATTTCAGCAAATCTGCTCTACTGGTTGACATGGCATTGGAGATAGCTTTGTCAACGGAGTTCTTATTATACCCTCTGTGGCATAGTTTCTGTTTGAGTTCTGAACTCCTCGTCTTATACAAGTCATCAGTAGAGCATATTCGTCGTAATCTGGTGGAAGACATTGGTGGTTTCTGAGATATCGGCAGTGAACTTTATGGAGGGATGAAAGTTGTTGGCAAAATTAATAGATTCATCCAGTTTTTCTCTACCTGCTGTCCATTTCATTTCAATATCATCAATAAAACGGAGCCAGATCATGGGTTTGGTTGGAGCTTGGCTGAGGAGTCTTTTTTCTAACTCGCCCATGAAAATGTTAGCATAGGAGGGCGCCATCTTTGTTCCCATAGATGTACCACTGACTTGCAGGTAATGCTCTCCGTTGAACATAAAGTTGTTAAGTTTGAGTGTATGTTCCAGGAGCTTTACCAGGGATTCAGTGGAGGGCGTTTTGGTTTTCCTGGAATCCCATACCTTTCTACAAGCCTCTATTCCTTCATCGTGAGGGATATTGGTATATAGAGAGGTGACATCCATAGTCACAAAAAGGGTACCGGGGTTAAGTTAGTGCTGGATGTTTTATTGATGTAATCCGTTGTATCTTGGAGATGGATAGTAATTGTACAACGTGAGGACGCAAGTGGTAGTCTAAAAACTGCGATATTTTCTCAGTGGGGTGGCCGATAGCGCTGACAATGGGACGGCCAGGAATGCCTTCCTTGTGGATTTTAGGTAGCAGGTAAAATTGACCCGACCTGGGATTTTCAGGACAAAGGCAGTCTGTTGTGTCATCGCGTCAATCTCACCTGCCTCGCACATCTCAAGCAAATCGGAAGTTATAGTTTTGGCAAATTCACATGCAGGGTCCATGTCGAGTCTCTTGTAGAAAGAGGAACTAGAGAGTTGTTTGTTGGCTTCCATAATGTAGTCGGATCTATTCAAAACTACTACAGTAGATCCTTTATCGGCCTTTTTAATGACTATGCATGGAGTCGTTGTCTTTTAGGCTTTGCAAACACTTTCTCTCGTTCCGATCTAAATTGTCTTTGGCACGACACGGTTTTGAACACAGCAGTTTTCTACATCATCTTCAACTGCATCGATATAGGCCTCCAAGGCTCCACATTTGCTGGGTCCGGGTTCCCACGTGCTTTTCTTTGCAAAGGGATTGGGCTTATAGTTCTCAGACCTGTCACAATCCTCCTCATCCGAACCGGAGTCTTCTTCTATGGCATCTTGTTTTTTGTTGCGTCGACTGAAATATTCCTTCAAGCGCAGACGTCGAAAAAAGGCACGAACATCTTCTCTAACCGCTTTTTCATTAATATCTCTCGGAATAGGGCAGAAAGAGAATCCCCTAGAGAGAAGCTTCTTGTCGCTATCTGACAGAGGAAAATCAGAGAGATTAAGAACCTCGTCGAGGTAAGCACAGGAGATCTACCCCTAGTGCTCGGTGTCGCCCAAGAGGATAAAAGAGAGCATCCTATATTATGAGATAGAGCAGTCTGCGTCTGTTTGTTCCAAACACCGTATCTTTTGTGGAGATGCCCATTTTTGGGTCGGGTTTGGTACGGACAGACGATAGGAATCCGTGTCTTTATACTTGTCATGTAACTCGCCATCCAATATTACCACTTGTCTTGACAGTATTTTTTTTGTACTTACTTATTTTATCACTTATATGTTTTTCACTCCCATTTATTTCTGTTATTTATTTTCTTTGTCCTTCTATCTATAACTTCTTATCACCTAGTCTAATTACCTCCAGTAGGTCAATGCAAATACATTATATATAGATAGATAGATAGATAGATAGATGCATATATACGCTTGCTTAATGCATATTCCTTATATATGATATATATAATGAATTATTCATAGTGCCCCTCCATACTTTAACATTTTCTCTTGGAAATCTTTTACTTCATTATTTGTTTTTCAATATAAATCAAGTTTTTGCATCATTACATTCATGTTGAAGCTACTTTCCCACAGTTATACATTCCAAGGTTACTTCAAGGGAACTATCCTCGCCTACTGGTCAAGGGAACTATCCTAGCCTACTGGTCAAGTAGATGTATCTTGGTAATCATGGTAAAGTCGTCCCCATTCATTGCTTCACGCAGTTTGTAATACTTTCAAAACATGAGAATCTGGTCGGTTTACTAAACCTTGCTCTAAAATCCACTCATCCTCCTTCATAGTGGAAAGCCTTTGTGATCATGTGACTCACGTATTCACAGACCTCAGTGCCTCCTGTTTGGCTAGCCACATCTGCATATGACATCAATATAACTGGTGTGCAATATTGTTTTTCAACATTCAGAAGAACTATTTATCTATATAGAGTACTTTAAGCTTTTATTTTAAAATATCATGTACCGGCAAAACTATGAAGTACACAAAAGAAGATATTCTCGATGAAGCGCGATATATCATAAAATCTGAAATAGAATAAAAGATAACCAACAGGACGTCTTAGCCATTGACATATACTGTCTCACACTTTCATTTGAACTCGAGCATGCTTCATGTTTGTGATTGAAGAAACCCTTGTGAACATTCAGTCCAAATGTCAGCGCTTACCATATTCAGGTAATGATATGGCTTTTACATGATCACGAAAGGTAGATACTGTCGTCATTGCTTCTTTAAATATAATTGAGAAAGGTAGACAACAGTTTAATATTTACCTGTGACATGAAAAATATCGACCTACGAATAAGACGCCTTTCGCATTTAATTTATCTGATATACCACTTTTGTCCCTTCAAGTACGATAATTAAATTCTCGCAAGATAGGAAAGTATATATTTCATTCGTCATTCGAAGCGATGACAGTAGGTAAATTGATTTTTAAGGCGTCGAGCATTAATACAGTCTTCTTGTGATCGTAAAAATTTTACCTCTGCACTGCCAATATCAATTCATGTAACAAAGTAGTACCCTCTCAAAAGTAGTAAAAGTTCTCGCAAAACCGGCTATGTTATTCTTGTTATTAACATTTCATTGCACAGAAATAGGTTTAAGCATAAGGGCTGCTTAACTTAGATTATCAATATATTGCCATAAAACACTTGTTATTATTCTGTCGCTTATGGTGTATGTGTTAAAATATTCATTCTCCGTTATTGCCCAAACCGATTATGAATTGCAATCGCACTTCATAGGAATTTTTCCAAATATGGGGAAGATCACGTGGCATATTGCCTTATTTGGAGAAATCGTAGTAGAACGCTTGTAACACACCCGATCAAGGCCAAACATATAAGCGCCAATATGGAAACCGATCACGCGATCTTCGAAATATATATAATAATATATATAATATAATAAAAATAATAATAATATATTTAGACATAAATTTCAGTTTAAAAAAGAACAAATAAAATATTTCATAGAATCCTAAATATAGACTTTCAATGCGTGTCACAAAGATCTTAAAATACCGGTATCTAGACAGGTGACCACTAATTCAAAACGAGGCTGACCTAGGTTCAAGTGACGCATTATCGGTTATTTTTATCTCGCTGGATTTTGTTTTGTTTCATTCATTTAACATAGAATCAACAAATATCGACAAAATTAATTACATCTTCTAGGCAAAACATCACGAGCCTGTCGTAAATTACATCAGGTACTGTATACCTATGCTGTGTATGCTACAGCAGACAAATTTTAAAAAATATTTACACGTAGCGTGTACAGCTTGTTATCTACATATGCTGTGTGTGCTATAAATATCACTAGCTGGAGAGGGAATAGCCTCTACAGAAAGGCGGTGGTCACTTGTCTTTTCGCGCAGCGATAGCAAGCAAGAGCAGGTAACTCCAGTCTATCTTAAATAAAGATATGACTGTATTTATCACATGGTCTTCCCCATATTTGGAAAAGTTCCCACGACGGCATAGAAAATGGCAGCCGAGAAAGTTTTCAAGTCGCCTACAAAATTTAATGCGGATTTAAAGGATGATAGCATGGATTAAGACAGACTTTTAGATTGAATGCATGAAAAATAGATTAAGTAGAACTCATATGTGAAGTTTTTATTCCAAATCAACGGATAAAGTGCGATTGAGATTCACAATCGGCTTGTGTCATTACGGCGAATGGCATGGCGTTGTAGCCCGTACACTAGCTTCAATTTTCGCCACACCAAACGTTATATATCATCGGAATTCAACAAATGTGATGAAGACGACTGGTCAATTTCTGCTACTTTTGTCAGCTTTAAATAAAATTTAGCTCGACGCCTTTGTGGCACTTCAAGCCTTTCATTTTTTGTCTGGTACCAATTTTCGTCATTAATGTTTTGTTTATGTCCAGACTGACAAATTTAAATACTGATGTTTATAAGCACCAAAAATTGAAAGCTGAATACCATACAGGTAACTACATGTATTTATCTTTTATTTTAAAATATTTTCTGACGAATTCAAAGAAATAAGACTATAAGCCCCAACTCTACCCTCATTTTTAAAGTCATTTGCGAGTTTGCTTTCAGCTTAAAGTCCAAAATCATATACAGTCTATGTCGGTTTCATTCTGATCATAAACATGACCGTTTTTATGAGGAGTCTGGTTGCTACATAAATTTCTCTCTTTCTCTCTCTCTCGATCTCGATCGATCGATCAAGAGAGTTTATGAAGCACATCCCTTTGACTCGTGAAGATGATGTAAATAATCAATAGCAAATATTGTGGCAAATTTCATTTTCATGAGATTATCATTTGCATAATTTTTTAAGGAAACTGACCGTGCGTGGAGACAGAGCCTTGCAGAGTAGTGTTATCACGGTTTAGATGGACAGTGCTTTGCTCAGTAGTGTTATCATGATGTAGACGGATAGGGCATTGATCAGTAGTGTTATCGTGATGTAGACGGACAGGGCCTTGCTCAGTAGTATTATCATGATGTAGACGGACAGGGCCTTGCTCAGTAGTGTTATCATGATGTAGACGGATAGGGCATTGATCAGTAGTGTTATCGTGATGTAGACGGACAGGGCCTTGTTCAGTAGTGCCATCATGATGTAGACGGACAGGGCCTTGTTCAGTAGTGCTATCATGATGTAGACGGATAGGGCCTTTCTCAGTAGTGTTATTATGATGTAGACGGACAGGACCTTGCTCAGTACTGTTATGATTATGTAGACGGACAGGGCATTGCTCAGTAGTATTATCATAATGTAGACGGACAGGGCCTTGCTCAGTAGTATTATCATGATGTAGACGTACAGGGCCTTGCTCAGTAGTATTATCATGACGTAGACGGGCAGGGCCTTGCTCAGTAGTGTTATCATAACGTAGACGGACAGGGCCTTGCTCAGCAGTGCTATCATGATGTGGAGGGACAGGGCCTTGCTCAGTAGTTTTATCATGATGCAGACGGACAGGACCAGACTCAGTGGTGCTATCATGATGTAGACGGGCAGGACCTTGCTCAGTAGTGTTATAATGATGTAGATGGACAGGGCCAGGCTCAGTAGTGTTATGATGATATAAACGGACAGGGCCTTGCTCAGTAGTGTTATCATGATGTAGACGGACAGGGCGTTGTTCAGTAGTGCTATCATGATGTAGACGTACAGGGCCTTTCTCAGTTGTGTTATTATGATGTAGACGGACAGGACCTTGCTCAGTACTGTTATGATTATGTAGACGGACAGGGCATTGCTCAGTAGTATTATCATGATGTAGACGGACAGGGCCTTGCTCAGTAGTGTTATCATGATGTAGACGTACAGGGCCTTGCTCAGTAGTATTATCATGACGTAGACGGGCAGGGCCTTGCTCAGTAGTGTTATCATGATGTAGACGGACAGGGCCTTGCTCAGTAGTGCTATCATGATGTAGACGGACAAGGCCTTGCTCAGTAGTGCTATCATGATGTAGACGGACAAGGCCTTGCTCAGTAGTGCTATCATGATGTAGACGGACAAGGCCTTGCTCAGTAGTGCTATCATGATGTAGACGGGCAGGGCTTTGCTCAGCAGTGCTATCATGATGTGGAGGGACAGGACCTTGCTCAGTAGTTTTATCATGATGCAGACGGACAGGACCAGGCTCAGTAGTGCTATCATGATGTAGACGGGCAGGACCTTGCTCAGTAGTGTTATAATGATGTAGATGGACAGGGCCAGGCTCAGTAGTGTTATGATGATATAAACGGACAGGGCCTTGCTCAGTAGTGTTATCATGATGTAGACGGACAGGGCCTTGCTCATTAGTGTTATCATGATGTAGACGGACAGGGCCTTTCTCAGTAGTGTTGTCATGATATAGACGGGCAGGGCCTTGCTCAGTGGTGCTATCATGATATAGACGGGCAGGACCTTGCTCAGTAGTGTTATAATGATGTAGATGGACAGGGCCAGGCTCAGTAGTGTTATGATGATATAAACGGACAGGGCCTTGCTCAGTAGTGTTATCATGATGTAGACGGACAGGGCGTTGTTCAGTAGTGCTATCATGATGTAGACGTACAGGGCCTTTCTCAGTTGTGTTATTATGATGTAGACGGACAGGACCTTGCTCAGTACTGTTATGATTATGTAGACGGACAGGGCATTGCTCAGTAGTATTATCATAATGTAGACGGACAGGGCCTTGCTCAGTAGTGTTATCATGATGTAGACGTACAGGGCCTTGCTCAGTAGTATTATCATGACGTAGACGGGCAGGGCCTTGCTCAGTAGTGTTATCATGACGTAGACGGACAGGGCCTTGCTCAGTAGTGTTATCATGATGTAGACGGACAGGGCCTTGCTCAGTAGTGCTATCATGATGTAGACGGACAAGGCCTTGCTCAGTAGTGCTATCATGATGTAGACGGACAAGGCCTTGCTCAGTAGTGCTATCATGATGTAGACGGACAAGGCCTTGCTCAGTAGTGCTATCATGATGTAGACGGGCAGGGCTTTGCTCAGCAGTGCTATCATGATGTGGAGGGACAGGACCTTGCTCAGTAGTTTTATCATGATGCAGACGGACAGGACCAGGCTCAGTAGTGCTATCATGATGTAGACGGGCAGGACCTTGCTCAGTAGTGTTATAATGATGTAGATGGACAGGGCCAGGCTCAGTAGTGTTATGATGATATAAACGGACAGGGCCTTGCTCAGTAGTATTATCATGACGTAGACGGGCAGGGCCTTGCTCAGTAGTGTTATCATGACGTAGACGGACAGGGCCTTGCTCAGTAGTGTTATCATGATGTAGACGGACAGGGCCTTGCTCAGTAGTGCTATCATGATGTAGACGGACAAGGCCTTGCTCAGTAGTGCTATCATGATGTAGACGGACAAGGCCTTGCTCAGTAGTGCTATCATGATGTAGACGGACAAGGCCTTGCTCAGTAGTGCTATCATGATGTAGACGGGCAGGGCTTTGCTCAGCAGTGCTATCATGATGTGGAGGGACAGGACCTTGCTCAGTAGTTTTATCATGATGCAGACGGACAGGACCAGGCTCAGTAGTGCTATCATGATGTAGACGGGCAGGACCTTGCTCAGTAGTGTTATAATGATGTAGATGGACAGGGCGAGGCTCAGTAGTGTTATGATGATATAAACGGACAGGGCCTTGCTCAGTAGTGTTATCATGATGTAGACGGACAGGGCCTTGCTCATTAGTGTTATCATGATGTAGACGGACAGGGCCTTGCTCATTAGTGTTATTATGATGTAGACGGACAGGGCCTTTCTCAGTAGTGTTGTCATGATATAGACGGGCAGGGCCTTGCTCAGTAGTGTTATCATGATGTAGACGGACAGGGCCTTGCTCATTAGTGTTATCATGATGCAAACGGACAGAACCTTGCTCGGTAGTGCTATCATGATATAGACGGACAGGGCCAGGCTCAGTAGTGTTATTATGATGTAGACGGACAGGGTCTTTCTCAGTAGTGTTGTCATGATATAGACGGGCAGGGCCTTGCTCAGTAGTGTTATCATGATGTAGGCATACAGGGCCTTGCTCAGTAGTGTTATCATGATGTAGACGTACAGGGCCTTGCTCGGTAGTGCTATCATGATATAGATGGACAGGGCCAGGCTCAGCAGTGCTATCATGATGTAGACGGACAGGGCCTTGCTCATTAGTGTTATCATGATATAGACGGGCAGGGCCGTGCTCAGTAGTGTTATCATGATGTAGACGGATAGGACCTTGATCAGTAGTGTTATCATGGTGAAGATGGACAGGGCCTTGCTCAGTATTGTTATCAGGATGCAGACGGACAGGACCTTGCTCAGTAGTGTTGTCATGATATAGACGGACAGGGCCTTGCTCAGTATTGTTATCATGATGTAGTCGGACAAGGCCTTGCGCAGTATATAAATCAAAACACTCAACCAACATGGAAACCAACCAACAAACAGCATATCTTGATATTTACAACTTAACTGATATTCATATCATCCATTAAGATCATTTCTAGAAGAAATTAACACATTGTATAAAGAAAAAAACAAGAATTGTCCAATCGCTGAGAGGAAAATTCAATACCTATATAGGGGTATTTCAGTAATAATATCCATCTACAGCAGGTACACGTAAGTAACTACAACTTATGTTTTATGTTTTTTAACTTTTCATTTTGTGAAGATTGAAACCTCAGATGAAGTAACTGCGTTGGTTCTTCCACGTGCTTCTAGAACTTTTTGATATATAAGTTGATACTGTAGATTCCTAAACAAAAACAAGGAATTTAAAACCGCGTAATTTCGCGAGCAGACATTCTCGCAGATTGTAAATCCTCTTTCTTTTCATTTCCGACAGTTTTGTACTCTAAGGAATGATAATATATAAATATAACAGAATTAAGTCAACTAAACTTGTGTAGTAATTCGATATAATTAAAAATTATTCCATCCTTTATACAAAAAAGTAATATTCATTAATTCTAAAATTATTTTATTATAAATTGAAAAAAATAATTTGAATTTCGTCATTCATTTGATAACTTAAAGTCTTGCTTGATCATGCAGAGGTAAATATCAAACAAACAGTAATGTCTTGAAACAAAGTAATGAAATCTGTAGTGAAGGTTTACATTGACCATTGCATCGTAACCAATGACGGTCCAGCGCTAAAGATATGCTGTTACCTAAATAACTTTTGAATAATTGCAGTTAATCAATAAGTTTGTAAAGTAATCATGAAATATGTAAATGACAGAGACGTGTAGATTGGGTTGCTGAATTGTCATGTAACTACCATTATGTATATGGTGATGACTAGTGTTACGTATATGGTGATGACTGATGTGAGGTATATGGTGATGACTAGTGTTATGTATATGGTGATGACTAGTGTTATGTATATGGTGATGACTGGTGTTAGGTATATGCTGATGACTAGTGTTATGTATATGGTGATGACTAGTGTTAGGTATATGCTGACGACTAGGGTTATGTATATGGTGATGACTAGTTTTAGGTATATGGAGATGACTGGTGTTATGTATATGGTGATGACTAGTATTAGGTATATGGTGATGACTGGTGTTAGGTATATGCTGATGACTAGTGTTATGTATATGGTGATGACTAGTGTTAGGTATATGGTGATGACTAGTGTTAGGTATATGCTGATGACTAGTGTTATGTATATGGTGATGACTAGTGTTAGGTATATGGTGATGACTAGTGTTAGGTATATGCTGATGACTAGTGTTATGTATATGGTGATGACTAGTGTTGGGTATATGGAGATGACTGGTGTTATGTATATGGAGATGACTGGTGTTATGTATATGGTGATGACTAGTGTTAGGTATATGGTGATGACTGGTGTTAGGTATATGCTGATGACTAGTGTTATGTATATGGTGATGACTAGTGTTAGGTATATGGTGATGACTAGTGTTAGGTATATGCTGATGACTAGTGTTATGTATATGGTGATGACTGATGTTAGGTATATGGTGATGACTAGTGTTAGGTATATGGTGATGACTGGTGTTACGTTTATGGTGATGACTGGTGTTAGGTATATGGTGATGACTGGTGTTACGTTTATGGTGATGACTGGTGTTAGGTATATGGTGATGACTAGTGTTATGTATATGGTGATGACTAGTGTTAGGTATATGGTGATGACTGGTGTTAGGTATATGGTGATGACTGGTGTTATGTATATGGTGATGACTAGTGTTAGGTATATGGTGATGACTGGTGTTAGGTATATGCTGATGACTAGTGTTATGTATATGGTGATGACTAGTGTTATGTATATGGTGATGACTGATGTTATGTATATGGTGATGACTAGTATTAGGTATATGCTGATGACTTGTGTTATGTATATGGAGATGACTAGTGTTGCGTATATGGTGATGACTAGTGTTAGGTATATGGTGATGACTAGTGTTACGTTTATGGTGATGACTGGTGTTAGGTAAATGGTGACAGATAGTGTTGCGTATAGGGTGATGACTGGTGTTACGTATATGGCGATAAGTGGTGTTACGTATTATCGTGATAACTAGTGTGAAGTATATAGTGATGAGTGGTGTTACGTATTTTACTTCATTACTACATTATAACGACGTAATGTAAACTTACATTAAGCTTACATATTTACATTATTTCGTTATATCGGTGATGGAGTTTACGTTAGAGAAGAACATATTTAAATTTTTCGCTTGGTAAAGGCCAGGAGGTCGGAAATTTGTGAAAAAGAGTGTTTATCATTTTTTATGTTTATATTTACTTTCTTTTGGAGGACTTTCATATCTGTATACTGTACAATACTCACGTGAATTAATTTACGCAATCATTTCACTTTAGATGTCAACGAAACATAAAGTCGCATACTTAAAAGTAAAACAAAATAGGGGGAACGAAGTCTTTATTTTGTTGTGAGCGAAAGTACACCATAATAAAAACCTGGAAAATCAAAATACGTGAAAAGAAAGTTTTAGGAATTGAATTAAGCGAACATAAAATCCTGGCGAAATCAACAGTGAAAATAAGGTCCTAGCGAATCAAAATCCGTGAAATAAAGTTCTTGGGAATCATACACGAAAGTAAAGTCTGCGAATCACAAATGTTAAACACTATGTTTATACCTCCCTCTAGCTACATGTAAGACTATTTGATCACATGCGGCTCTTGAGTATATATTGGCATTGTAGTTAGATAAAAAGTGAGAAAATCTTGACTTGATGGAGCAACGTAATTTTTTCATCTCTAACTCGATTTCCAACATGTCTCGACCATACTATTTCATTTTGCAATTTTCTTTAAAAATGTGTAAATAATTGTAATATGTCGGTAGGTCACCCATCTAGTCACTGTCCGCTCTCAAAGTGGCTTAACTTTGCAGGAAAAGCTGGGCGAGGTAAACCACATTGCCAGAAAAGCTAGCTCACTGACGAGGGTCTCTCCGTCACACTACTCTATCTTCAGGGAAGCTTAGACCCGAAGCTTAGGCCTGTGGGCTCATCTGGACAATCATGTGACCTCTCCTATAGCAGATATCCAGTCTTCTATTGCAGGAACACCCTGCCCACAGACCCACAGCCTGCCCATCCATATAAGATGACTAGGAGACCGGTTACTCAGATGGCCGAGTGATTACGCTGCCACCAAATGTAATGTGTCAGTGGGTTACCCATCCAGTTACTGCCTACACTCGCTTATATGTCTCCGTTACATGATGACCTGGAGGAGTATTCTTCCGAATCATGCACTTTCATGTCGCATATTATTGCAATATATTTTCGTTGTATTTCTCAAAATATTCTATTAGAAATATCATATTATGGAAACCAAAACCGGTGTTATATAGTAGTTTTCCCCCTAGCCATTCCCCCCCCCCGGAAAAATGGCTATATAGTAGTTCCCCCCCCCCCGGAAAAATTGCTATAAAGTAGTTTTTCCCCGGGGGAAATTTGGCTATATAGCCATTCCCCCCTTCTTATAGCCATTTTCCCCCCGGGAAAAACTACTATATAGTGGATTTTTCCCCCAGTGTGAAATTCCGGATTTTCACATCTACAGAATGCTAGGAAATATTTATAAAGGTTGTCTTATTTGTAATTGATATGATAAGCTTAAAGTAATATTATTATTTTCAATTTCTAGGATAACAGGATGCTTAATATTTTGAGCCAGATCATAATCGCATGGAGGTATGTACAACGTGTGTTGTTTTGCTAATGTTCACTGTTCAGACATCATTTGAAATGGTTCCCACTATGAACCATGCATGCGAGATACTGTTCTCAAAAATTCATTTCCACAACTTTATCCGGAATCCGTATCATGTTCTAATGGCAACAATCATTACAAGCAGAGCCCACCAACTCCACAAAGGGAAAGCCTTTCTATGTACCCAGAATCTATTTATAATGCTGGCTATTTCTGTTGGTGCACTAGATATTTTCAGTTTGATTTTTTCTGAAGCATATCATAGATCTACCGAAGCTGTAGAATTATTAGTGATGAAGAATGTGTCTTTCGGTCTGAGCTTGTTGTTTTTCACGATGCATCTATTGGCCATTTCTGCCGCATGGATAAGAGTACTTCGTTATATAAAACGATCGAGTGTAAAACTCCAACCTCTTGCTCCTTTATCAGACCAATCCGTTTCAAAGAATATGCGACCCACCATGCTGACTACACAATCTCCCCGTTCTTTGCACAGAGAAGCCCGTTCTATGATTGGCAGCAACGTAGACGATTCCGATTTATCAGACTATTTTTCTGGTAATCAAAATCTATCCGATATGGAAGATGATGTATTTCAGAGCGATAGTCGTGAGGCAGGAGCTAAAGTATGTAAAATTTGCCACAGGGAAATGTCGCACAATAGAACTTTACACAAACAAGATCTGCGCAGAATTCACAGAGATTTACTAAGACCAAAACGTACTTCAATTTCGCCGCCCTCAAATGATAGACAATCGAAATATGCGTGTAATTCGCAACCGCAGACTGGCGGTTTTGCAACACAAGCTATCTGCATCAATGATAAACAGGAAAATGCTAATCAGAATTCTGTGTTACAATCCACTGATTTTGATTCAGTCATTGATCTTTGTAGACAAAAAATAGAAAACGATTCAAATACAAACTGTAGCAGTGACAAGTTACACGATATAAGAGGTAGACGATATTCTCAGGTGCAGAGTGATAGCAGCTCAAGGAAGGCTCGTCCAGTATTCAGACGTTGTTTCTCTGATGCTGTGTTGAATTGCAGTGGATACTTAGAAAAGAGAAATGATCTTCTTCGTGCAGCAGAGACATGTCAATGTGCTTCTAACAAGCCCAGAACACAAAAAGATTTATTACGAGGAAAGTGTAACATGAAATTCAGAATATGCTTACGAATGGGAATTTTCCTTTGTTTGAGTCTACTGACATTGCCAGCTTTGTTGGATGATTATTACAATTTTTTTCTACCTCAGTGTACTCATCAATTCTTATCGACTCTGTCTACTTTATCTCTCACGATTTTGACTTTGCTGTATATATTTTTAAACCGTGGCATCGCAAAACTTTTAAGGAGACGTAGAGGCGAAAATATCATAGGAGTAATAAACACTGAACCACGGCAGCGGGCTGGGAATTTGGAGAGAATTCGGTTGAGACGGAGTTTAATAGCACATACTTACCCAACAACTGGTGCCAATCTAAGGAGCAACTGTAGTGAAAATACCGGCAAAGATGATGACCGAACAAAGAAAAGTCATAGTAACGACTTCTGCATTGATGTACAAAGTAATGCTGTTGAAATTGAACATCCCAGTAAACGGTGGATGGTAACTGTGGACATCGGAGGACAAGTTGTCAGCACTTAACAGAAGATTTTTATGTTGTTCATTTGTATCTGTTTTATGACATTATAAAGGTGTACTCTTATTACATTATATAAATTTTTATTTCAAGAAAGAATTAATTAAATGAGGTACGTAAACATATTTATATAAAATGCATGTAGCTCATAAAAAGTTCCTCGGGAAGGTTTTGACTAATTGAATGATGTCCCTTTGGTGAAAGAATTTTCTAAACAACAAATCAGTAGTTTTCGGAGGGGATATTAACACATGCTTTTCAGATTTATTTTGTCGATTTCGAAAGAATGATCATATTGATTACGGAAATACAGGAGACAGACAGATTGATAGATTGATTATCATTTTACGTCATTCCACGATTTTCTTGACGTATACTGTACGTGTACATATATTAGCGCAATCAAATTTTAGCGCAAAATGCTCGAAAGAGGGGTCGGCAGTATTTTAGCGTAGTCATGAATTAGCGCATTTGTCATGTTCGATTAGCGCAATTTATCCATTAAATCAGCGCATTCAAAACAGTTTTTGGGTAAAAAATAGTGCGTTTAAGTATCTTACTTACGAGGAATTGAAATATATGCCACACGTGCGATTATCGAATCGGCTTGTATGACACGTTTGCCATTGGACATAATTAACGAGTACATGTACCTGGAGTTGTTAAACCGTTGATTGGCTTGGATGACAAGCGTCGGGTCAATTACCTTACTCACAGTATATGCAGTGAATCAAATACAACCTCATTTCATTCATGTTTATCCA
Organism: Pteria penguin; assembly: GCA_035048485.1. Taxonomy (NCBI): domain Eukaryota; kingdom Metazoa; phylum Mollusca; class Bivalvia; order Pterioida; family Pteriidae; genus Pteria; species Pteria penguin. The sequence goes on from CM068582.1 coordinate 20,714,304, forward strand.
ATAACCTACCATATCATTGAAAGCAAAACACCTAGTTATAATGATAAGTAATAATTTTGTTTTTTTTTTAAAGAAAGACATATAGAAAACAAAATGCGATTCTTACGTTTTACGGACGAAGCCATTGTTTTCATAAGTTGATATAAGATAAATTACTTGTATTGCTGACCGCTCTTTGCCTATAATTACGTTATAGACGATATTGTAGAAGCGATATGCTTAGCGGGGGATTAATTCCTAAACTTCAAACCACGTTTTTATTTTAATTCTTGCGTTGGTTTTGTGATAATCATATCGACAGTGTCCGGTAATGCAAACATCTTTAATCGATCGTTACTTGTGTCCTCTTTATGCTTTATCAAAATAAATGATGAATTTGTTCCTGATATTTATTTGATAGACATAACTATAGAGTTGAAACGGACGTGCCCATTTAATTCTATCGATCTCATGTACTTTTTATTAGCGTAGTCATGAATTAGCGCATTTTGAACAGCGCTAATTGCGCTAAAATATGAATCCCGCTAAAATAAGTACACGTACAGTATATGGACGGCATCTGTCTGATGGGTTTCATAGAAATGTATACCTTCGCACCGGACCCACCCGAAGCAGTGACAAGGGACCTTAGTTTTCATTGTCTCATCCGAAAGACAGAACACCTGAGTCCCCACGGCGGGAGTCGAACCCGGGACCTCTTGGTCACAAGCCGAATTCTTCAACCACTAGACCACACCGAAATATGGAAGATTTCGGTTTAGCTACAATACCAGCAGTTAATAACGCTTTCTATTAATGTATATGGAAAACAGAATCGAATTGATAATCGGCATTTTGTACGCAGTACTAATATAACACAAATATTAATTTTGTTTTTGATGTTTTGTAGACAGTAATTGTTTACAATGGACTGATCTAATTTGACAGGGCTACCTGCAAGACGAAGAACAAGATATTTTTAAACATAGAAAAGTTCCATACTAAAATTCTTTTGTCTTTTTGTTTCTAAACCAGGTCAAATATTAGAAGTTTTGAATGAAACATTTACGACAAATTAAAAACAAGCATTGGACAAATATTTCCCTCAAGCATATATGAATATAGAACATATATACCTTTTAATTTTGTGCACCAGATGCGCATTTCGACAACTTATGTCTCTTCAGTGTTGCTCGAGGCCGAATGGTTGGAAGTCTCATATCATATAAATATTTGAACAGCAGTATTGAAACCAAAATGGCCGAAAAAGTGAACCAAAGAATCAATCTAAGGACAGAGCTATGCATGAGGGAGACACTCCTTAGTTTTAGAGAGATTTACATAATTTCATGACGGAAATTTTAAGTATATATTTCAAGTCAGTACAAAAGCACTGAAAAGAAGACCGTCAATACAAAAGCACAGAAAACTAGACTTATGATAAGTTTGAATATTATGGAGGATATTAGTTGACAGAGGTGACTGACACCAGACAATAAGATTCATTATTGTAATATACATGTTTTGATGGTTTGTAGACGTGATATTTCCTACATAGTGTTCCCTTTTTATCTCTAGCGTGAAGAGTATATATATTTGTGTGTCATCTGTATGTTAAGTACACTCATTGTTGATGTGTCTATCCGGATAACGTACACTAATTATTCTCGGGCACCTGTATCCACCTCTGATAGTCGGAGGTCTATAGATGTCCACACTGGCGCCTTCTTGTGACTGTTACAGGGAGACATACCACCAGTAACTTTGTATCTTTAAATTCCTATTTATCTTAGATTATATGTTGTTCAATCTGAATTATTAAAAAGAAAATATGAATATATTTGTATGTTGATATTCCAGATAACACAGATTTATTCCTTCTTACCTAAATTGCTCCAGGAATCTGCATTCAAATGTTTCGAATGACCATAATCCATATAATGCCTTTTATTTTTATTATTCAGTTTGTTCAAAGAAAATAAATTTTGAAGAAATACATTGGTATCTTTGCATTTTACTATTTTGTATATAGAATATATTGTGGAAATAAATAACTGGCTCTTCATTGGTGTTTTCTTTTGACTCTTTGTCATGGTGATGTCTTGATTATTTTGCCATCCGCATACGCTGTTGATGCTTAGATTAATATTGGACATTAGGAAGTATATACGTTATCATTTTGTGCACGAGATGCACATTTCGACTACTTATGTGTCTCCAGAGATACTCATGGCAGAATGATTGGAATTCTAATAATAAATAAATATTTGAATGGCCGAGTTAAAACCAAAGTGGCCGAAAAAGAGAACCAAAGACTCGAATTCAGATCAAAACTATGCATGAGGAGATATCAGTTTTAGAGAGATTTATACAATTTCATGAGTGACAATCTAAAGTTTATATTTATATGATCAATGTTGGAATATAACGACAATTTAAAAGTATAGTATGAGGATAAAAAGATCTGCCTCAGTCTTATGAGGATTACCTGTACGGGCACGAATAGCAAAATGATAAATGGTAAAACACAAAAACACAAGGACGCCACAAAAAATATGATTGCGATGGAGTTGTAGTACCGACTTCTGCCGCTCCACTGAAACGCCATTCAACTGGCGTTGTAAAGGCTTAAGCAGTTTACACACCCACCTTTTCATCTCATTATAAAAACAGTACACACGTAGTGACAAACAATTAAAAAGTTTTAAATAAACCTCAATATGAAGAACAAGTCCCAATAAGGCACTCAAACTGACAGATCAGAAAATATGTAACCACTAGTAGTAAAATTACGGAAGCCCATTTAGGACATATCAAAAAATATTTTTGAATTTGATAAAACGAAATCTTGAATTTCTTTCAACGGATTAAATTCGTTTGAACAAATTCTTAAATTTGTTAAAACGGATTAAATTCGTTTTAACAAATTTGAGGAATTCGTTATAACGTATTAAATCTGTTACAACAAATTTGAGGAATTCGTTATAACGAATAAGGACCTATCAAAAATTATTTTGAATTTTAAATAACGAATTTGTGAATTTGTTAAAACGGAATGAATTCGTTTTAACGAATTCTTGAATTTGTTAAAATAGATTTAATTCGTTTTAACAAATTTGAGGAATTCGTTATAACATATTAAATCTGTTATAACGAATTTGAGGAATATATGAATTTAAGAAATCGTTATTTCGAATTTAATTTGTTAAAACGAATGTCAAAATCCGTTAAAACGAATTCAACAAATTTGTTATAAATAACACCATGTATATCTTACAGCTATACACCCACCATTGCTTCTTAACTGTTTAATTACAAACAAACTTTGCCTAGATATCAAACATCTTACACAAATCCATATCGCGTGTTCATGCTCCTTATCAAAATTTACATATAGTCCTGTTGGCCACGTCATCACTGGCGATGTCAACATCGTGAACAATATAACTCTTGGTCAGCTAATTACCCGGGGTCTAAAATTTAGAGAGCCTAAAACATTTAATTGGCGAACCAACTTCCGTATTGTTATGGATTCGGTAGAGGACTATGCTCGTAGATGGGCAAAACGTGAAGATGTTGAGCTAAATACGTTTTCAAAATGGGTTAAGAGTGTAAGAGGTTTGATACTCAAACATATTAATAATTTAAAAAGGAACACGAAGACCAGTCATCCGTCTGTCTTCGACAACCCGAGAGTCAGAGAAGAACTCGGAAGAATACATGACAAATATGTGTTAGTACCAGCTGATAAAGCCTCGAACAATATCGTTTTTATTTGCAAGGCGGTTTATATAAATTGTCTTTTTGAGGAACTTGGCATTAACAAATCTACTGGAAATCCCACTTACACTCGCTCTTCACTCTCACAAGATGAAATTATTAATAACCATAAGTCAGTGTTGAGTACCTTTAACTTATGTACCAAGGATAGTAAGTTCGAGTTACCCTATTACCACTAGTAGTAAAATTACGGAAGCCCATTTAGGACATATCAAAAAATATTTTTGAATTTGATATAACGAATTCTTGAATTTGTTAAAACGGATTGAATTCGTTTTAACAAATTTGAGGAATTCGTTATAACGTATAAAATCTGTTATAACAAAATTGAGGAATTCGTTACAACGAATAGGGAACTATCAAAACTATTTTGAATTTGATATAACGAATTCTTGAATTTGTTAAAACGGATTAAATTCGTTTTAATGAATTCTTGAATTTGTTAAAACGGGTTAAATTCGTTTTAACAAATTTGAGGAATTCGTTATAACGTATTAAATCTGTTATAAAAAATTTGAGGAATATATGAATTTAAGAATTCGTTATTTCGAATTTAGTTTGTTAAAACGAATTTCAAAATCTGTTAAAACAAATTGAACAAATTTGTTATAACAGATTTAATTCAAGAATTCAAGAATTCGTTAAAACGAATTAAATCCATTTTAACAAATTCAAGAATTCGTTATATCAAATTCAAAAATATTTTTGATATGTCCGAAATAGGCTTCCGTAGAAGCCCATTTAGGACCTATCAAAATATTTTTGAATTTGATAAAACGGATTAAATCTGTTATAACAAATTTGAGGAATTCGTTATAACGAATAAGGACCTTCAAAAATTGTGTTTTGAATTTTAAATAACGAATTTGTGAATTTGTTAAAACGGGTTAAATTCGTGTTGAGTACCTTTAACTTATGTACTAAGGATAGTGAGTTCGAGTTACCCTATTGATATTGGATCCCTAAATTACACGAAGATCCATATAAACATAGGTTCATTGCAGGATCCAGTAAATGCTCCACCAAACCTCTTTCGGCCCTTTTTACCAAATATTATCTGCAATTAAGGAGAAACTTCAGACGAACTCCGATGTGATTTACTCTCGAAGTGGTGTTAATCAGTTTTGGATATTTAAAATCTCAAAATCTGACAACTATTAAATTCATTAAAATTATGATTTTTCTACACTTTATACCACCATACCTCATGACAAATTGAAAAACAGGCTCTTTAGAATCATTGAAAACTGTTTCTTCACCAAAAAGGGTTCACGTAGATATAAATTTATTGTTTTAGGATATCCAGATACATATTTTGTTAAAAATCACTCTGAATCTAAATATAAGTACTTTGAAGGTGACATCAAAAACATGCTGGACTTTCTGATTGACAATATATATGTTGTGTTCGGTAACCAGGTCTTCCAACAAACCATCGGAATCCCTATGGGGACTAACTGTGCTCCTTTGCTAGCCGATTTGTTCCTTTCGTCGTACAAATTGACTTCATACAAAATCTTATGTCAAAATAAGAAGCAATTGGCCTTGTCCTTTAATTTTACATTCAAATATATTGATGATGTACTGTCTATAAATAACAAAAACGTTGATACATACGTACATACAATATATCCAAAGGAACTTGAAATTAAGGACCCTAAAATATCCAATTCATGTGCTTCATATTTAGATCTACTTATTGATGACCGAGGTGGTAAACTTACTACTTCAATTTATGACAAACGTGATGACTTTAGTTTCTCCATTGTTAACTTTCCATATACTAGTAGCAACATTCATTTATCACCTGCGTACAGAGTTTATGTATTCCAATTGATTCGATATGCGCGAGCATCATCTGAGTATTGCTCTTTCATTTATCGAAGCCAATTACTAGGAGAAAAGTTACTCAAACACGGATATGAGATATCACGACTTATGTCAATATTCCGCAAATTTTACGGTCGTTATAAAGACCTTATTTGCTCATATGATGTATCGTTGTCTGACATGTTGACTTCCTTATATCACATTAACTAAACCATCTGTTTAACCTATACTATACAGCAGTATTCTTTCTACTTATGACATATACCTATTTTGACTACGGTTGTGCCGTTTCCTAAATCTGTGACAGCGAATAATACTATTTTGCTTATACTTATGGCATCAAGACGCTTGTGACCGGTTGGCAGGGGATGCTTACTCCTCCATGACACCTGATTGCACCTCTGTTTTGACAGAGATTCGTGAAAGTTTATATTATATTTACATATGTATTGTCGTGTTTCTTCGACTTCGAGTTGTGGATCTCGGAACAATATCTTGGATTTGAACAGATTTAATTAGTTATAACGAATTTCTCAAATTTGTTAAAACAAATTTAATCCGTTTAACACATTCAAGAATTCGTTAAAACGAATTTAATCCGTTTTAACAAATTCAAGAATTCGTTATATCAAATTCAAAAATATTTTTGGATAGGTCCTAAATGGGCTTCCGTAAATAGGAGATGACAGAGATATATTTTTATGTTCAAGAGAATAAAGCATGACAAGGGCATTGTAACTGTTAAAACAGTAATGAATCTATGGTTTTCATCATGATCCCATGCCTCACGAGATATTTTATCAAAGTTATCCAATGATAAACTTCATTTCACTATTACTTAATAATTGTTCTTCCATAATGAAATGTGTAAATTCTTCTGTCCTTGAATTTGTTATCAACTGTATTTTAAGTCCAGTTTAATCTTTTGCTACTTGATCAGTTACTAAAAGCCCGGCTACCAGTACTGTAAGTACTTTGATTAACTACTGATATTGTCAAGCCACTTTAAAGTTTTATTATTTGAAAATAGAATCATTTTCCCCCTAGCAATTCTATTAGCATTTGGTTTTTCCCCCCTTAATCTGTCAAGATTAGCAAAATCTCTCTCTGATACAATGTTTGTGGGAGCAACATAGGAAGATTCATGTAGAAGTGTGTTAAAATCATGCAACAGTGTACCCCTGATACTTTCCTCCTGGAAGATAGTCAGAAAGCTGGCGGTGAACAATTATCATGAAATTTGTGCAAATAATTTGTAAGGCCTCTATTGTAATAGTGTTCAAATTTTCATCAGAGACATCAAACAAGCTATGGAAAACCTCATCCTCCACTGTAAAATTTCGATATAATTTTTTACCTTCAAGTAATTCAGATGAATCTTTGGAAAAATAGTCCAAATAATTAAGAAACGGTAACCACATATCATTTAAATCCAATATATGGTCTACTGACTCTATTTGCCACCAAAGGGGTCCAGTGAACAGTTTGTCAATAATGCCTAGAGCTCCACAACCAGCTACATACACAGTATTTGACACATAATTTGAAATAGAAGAAACTAGCCTGCTTTGTTTGTCCGAAAAGTAAGAGCTAATAAAATCTGTAACATGTTGTCTGTGAAAGAAGACTGAAGCAGCCATTGAAAAAATTACATTGATACGATGTCGTGAAATGTACTCATTTTAAGATTGATTGGATTTTCTAAATTCTGTAAATAGTTATTGAATAAAAAAACCATAACAAGATTTTTCATCAGCCCCTGGTACACATAATTTTGTGGTTGTCCTAATGAAGTCTGTCGCACTATAAGTAGTACTTATGTTTCCATTTTTCTCCAAAAAACTGAATTTTCCCACTGTTTCAATGCACTTTCTGCCTGAGATCCAAGATTTACCAGCATGTAGATTGCATTTAAAATGATTGGTCAGGACAGCTCTAACAACTTTTTCCACATTATTTACACCAACATTTAAGAATAAGAGAGTAGCATAAACCTCGCGGACAGTGTCACTATATTTTCCATCATTAAAAGTAATAATTTCTTTTTCTTTCAATAGCTCAAAAATTTTCTCCTGTAATTCTACATTTTCATTTTCAAGGTAGTTAATATGTTGCTTTAAATTTACACAACTGGAATTGTTGTCACCTGATGGGGAAACCATGTTATTCAGATTTTCATGTGCACTCTTGTTCTGTTGTTCACGAACATTTTTGACTTTTTGCTTATGATGCTTCAGAGGAGCAGCTTATCGTTTATATTTTTGTTTGATTTCACAAGTTTTCTTCTCCAAATAGAATAGACAGTTTTTTATTTTTGCATTATCATTCACAAGTGTATCGATTTTTACATCACGCCTTTTGATTCGTTTGTTCGTATTTCTCATGGAAAGAATGCTTAACTTTTGTTTGCAATTATGTAATTTTATTGATAATTTCTTGTTTTGCTTTTTTGTCTGGTAGAGCTTTAACTGGCAATCAAATTTCTCCCGGCGTAATTCACTGTAGGTTTTATTTGATACTCTTGACTTTAAGCTACCACAGTCTTGTTAAGAAATCTTTGTTTTTGAATTGCAGTGGAAATTGACCTTATCAGCTACAAAATCTGAACTTGTACTTGGGAATTCTGATTCCAAATTATTAGATACATTTACTTGTAGAATGGCGCCAAAGGATTTTTGGGATGAGGATATGGGACATTTAAATACTTAGAAACAACATCTGTGTCTTTTCGACCTCTCAGTGACCTTAGTTTACTATACATACTTTCCGAGTGTTTTCGAAGATTTCCACAATGTGGAATTCCTGACAACTTGCATAGATATTTCACCCATAAACTTCACTTTTTATATGAAATGTTACGTTGATTTCTGTAATGTCGCAGCTCTAAAATTAATTAATTTACGAGTAACCACCGAGATATTTATTTCTGCAGGATTTTCAAGCCAAGCCTCTGTAATTCCTACTTTTTGATATTCTGGTCCTAATGAAAATTCTTTGTAAATTTCAACTATTGTTGTGTCGAAAACTGAGGAATTCATATCAGGTTTCTTTACTATTTTCTCTTTCAAATTTTTCACTTTTCTAAAAAGGGATGATGTATTGATGATATATAAATGCAAGTTTTCAGCAACCTTTGGAATATTTTGTTTGTAGGTATTTTCACCATCTTCAATAACTTCAAGAACGCAAAGCCAAAATGCTAACTGTTGAAAAACTTTGTCTTTAATTTTTTCAAGCGACCAGTCATCTGAAATTACACAACAGGAAAACCTATAATATTTTTTTAATCAAATTTCTGTGGAGAAAATAATAAGAGAAATCCTCGAAATTCTGTAAAGTAAACTAAACACAAATTTTTATTAGCTATTAGCCACTTAAGAACGTCAGCCTGCTGACCTCAAACAAGTTTTTAATTAAACTAAAATAAAATAAACTAAGTGTCCTACTCAACATTTCAAAGACCAGCTGGTCACAGAGAGGTAACGACCATTGACTTCAAACTGAAAAAGAGAAAAAAAAAAAAAAGAACCACAAAGCAACGCGAACTTTTAAGTTTCAAATAAAAATTAAAATAAAAAAAATACAACTAAATATAGATCTACACAGTGGCGGATCCAGATTGGTTCGGAATAACCTCCTCAGACAGTGGCCTTAATCAACGTCAACAGATAGATGCAGTGCTACTAGACTTCAGCAAAGCGTTTGATAAAGTTCCCCACCACCGGTTAGCCATCAAGTTGGAGCACTATGGTGTGCGTGGTCAAACCCTGGAGTGGATCAAAAGTTTCCTCGATGGGCGCAGACAGCAAGTGGTTGTTGATGGTAAAAATTCATCTGCTGCCCCTGTAACATCCGGGGTACCCCAGGGCACAGTGCTTGGGCAGCTGCTGTTCCTGGTCTATATAAACGAGTTCCCATCCAGAGTCAAATCAACCAGCAGGCTATTTGCGTATGACTGCCTACTTTACCGCACCATAACCTCAGAAGATGACACCAATACCCTACAACAGGACTTAGATGCACTACAAGAGTGGGAGAGTGACTGGATGATGAGCTTCAACCCAGAAAAATTACTAACAAGAGACGTATCATTGAGGCCCATTACACTATCCATGGCCATACTCTACAGACAACCACCAAAGCAAAATACCTTGGAGTAACAATTGACAGCAAGTTACATTGGGGGCCACATATAAACAACATCACCATGAAAGCTAATAACACCACAGCATTCTTGAGCCGCAATCTCTCAAGCTTCCCACGAAACATCAGAGCCACTAGTTATAAGACCCTAGTGAGACCCCAGGTTGAGTATGCTGCCACAGTACGAGACCATGCAAATCAACAAGATAGAGGCAGTGCAAAGAAGAGCAGCACGCTACATCATAAGAGATTACAGCAGACAGAGTAGTGTAACATCTATGCCCCAACAGCTCCAACTTCATACTCTGCAATCTAGGCGAACAACATCCCGTGCTACCATGATGTATAGAGTAGTTAACAACCTTGTAGATATCTACAACCAACACTCAACAACACCAGAGGACATGCACTGAGATATCTTCAGCCTTTTTGCCACATCAAGTGCTACCAGGACTCCTTCTTTCCAGCGGGCATAGTGATATGGAATTCCCTGCCTACATCCATAGTCACAGCTGATTCACTTGAGGTGTTCAAGGCCCGAATCAGCTCGCATCACTTTTGAGCAGGAGCAGATGTTTTTGTCCAGATTTTATTGAGAGCCTTCCCTGCCATGTTTTTAAATTCCATGTGCAAAAATGCCCCAGTAGGAGCTCTGCACATTACTGGTAGAAGAAGAAGAAGATCATAAGAATAATATGTTAAATTTATGTAAGATTTGCACAATTTCTTGAAAAAAGTAGGTGAAAAAAAAAACCATCACCCTGGATAAAAACCTCCCCAGATGAGCTTCTGGACCCGCCACTGATACATGTACTGATGAAGAATTAAATAAATTTATACTCTATAGATCTTATTAGTAACAGTTTAAAATAAATAACATATCATTTTTGGACTAAAGTACTAGGGACGTATATGTATGTCCCTGAAAATGCCAGTGTTTTGTATACAGTAGGCAACAGTTTCTGATTACTTTCATTAATAATAGTAAAATGCAAGACGATATCTAAAAAGAATAAAAGTAACCGGTGAGATCATCCTCGCTCACGAGTCCCTTGATGATGTCACGATCTATCGGCGTTTCCATGCATCCATCGTCTTTTCGTCTGTAAATATGCATATGTTATTGATTTTATTTATGTCTGATTTCGGTATCAATAGAAAGAAAAATGTCTAAAGTATAAGAATATGACTGACACTTTCCGAAATTTTTATCTTACCCTTGAAATTTTACGATTGAAAGTTTTATTTTCTTCTTTTAACCTTGATGCCGGAAATAAACTGCAAAGTGTCCTTAATCACGGGCTTCAGTAAATATTAAATTTTCACTGAATATTAAAATTATAGCTGTGTGGCGTCAGTAACATATGCATATTTAGGCCTAAAAATAGCTGTATTGGGAATTCCCAGTGTTGCGCGATACGAAATTCGTACGTATATCGAGCTCCGCATATGCTTTTAAGTACAGAATCAATCGGCATATCCACTAAAAAATGTTTAGCATAAAATACATCATTTATGGATACATTTTTTTATATGCCCATTATGAATACATTTTATTGTCAATAAGCAGACACTGTAATGAGCATCTTTTTCTGTTGGAATACAAAACGGCGGACGTCATAGACAAACACCGGCATCTCTAACCGTAGTCACTCACCTTAGATGAGGTGCCTCTGTATCTCTGTGTACTACGCTTCATCAGATCAGCCCCTTGTAATTTCCCACATATCTTAAGATATTTCTTTTTGTTGTTGTTGTTGTAAATATGTTTTTGAATGAACTGTAGTTACTTATCTCTGATAATGTGCCTCTCTATCTATGTGTACTAAAATTCAGCATAGCGGGTTCAGTGTATACTAGTATTATCGTTTCCATTTATTTTCCTCTGTTTCTGTTCCATACTGCGCTTTCAATTAACTGTATTCACTCACCTAAGATGAGGTTCCTCTGTGTCTCACCTCAGATGAGGTGCCTCTCTATCTATGTGTACTACTGTTTACTATAGCGTCTTAGTGTATACAATTGTTTACCTTAATTTTCTTCTGTTTGTTTTCCATAAAATCTTTCCAATGAACTGTAGTCATCAAGTTCACCTCAAATGAGGTGCCTCTCTATATAGTTGTACCACAGTTCAGCACATTGTATACTGTATGTATATTGTAGACTTTCGTTTATCTTGATTTTCTTTAGTGTGTGCTCCAATATATTAGTTTATTTAACTGTAATCTTTCACATCTCACATATCTTAATATGTTTCTGTTTATGTTGATTAGCACGCTTTCGAATTGACTCGGTTTGTAGGTGTTGTGTGAACTTTGATTTGCCTCTGTATGTGTGAGTTAAGGTGTGCCTCTGTATGTGTAGGCTGTCACTTGCCTATGTATGAGTGGGCAATGAGTTGTCCATGTATGTGTAGTCTATGAAGTGCCTATTTATGAGTGGTCTATGAAGTGTCTATGCCTGTGTGGGCTATAATGTGCTTTTCTATGTGTGGGCTATGGAGCACCTCTATGCGTGTGAGCACTTTGAGTTGCCTATGTATCTATCGGCTATGATGTACCTCTGTATGTGTGGACTATATTATGCTTTTTGTATATTTTGGCTATGATGTACCTCTGCTTGTGTGGGCTATGATGTGTCTATGTATGTGTTGACTATGATGTGCTTTTGTAGATGTTGGTTATAATATGCCTCTGTATCTATGGATTATGATGTACCTCTGTATGTGTAGGCTATGATGTTCCTTTTATGTGTGGGCTATGATGTGCCTTTGTATGTGTGGACTATGATGTGCCTTTGTAGATATCGGCTATTATGTGCCTCTGTATCTATGGGTTATGGTGTACCTTTGTATGTGTGGGTTATGATGTACCTTTGTATGTGTGGGCTATGATGTACCTCTGTGGGCTATAAGGTATCTCTGGCTCAGTATGTGTGGGCTAGTGCGCTATCCTTGGTCACTATCCTTCCACACCACTGATTATCTATTTCTTATTACTCAAGATGAATTATTTTTGTGTCTTTACGAACTAGGTTTAAGCACTGCTACTTCATATACCTCTTCACTTCTAATGAGGTAACTATGTTTGCGTGGAGGTATGTGTTGCATTTTAATTCATTTTAATCCCCTATAAGATAATGTCTTAGCGTGTCTGTGAAGAGTATCGTTGAACTCTTCATTGTAGTTTGGCCCCCTTCTGCTAATGAGTTGATCCTGTCCAATTGTGCCCACATACTGAATTTGACAGCACTGATAAAATACATAAGTTGGTACACGGTAACAGGTAAATATTATCGTAAAAGAAAATTCATTTTTGATAAGGGATGGAGAGGGCATACCTGTTATGAAAAGAGGGTTAGTGTGTTATAGGATTGCAGAATGAATACTTTCATGTCTGGTTTTTTATATCTTTTTTTTTTTCTTTTTCTCCTTTTTATTCTTTTTTTTTCCATTTTCTTTTTTTTTAAAGAAACATATATTGAGATGTCATACGTCAACCTGGTGTGTCTGATGACACAGAGGCAATATTTATTTAATAATTATTTAATGCTTTCTATTGTCTTCATGTTTCAATAAAATGTGTTAGCTCACCTAAGCCAAAGGCTTTAGTGAACTATAGTAATAGCGCGTCGTCCGTAGTGGTAAACTTATATAATTTTCGACTTCTCCTCCTGATTTTGATCAAACTTTGTATACGCATGTACTTGTAGTACTAGTGGACCTCTGCAACGTTTGTGGTTTTCAATTTAGATCTGTCAACAAGCAGTGCCACCATACATAAAAGTATGCCAAAGAGGGTACCCTATTTTCAAAATGTTCTTTAGAAGGAATGAATGGATTATAAATCTAATGGTATCTGGGATTTCTAGATAGATGTAAGATTCAAGTTTGTTCTTTTCCTTCAAATTGGAAAAGAATTTTTGACGTCTTTTGGACTATTTTCACCTATTTCCGAGAAATTTCCTAGAGTTTCTCCGTGAAGGTTGCTTATAATACATTGATTTTATGTATTTTAACTTATTTTATTGTAATAAATGATATCGGAAAGGAATGGAATACAGAACCTATTTCTGTGATTTTTTTTTTCGATTTTTAAAAGATTAAAAAAGGGAAGTTGATATACTTATTTTGTAAAAATATGCTTTGATGGATTCTTGTAAAGAAGTTATTATTATAGAAAGATTCTGATGAAAATTAGTTGGTAAGAAGTACTCAATGTCCCCAACAAACGTCGCTGTATTTGGACAGATCTATCAAGGAAGGATTCAGGGCGCAGCAACAAAAATCCAAGAGGGTTCCCTTTACAAATGTATCAGGGTGATCTAGAAGCGTGTTCTAATATGGTTCTATATTCTATTTTTTTTTTTTTTTTGTCATTTTCGCATATTTTCAGATAATTTCTTAGATTTTTCTAGTAGGTTGCTTGTAATGTGTACTTTAGCCAATTTCATTGTGATAAATGTAACTGGAAAAAAGTTGACTACAGAGGAAATTTCTTGGTTTTAATACATTTTTAAAGGTTCATAAGAGCAACGCCTAGCATGGCATAATACGCCCGTCGCTTACTTTGGACGGGATCAACTCGAACGTATGGTTTTATTAGCCCCAAACTTGGGTCTTTTTGGTAATATTTTCATAAAATATTGAAATGCAAAAACAGAGAAATTATTGAATTCTGTTAAAGCAGTGAAATATAACCCCACATATTCGTGAAAGTTTTCTCGAGACTTTACTTTTGCGAGATTGTTGCTGTTCCATGAACATTCAATGAAGTTAACTCAAATAATCATATTAAACAATGCAAAAAATACATTGAAATACAAACGCCTCCAAGAGCAACAAAGCTGCTTTATGCATAAACGTGTTATCCAAGGTCACATAGCTAAGTGTCACTTGAAAGTGTTATTAGATGAATATGCAAACCAAATATGAAGTCTGTTTTTATACCTTTTTTCCTGATGTTATGTGGCCGTGACACTCTCTACACAGTGTTTGTATCTATACAGTGCTGAGTTATATTGTTTCGTCTGTATGTCAGGGCATTCACATGTCGGGTGTGGCTAGCCAAACAGGAGACGGTCACTCCTCCCGGGCACCTGGTCCAACCGCTGAATTTTCAGGGGTCCGTGAATGTCCACCTTTGTGCATCGTTCTTAGTGCCATAGTCATGAGACACCAGTTACTTTCGTATTTTTTTATGATTCAACAGTCATACATTGTGTATCATTTTAAAAAGTACTCAAACTCCAAGACAACGACATAAGGTTGATTGATTGGTGTTTTACTTCGCTTTCAACAATATTTCAGTTATATCGCGACATGGAAGCAGGAGGTTACCAACCTCTTAAACATAGTGGCGCAACCCGGGAATCGAACCCGGATCGTCGGCGCCGCAAGCCAAGCGCTTAACCACTACACCACGCCTGCCCCTATATTATCGGAAGAAAAACTGTCATATCGTTATTGATGCTGATGAGTTGAAAGTGAAGTAGAATTCTCACTATCTCTTTGACAAAGTCAGCTTTCAGAAAAAATAGCAATGTCTGAAGTTTGTATATTAAAGTCACATTTTACGTCTTAAAGATGACGATGGAATGATTGTGCATTAAGGTAAACTATATTTAAACTGCCCTGATGTTTTGACACTGACTGCAATTTAATTTCTTCTTGATTGATAATTTGCAGACCATCAAGACTTTTCAAGAGGTTAACAGCAACATAATGGATGTGTTCAATTTTCTCCTTATGGTCATATCTGTTACAGCTGGGGCGTGTTCAATAGAGAGAGCGCCTTACTGCGCACCCGCTGCTGGAATTTTAACATTCTTGAACGAAAGAGAGCGCTCACGAATATAAAATTACTTTCTAATAATAATCATGATAAATGATAATAAATTTCAATACACAATTGATTAATTAAAAAAGAAAAAAGAGGAGTTACTGGCTCAGTTATGTGGCAGAAGTCACCATGGAGCTATACAATACATGAATATAAATAGTACACTAGCACATATAACACATTACAAAAATATTTGATTGTAGTGCAATTACGATACCGACTTAGGACGGTCATTTAATTTGACAAAAGCCAAACAAATGGTATGGTTAACCGGTTTACGGGCCCATCTTCCCACTCACCGTAACAGCAGAACAATCAAAGGACGTATAAAATAATAAATGATAAAATAAAATTAGCCGTCTTGAGAATCTTTGTGAAACACGTTGGACGTTAAATCGCGAGCGCGCGCTAGCGCTACAGTGAGTACCTTTGTTCAAAAATGTGCACTTGGCTGCACATCGGGTGCTCACGTTTTTGAACGTAGCTCAGATTCCATTGTATCGCCTTGTGATGATGTATTGTTTTTGCATGAGCTGGCCTTAAAGGAAATTGGAAACGCTGTATCTGTGTTTGACCTTTATGTCCTGCAGCGAATAGTTTGACAATTGGAACTAATGGTGTCCAGTTTCTACTATTATTTCGGTTATACAAATGCTTAGATGAATTTCTTAATGCTCTTCCTATATTTCATGAGGGAGTGTACCCAAATGATACCATCTGGTTATGTTTCTCTAGTTGGTAATCCTAGTGTCTTTACTGTACAACGTGCCCCATTAATCAATCCGACCGAAGTACATGTATCAATATTTACTGTGATGTCATAAATGACTCCCTTGGCAAGTTCAATCATATCGGATAATTGCTTTATCTAAGCATTATTTTTGAAGTTTTGTAGGATATTTTTGTTTTATTGAAGGACATGTTGAACAGACAATATGATCTTTGGCTACAACTAATGATTTTGAAGAATCAATTCTAAGAATCACATTACTGTTGAGTGCATTTACTCTATCATTTGTTGCATACAGTTGAACTGATTGTGGGGGATAATCAGTTTGTTTTGTTCCATTGAAAGTAGTCTTTTTGCAAAATATCTAAGTCCTCTTGTGATTGGTTATCTTCTATCAGTCTTTTTAAAATTCTGCAAAGCTTTTGTGATCTGCTTGACGCATTATTTGTGTAAGTTCCACCAAAGAGAACAATTCTGTCCATAGATTAGTCGCTAAAGGCAGATATCCATTTTTTGGAGAACTGAACATAAATGAATCCATGACAGGTTTCAATTGATACAAGTCTCTTACTGCTTTAATTGATACACTACCAAAGGGATTTGGTGACTGTTTTACCTCCATAAGCCGTTGATTTATACAGTTCATCATTTTAAACCCTATCAGTGATATTTTATCTATGAATATTAAAGATACGCTACAAATCTCATTCCTTAAGGTGTTTAATGAACCTGACGAAAGTGGGATATGCTCAAACTTTTGGTTTGGAGGTACTTTCAGCCACTATGAATGGTAGTTCCCTTGATGTGGTATGCTGCTACCAGTTGGAGCAAGAAGCAATAATGTTCTAGAAGCAAAATTCTCTCCTTTTTTGTTGAGATATTTTAGTGCATCCTCATATAATGCTGTTGTTACGAGGCTCTCTCCGACACCAGCACCTTCACTTCAAAATTTGTAGATTGGTTCAGATGATGTTTTTAAATGATGTACTGTGTCATACACAAATGAAATTTGTGTTTTGTTAAGTTTTTGCATATGTAAAATCATCATCTGACATTTCATTATAGGCAGGCAGATCATCCTCAACATTGGAAGTAGGTAGGCCTATATCTTGAATAATGTCATAATCCTCAATATCAGCATCTACATATGTTTTTGTACTGTGTTATGACGATCCTCAGCATCTGCATGCTCTGTCTGAGGAGCAAGGTGGTCCCAGGTATCATCATTATCGTCATTAAAATGAGACGGGAGTCTTCATCAACAGCATCAGCAAAAGGTTAAAAACTTTCTCTTACTGTAGAAATTTCTTCTTTAAAAGTACACTATCTTTTATGAAAAGATTCAGTCTTTTCTTTTAACTGATTTTCATTTCTCCATGGATAATAAAGCATGATGAGTTCTCGGAAATAATATTCTGAATCAATGTCAGGATTGAAATGAACTGGACGCAAGATATTTCCCCTCTTTCGTTTTCTACTTTCTTGGTCTTTTTTTGGTATCTGTAATATCCATTTGCTCTTCTCTGTCTGAATTTACATTATCATCATCATTGATAACTTCCACGAATTCTGGAAGGCAGTCTTCCGACAACGATGTTCCATACTTCTTGCTATCTTTATAGTCCTATCATATAAGTAAATTAATTCGGCTAAGCAGATGTTTTTTCATAGACACAGGACGTGCAGCATATCTTGTTAATTCAATTGAGCATTCAATATCATCATCATCTTCTTTCATTTTGAGATTTGTGCAAAGTTACCCTAGCAGATTTTGGAAATGTGTTTACAAACACTACTAGAGGTAGGCGTGATGTAGTGGTTAAGCGCTTGACTTACGGCGCCGACGATCCGGGTTCGATTCCCGGGTTGCGCCACTATGTTTAAGAGGTTGGTAACCTCCTGCTTCCATGTCGCGATATAACTGAAATATTGTTGACGTAAAACGCCAATTAACCAACCAACTAACAAACAAAAACTACTTGTCTAGAAGCACGTTTCAACGGCAATTGGAGGCATATATTAGTACTTCTTGGGCACTTAATTTAACAGTGTTTAGAAACCGATTTCCAACAATTCTTTTTTGCTTCTTTAAGGCTAAATACCCCCGATTTAACTTCCTGTGATGCCTCTAGAAGAAGCTCACTCATTTCCTTTTGACTTTTCGTGACATATAATGCAACATAAGAAGCACATGTGTTTACATCTAGAACAAACTGAATATCAATGTTTGCTCGCCATGACAAGAGAATGTACTGGTTATAACTATTTACCCTACATTCACATAATTTCCTTTTCAGTAAAAAAAAAACATGTTGGAGATCTGAGAGTTGATCTAATGACATTAAGATATACTTCCTCTGATATTTTGATGGAATCCCGGAATTTGTCATATGTTACATCTTGATCATCTTCATGCTCACCAAGGAAAGTTGGTATTGATTTATATTTCCCTCGTAACTCTTCTTTATCTTTTTGTTTTGAAAATTCTGCATCAAGCGGGTATAGGATGTTGTTTTCTGTAACGGAGGATTTGAATATCCAAACCTACATGCTTTTTATCGTTTCTTTTTACATGTATGACTTTTCTGTCAACTTAGTACTGTCTATGGTGGAATTGCATGTAATGAATTGATCAATAAATTCACAAATTTCTTCATCAGAGTGTTTTCCAAATGTTGGGGCATCCATACACCATATCATCATGTGGATATGAGGTGAGCCCCTTTGCTGGAACTCTGCTCTATAGAAAAATCCTGAACCTCGGAAAGGGAATGACACTGGGATCTGATTGATTAGGCGACATTTCACATCCCATGTTAAATCTTCTAACTCCTGGTCTGTGTATTCCTTCTGATCAACAACCTTTCCAAGAATTCTAAGCAAGTTTGGTCATCTTGATTCAGCTTCAGACAGAGTTATAAAGAATGTTGCTGTCCAAATTATCTTATCACTGCGAAGAGGTCCTTACTTACTTTTTCAAATTACGTGAGAGTGCCTCGGATATTTGCAAGAAATTTGTAGGCTTTATCTTGAAAGATCAATGCTTTTATGGCTTCCCGTGTGACAGAGTTTGATCCTGTACTGTAACTCTTCTGAAAAGTAATTGTCCTTGATTGATGAGTGTTTTCATTTGAATCTTTTTTGTTTTGAAAAACAGATTTTCAATGTTACTTGCTGCTTTTCTGTCTGCATTCCATAATTCCATATGTGACTCTTACTGATCGCTCATCATTTTATGATCTCTTTTGTCCACTGAAAATGCCGGGAAATGCTAGTTCTTCGCAGTTAGCTTCAGCTTCAAGGAAAACACTTACTGGTGAGGCATCTTCTCCAGGAGCAAAGTTGTATATATTGTCTCTCTCTCCTGCTCCAATGTAATCTAGTGCAGTAAGCATTGTCTCTGCTTCCCAAGACATTATCTCTCCTTCATCGAATTCGTCCCATTCAACATCACATTCTGTTAATGGGTCATTATTTTCTTTTTCATTAGATGCAGACGCTTTATCATTGTCCTCATCTTCTGAAGTACAGTCCTCAAGGATTTCCTCACTCCAAATGTAACATATTGTTTATACAATGGAGCATACGTTAGATATTTTTGCACCAGAACGTACTAAATGTGGCCTTATGTTCAGGGAGTAAACATGATGTTTATAGCACAGTCTACGTTTAGAGTAGCGTTAATTGTTCCTGTATTTGATTGGAGTCTTGGCAATTGAGATACAGTACTATCTACATCAGCTGGAGCAAGAACCATTTTTCCAAGAAGTTTTTATTTCTGTTTTCCTCGAAGTGCCTGATGTATTTACATTAATGGCAATCTTACAGCAAGCAGTGTTTGCTCAAGAGGATTTAATTCTTGTAAGGTGCATGACTGGGAATTCCATTTTGTTCATTTTAGACACTGGTGGAATTTTTCCTCTTCTCAAACAATTATAGCATGTTTTACACAACCAAATTTTCCCATGAATTCCTAAAGTCATAGGAAAAATTTTTAGCAGATCCTGAATTTTTTATCTGTTGAAGTTCTCATGTCTTTGGGAGAGCAAGAGCACTATGTTTAAACCACAGTTAGTTGCAGCTGGTGCAATTATATATAGGTCCTTCTGATTCCTTGGAGTGAAACGATTCAATGACATCATTTAATGTTTGTGGTATTCTCTCTTGCCTTTGCGTTGATTTATGTTGTCTCTCTCTCTCTTTCTTGTTCGAAATTCAACTTTTTGTGCTCTATGATTTGTATCTCTTTTTAGTTCAGCTGATCTGTATTCTTTGTCCATACGTCTATTTTTTCTAAGTTTTGTTTCTCTCTCTTCTTCTGCTGTTTTGAAGATACTGTCTTTTCTTGCTTTCACATGCCGCTCTGTATCTTTTTCTTGTTCTGCTGATCTGTATTCTTTGTCCATAATTTTATTTGTTCTAAGTTTTGTTTCCCTCTCTTTTTCTGCTGATCTGTAATCTTTGTCCATACGTTTATCTAGTCTAAGTCTTGTTTCTTTCTCTTTTTCTGAAAATTTGTAATCATTGTTGATTCGTTGCTTTCTTTTCCTTTTAACATCTCGTTCCCTGGCATGAAGGATAACTTCAATTGACATTTTAAGCTTTTCCTTTGTTTTCTGAATGCATCTTCAGACATAATTTTCCTTTTTTCGAACTATGTTCTTTAGAATTTGTCTCAGAAATTCTTTTGCGTGAAACTTGAGTTTTCTGGCGGAACTGATCCTGTTGATCTAAGTAATTCTGTATCCATTCTGTTGGATTTTGTCTTTTTAGCTAAAAATGATAAAACAACGAAATGTATATTAACCTACACGTTTTATATTAGCTTTTGTACTATGTTATAATTTTTCTATGCTTTTGTAGTTTACTTTAATTTTATTGGTTTTTAATTGAAATTTTGAAAAATGTATGACTCTGGAAAAATAACAATAGTAGACATGATAAGAATGTAGACATAGCATGCAAATGGTACCATTTGAAAGTTTATAGAGACAAATACAAGACAACATCATGATTTCTGAAGGTGAAGCTTATGCCTGAAGTGAAGATGTTCCCTCAATGTTATGTTGTATACTAGAATCAGATCACAGATACATGTTGATGCACATGAATCTGAATTTTTACCGACGTCCTACAAAACATATTGATATCTGGTTAAATTCAATATCGAAGAAGTACCAAACCGTAAATCATTCTCAAAGTTAAAGTAATACATAACAAGATATGAGGTGGAAAGTAAGTTGTCTGTTCAATTACGTTCAACTTTTTTTTAACATTTTTCCTGTGATGGACCGGGACATTCCTTTTGTGATGGACCAGGGAATTCCTCATGCGAATGACCTGGTTGAGGGTCATCTGGTGTAGATGTGAGGAGACTTTCATCAGCTGTCTGTAAGACGCTTCTCTCATCTTCATAATCATTTTAGCTGTTCAACTTTCCTTTTGAGGTCAGCATTTTCTCTCTGCAGTTTTTGTTGGAAATGGAAAGGTTTTCATTTCTTGCAACTTTTGTCAAAGTTTTACATTTTTCCTCCATGACTTTCAACTTTCTACTCACTTTCTCTATTGAACCTAGGGGCAGGCGTGGTGTAGTGGTTAAGCGCTTGGCTTGCGTCGCCGACGATCCGGGTTCGATTCCCGGGTTGCACCACTATGTTTCAGAGGTTGGTAACCTCCTGCTTCCATGTCACGATATAACTGAAATATTGTTGAAAACGATGTAAAACGCCAATTGACCAACAAGCAACTATTGAACCTAAGGCAGCTTGTCAATCCTTTTTTGGGACATCATAAAAAGCCGCTTTAAGAACTGTGTCGACATCATTAACAGTCTCACTAACAACATCTTACACTTCCTGTTTTGATTTCTTACATGTGGTAGCCGTGTGTTTTACTACAAATAAAGTTTTAACATGAATGCATTTGCTACATGGTTTATACAATAGTACAGTATTACCTCCCAATACTAATATTACGGAACTTTTTAAGTGTTAATGTTATAAAGAACACAGTAGATTATTTCAGATATATAGTGTACTCTCTAAACAAAACAAAAAAAAACTAATCTGAAAAAAAAAAGAATTATGAGTCTCATCACAAGATATTAGAATGATGATATAAGCATGATCTTTTAGACAAACCATTGCTGCGTGTTAAAATATGAAAAATGATTAAATGTAAATAGTGCAAACTACAAGGAATGCTGTTCATACTGAAGAAATGTTACATGACAGGATGATAAATGCATTATACTGTTATATTAATATAATTATATATATAGAATACCACTATTATTCATGCATGGTTTGATTACAAAGTATTACAACAGAATAACTACGACTGCATTAGCAATGACTGTTACTAGTACCACCACGTAAATGATCCCCATCATACATTTTTACCCATAAATATATGAGTACAGATCATGCCAATTGATATCCAACACCAATCCAATACTATTCCAAGACAACAAAGTCATTCAAAGTTATTGTTCTTCTTCTTTTAATAGAAGTTATGAAAATTTATTGTAAAGAGTCTATCAAATAATACTGATATAATACTCTGATAAAGCACATTTTGTGAAGATCTTGTAAAATTACAAATGCCCCCGCTGGCAGCTAAGGTAGTGAAATATAGTTGCCACAGAACTTTTGAAAATTCAAACAAGGTTCAGCCATATGCAATGCACATTTTCTAATTTCAAAGTCCCATAACTCCTGAAAAAATTCTGAGAAGAGTTGCCTTCCTTCATGCACATCTACAATGCTGCCCTGCCTACATGTGAAGTTTGGTGAAATTCTGATGAACTGTTTGGGAGGAGTTGCGATGACAAGGTTTCAAAATGACTGATTGACGGAATGACAGGGTGCAACACTATATGCCCCCGGGGCATAAAAACCGGAAGCCTATACATGCCACATGAAAGAAAAATGTTTTGGTACCTGGTGTTGTTGTGATGTAAGCAGGTATCTTGACAAAAAAATAAAATAATTGTTCCTGGAAAACATATCAATTTTGGAAATACATTTATACGGGATATTCAGCATATAAATAATGGTCGTCAAAAAAGAATATCAGTATTAAGTATGACTTTTTCGAATCATGACGACTTCAACAAAGTCAATATTTCGAGATTTTCGTACAAATGCGAGTATTATAAGTCGATTTCCAAGAGAAATTGACTTACGAAATCTTGAAATGGTATTTTTAAAACAATTACTTGACATAAAATTCTCGTTAGTAGCATGTTTATTGCAACATGTCAACAAAAATGATGTCAGTAATTCTTGATTTTCATGGAAATGCGACTTTATTACGACAATTTATTTTAAAATTGACATAAGGGAAATCGCATAAATTTATCTTGTACGGAAACGTTTTGGTGTAGGTATCATGATGAAAATAAAATTGACTTGCCGAGATTAATAAAACTTGATGACGTAATGAAGTCGAAAAGTTGCCGTAAACTGTCCTTAAACGAGTTCTTTTGGGCTACTTGTCATCTATAAAACTCTTAGTTGATTTTCTTTAAGTCAAGATAAATTTATGCGAATTCCCTTATGTCAAATTTAAAATAAATCGTCGTAATAAAATCGCATTGCGATAGTGAAGTATTAGCCAAATCACTTATCCATTTTGGTGCAGTCTGGAGTTTTACTCTTATTATTTGACGGTTTTCACTCTTATTATTTGTATAAGCCTTGCAAATTTTCTAACGAAAAAGGGAGTCCCTCCTCTAAATCCACCACTGTATTTGCTAAGTATCCAACCCAAAACCAAAACAACCCCCCCCCTAAAAAAAACTAAAACAAAAACAAAAAATACTGAGCATATACAGTGACGGATTTAGAGGGGACTCCCTTTTTTACTACAGATTTGCAAGGCTTATACAGATGAAAAGATTAAAAACACTCAAATAATAAGAGCAAAACTCCAGACTTTGCACCAAAATGGCTAAGTACTTTGGCTTTCACTTGACTATCGCATATGTCTCTCCCCCCGCAATGATAAGAAGTTTCATATCTTTAAAGTGTACCAACAATGCGAAGTCATAAAATCACTGTAGATGGAAATGGTGAAAATAAATTCATTGCAAAAAATCCGGTGTCAAAATACCCGTAATAGTTGAGATACAGCCGATTTTGTGTCTAAAGCTAATTAAGCACACCTGTGGTTTTACTTGACCAGCAAGCAATCGGCTGTTACCGTGCGTGACGTCAGGAGATGAACGCAGTCGAAAGCTATTAATGAAAAGAAAAGAGGCGTACAAGATTTTCAGCAAGTTTAAAAAGAAATATGTCAAAAAGGGACTGAGGAGGTACTAGTAAAGGTACTGGAAAACGATCTGTAGCTGCCAATTGTGGAAACACCGACAAAAACAGCGTTTCTATATACGAATTCCGCTGCATAACGGATCCATACAAGAAAAAACGCTGGATCAACTTTGTAAACGTCAAAAGTAAAATTGGTATGAGTCTTCGAAATATTCAGTTTTATGTTCAGATCATTTACTTTGCATTGTTACCCATTTAAATTTCGATTTGAGAAAAATCAAACTGGGATTTGGCTAAAGCACGTTCGCTTGAATAAGGGGGCATCTCCATCAATCCATGCCATTCAGCCACCTTAAAAGGAACTCAGGCCAGGTTCAAGCGGTATACAAAATACAACACATTCAGAAAATGCTTTATTACTGTGGTCGCCACCTAAAAAATGAAGAGAGCATATGCTAAAAGAGAAACAGAGTGAGTGCTTGATTTTTTTTCTCATTAATTCATATTAATCCCTTTTCAATTTAATTACATTTTCCCTTTTTTCATTCTAAAGTTTGCATCAGAGTTTTTAGCTAAGCAACAATAGTGTTACTAGATACATAGAAGTAGTGCTATGAAAGTTGAGGAATAATATAATATAATATAATATAATATAATATAATATAATATAATATAATATAATATAATATAATATAATATAATATAATATAATATAATATAATATAATATATATATATATATATATATATATATATATAATTGTCTATATTTTCGTCTTGGGTATCTTTATAATCAAATTCATAATTACTAAATGCATCGATCTCGTAATCTGTCGATTCACAAGATAAAAGAGATGTTTCGCTGCGATCAGACATTATTGCAATGTTTATATTGCCTATCTGGTCAAAGAAAGGTAATTAACGAGAGCTATGATTGGCTGATGCGGTGTAGGGAGAGAGGGACTACTATTCAATGTATTATGAGCTGTGATTGGATGAAATTATTTGATCTATGCATAAATAAAGATTGATTCTGTTGTAAAATCATGAATTTTTATCTCATTTCGCTAATGTAAAACTTTAATGACCTAAAAAGGGGTGGTTGTTTACATTTGAATTTTGGCCAATTTTGGGGGGTATCCCCCTTCCAGCGTGATTTTCTCGAAATTAAGGTGGATAACCTATGGTAAACTGTTAAAATTCTGATAGAGGAGGGTCTGACAAACATTTTGATATGTGGATTATATAAAGCTAAAATGTAGGATGTTGTGTAAATCTTGCTGGAAGTTCGGTAATTTAACATGGGACCCTATGGAAAATGGAATTACTATGCATGGACCTATCTGCTTGTGTTCAATTTCTGACGTCACTCAGCACCAGATGTTAACTGACCGAAAATGCGGCTAAGAATCATCGGAGATATTCGTGCCCAGGTGCAAATTACAACTTTAACTCGCGATTACTTGATACTGAAGCATTGTAACGTAGTTATCAAGTGTTAATTACGTAATTTATGAATATTTACGTGTAATATATACAAATCGTTTTGCATTGTTGGTAGACTTTAGTATGATGCACACGATGTTCATATTTACACCAATAATGCATCTATATGTGTTAAAGAGGAATTTAGTTTCAGATGCTATGCTTGACCCATATTTTTCCGGTTGGTTGAGCATGTTTAGTAGTCTCTTATAGTAATGTTAAGAAGATTCGTTCCTTTACTACGAGGCCATCAAACTTTCATCAAGGTGCATTTATGTGTGTAGGAAAGGGATATTGATTCAGCTTCTGTGTCTGACTTACATTTTCGAGTGAATGTGTTTGCCCGTTAATCCATTAAACGTAAATAATTTCTCTATGCCTACTTGAATAATACATAGGTACGAGTATAGATGTAATAGATGATATTTTATTATTTATGATGAATTTCTCAATTAGGTCTGGAGATGTGGCAAACAAGTGGAAACAAGCCAGAGTTACTCCCCTTTACAAAACGGGTGTTGCATTTTTTTTTTTTTTTTTTTTTTTTTTTGTGAATAATTACCGACCTGTGTCTGTTTTACCTGTAATTATCAAAATTATTGAAAGACATGTTTTTAATTCTTTTTATGAAGTTGTGAACACACTCCATCGATTAACAGAGCATCAATCAGATTTTAGACCAAAACATTCATGTGAAACGGCTTTACATAACAGTTTTGATAATTGGTTTTGTAATATTGATGCTGGAAAATTGACAGGAGTGCTCTTTATAGATCTAAGCAAAGCCTTTGATACTGTAAATCATGATGTATTGTTGAGAAAACTTTATCGTTTGGAATTTTTCAGAATACTTTTAAATGGTTTAAATCATACTTCGATAGCAGAACTCAATGTGTCGAATGGAAAAGGGTTGTATTAAAAGAGAGAAATGTTACTATCGGTGTGCCTCAGGGGTCAATACTGGGGCCTTAATTTTTTAATACTTTTTGTTAATGATTATCCTAAATGTTTGAAGCATTCTAATGTGACTATAAATGCAGATGATACAACACAAGATGTCTCTGACAAATCTGTAGATATTTTAGAACAAAAATTGCATGAAGATCTTTTAACTTCTATGAATTGGATGTCTCAAAATAAGTTAACAATGAATTTGAAAAAGACCCAATGCATGTGAATAAGTACTTCACAAAAATTATCGAAATGTAGAAAACTGTTTGTTAAAGTTTGAGATGCTTTAATACAGAATGTAAATAGTGCAAAATTACTTGGTGTCATTTTACATATCAAACAATTTTATACTCCACGTATGGAAATATTTACAATCTTAAAATGGATGCCTATGCATGACTATATTATTTACAGAAAAATAACATGTTTTTAAGGTGTTACATAATATGACTCCAGAATATTTGAATGTTTTTATATTTGTGCATCAAGTCAATACTAGAACAACAAGACAAGTTGTTAGAAATTTACTTTTTATTCCCAAAGTACGCACACAATATTATAAAAGATCTGTACTATATCAGCAGCATTTTTATGGAATGATTTACCACAATATATTAGAGATTGCAACAGCTTTTTATCTTTTAAATCGTCTTATTTAGAACATTACTTTAATACACATGAATGATTTATTTTCTTTTAGGAGCTAGATTTTATGGAAATGTGCTAGATTGTCCAAATTAAACAATTTCTCTTAATTTGATTATAAATACGTAACATTTAGGATATATGTATATATTTATATGTATTTGGTATATTTGTACACCATGTATTATTGTGATGACTTATATGTTGTATATATGTTTTACAGACAGGACCACGATGTGAACTAGTTCTTGTAACTAATTGTGCCATCCTGTATAAATAAAGGATATTATTATTATTATTATTATTATTATAAAACGTGTAAACAGAAAACCGTATCATGGTCAAAGACCCATAAGGTAAGCCTTGTAATCTGTGTTTTAAGTTTTATTATAGGCCAGTTCTGGCATTCTAAAGGAAAATAGTTCAAACCCTGCTAAAGCTTTTTTTTTTCTTCTCATTTTGCATAAATAAATAATATCAAAAAAACACAAAACAAAACAAAGTAATATTGACTTTATCTTTTTCACATATTTTTGCATCATGGTCTTGATTTATTCAGTGTGGAGAAGCAAGTTTACAGACATGTGTTAGTTGTCAAAAGCGCAATCAGCAAAAGAATCTGTGAATTTCTTCAAGAAGTCAGGGTCCGGCGCCATAAACTGAGAATATACTTAAGTCCAATATTTCATTTTAATTTATTCCATTGTCTAACGTTCAAATGAATTCTCATGTAGAATATTTTAATTCTATTTATCAACCGAATGAAACTCAATAAAATCCAAATCCCAGTAATTAATTCATTGATGAACAGAGGAATACGAAATTTTGACTTAAGTATATTTAAGGAATGACTGTCTTTTTTTATAGGTTCATGGGGAATGAACTTGGGTGAGAAACAAACAAATCACGTGAACCGCGAAGCGGTTCTCGAATGATTTGTTTGTTTCTCACCCAAGTTCATTCCCCATGAACCTAGAAAAAAAGACAGTCATTCTTCATATTTACAATGTATTTTAAAAGGTTCTTTTTTGAAAACAAAATATAAAATTCCCCGTTATCAAACGGCAAGGACCGAATTTTTCCTGAAGTGGAAAAGTACTTCCTTCACGCAATATAGTGCGTGTCTAGAATGCTAAGGTAAGGTAATTTCTTTAATTGCTCACAATTAACAGATGCATTAATTTCGTTATTACAATTCTTATATCTAAGTAAGTAAGCCCTGCCCCCTTTTTATATTACTACGCATGTGATTTGCCATACGCCGGGTGCTACTTCCATGACCCAAGTTCATGGGCTGATGAACCGAGTCTGTTTAACATGGTTTATCGAAGGAATTAGACTAGCATTGTAAATATTCTCAGTTTATGGCGCCGGACCCAGTTGTTTATGGCTGAGCAAATACTGTTCAGGTGAGTGATATAGTCCCACTTGGGCCTCTATTAACGTATGTTTTAATTTCTTACGTTCAAGTCTTAAATTGATTAAGTTGTTTGGGTGAGGGTTAGGCTTATTTATTTATTTATCTATTTATTTATTTCTTTATTTATTAAACCCCTGCAAACGAAGTGTTGGGGTATATAGGAATAAGGCTTTCATATTTCACAATCGTGCTAATTGTGGCTAGACTTTTCTGTCTGTACTAAAATTTTTGACCTCACGACCTTGACCTTTACATTAGACCCACTTTTCAAAACCTTTAAACTTGGACATTACTGATGAACCGTTAGAGATTGGGCTTTGATATTTCACATGAACATCATCTGATGATACCATAACTTTCTAATTTTGACCTTTACCTTGGACTTGACCTTGATTTAGGAAATGCTTTCCCTCTAACAATGCCCAGTCGGTGAGCTATGTTGTCCTCTGGCAACTCTTGTTTTACGAACGTTCTATGCACAACACGTTCTCGACAATCGGTATTCAAGATCAAGAGGTTTCTACGAGAATTTACGAGTTAAGACGAGTTGCGATTCATATTTATGACTTCTAATGACTTCTAATGACTTATAATGACATGATTGAACCACGAGAATATAGGAGTTAAGGGGAGATATTTTGATCTGGGTGTGAATTCTGTGGATTTGTCCACATGTACATGCACGAGTCTTGAGCGACACAATTCGTGCTCAACTTACGACAGAGTAGGAGGGGGTTAATTGGTTGAAAATTTTAGCCACTGCCTGCCGATATGAAGAGTCATCTGTATGACAGTAACGTCAGTCAAGGCAACGGTTCTAAGCCAACATGACAAGTAAATAGTCAAGGCAAATTTAAACCTGTCACACCTGGTGGGGGTCATTTTCTCAAATGAAAGTATCATTAGTCTTAAATTTAATTTCAGATTCGAACCAAAACATGACATTTTTCTTAAAAGCTGACAAATTAGTTTTTCACTCTATGCTCAATGTCTGTATTTAGTTTTTCACTTTGTCCCATGTCTGTATCTAGTTTTTCACCCTATGTCCAATGTCTGTATTTAGTTTTCACACTATTTCCCATGTTTTTATTTCATTTTTCACTTTTTGCCCTATGTCTGTACTAAGTTTTTCACTCTGTGTCCTTAGTTATTGTGTCCCATGTCTGTATTTAGTTTTTCACTCGGTGTCCCAAGTTTTTACTTAGTTTTTCACTTTGTGTCCCATGTCTGTATTTGGTTTTTACTCTGTGTCCCATGTTTTTGCTTAATTTTTCACTTTGTGTCCTATGTCTCTATTTAGTTTTTAACTCGGTGCCCATGTTTTAGTTAATTTTTCACTTTGTGTTCCATGTCTGAAGTTTTTCTACGCCATACCGAATCACCATTCCTAGATGGATCCAAACAAATCGATGTAATACTTACTGCAGTCCAAGTTTCATCAAAATAGCTTTAAAAACAAATCAGATTTTTGTAACACAAAGTGTTACTCTGTTATCGGCCCGCGTCCTGGGCGCTGCCATATTGAATTCTTGGGATTCACCCCTTTGCTCATGTATTCCTACACTAAGTAAAATAGGTCCATGATTATGTGCGTTAATCTGCAAATATTCATGAACATTTGATACTGCTGGTATATTAAGAACCACATATTCATCAAATTATTTATGAAGATGTATGGAAAGTCTATACCACAGCTGAACAAACACGATGATTATTTTTTAGACTAACTGGCATGTAACCTATGTTTTCATTCAGTCGTTGATTTCTACGCACTGATGTCATATTTTCGGGCTTTTCCGGTACCCAATCACAATAACAACATGCTTTTGATGACGTTGTGCCGAAAAATTGATGTTTTGATTGATTAAAGTGGGACAACAGACTGTATAAGTTTAATTTATTCCTTTCCGTATCGTAAACATTCTGCGTAAGTTTCACCAGAGCTAGGTGTTAACGTGACCTACATTTGCAGCCTACGTTTTCGCAATTTGCATATAAAGAGAAACATGTGAAATAATCTTTCATTTCAAAAAGTTTTCTAGTGATCGTAAAAATTATACCTCTGCACCGCCAATCGCAGTTCACGTAACAAAGTAGTACCTTCTTTAAAGTACTTGAAGTTGTAAAAGTTCTTGCAAAACCGGCTTTGTTATCCTTGATATTGACATTTCATTGCACAGAAATAGGTTTAAGCATAGGTCTGCTCAACTTAAATTATCAATATATTGCCCTAAAATACTTGTTTTGTTCTGTCGCTTATTGTGTGTGTTAAAATATTGATTCGCCGTAATGACGCAAGCCGATTGAGAATTACAATCGCACTTCATGGGAATTTTTCCAAATATGGGGAAGACCATGTGACATATTGACTTATTTGGAGAAATCGTAGTAGAACGCTTGTAACAAATGCGATCAAGGCCTAATTTGACATAAAAGCGCCAAGATGGAATCCGATCGCGCAATCTTCGAAATATATATATTAATATATATAATATGATAATAATATATTTAGAAATAAATTTCAGTTTAAAAAAGAACAAATAAAATATTTCATAGAATCCTAAATATAGACTGGCTATGCGTGTCACAAAGATCTTAAAATATCTAGACAGGTGACCACTAATTCATAACGAGACTGACCTGGGTTCAAGTGACGAGTTATCTGTTATTTTTATCTCACTGGATTTCGTTTTGTTTCATTCATTTTACCTAGAATCAACACAGATAGACAAAATTAATTACATCCTCGAGGCTAAACATCTCGTAAATTACATCAGGTACTGTATACCTATGCTGTGTATGCTATAGCAGACGAATTTTTAACATACCTAAACGGCAGTATGACAGCTTCTTACCTGCCCCTACCGCTTGTGCTATAAATAACACTAGCTGGAGAGGGAATAGCCTCTACAGAATGACGGTGGTCACTTGTCTTTTCGCGCAGCAATAGCATCAAGAGCAGTAACTCCAGTCTATCTTCAATAAAGATGATGTGTATATATCACATGGTCTTCCCCATATCTGAAAAGTTCCCACGACGGCATAGCAAAATGGCAGCCGAGAAAGTTTTAAAATCGCTTACAATATTTAATGCTGATATAAAGAATGATAGCATGGTTTAAGACAGAATTTTAGATTGAATGCATGAAAAATAAATTAAGTATATACAAGATAGGAAAAATGAGTATTTTTGGTGGAAGCTATCTTTATCGTTGATATCTTTATGGTGAGACAGATACATGTAACGTCAGAAAGATGTGACGTTTATACATGCAAATTAACACAGCGGCCTTATTTCTCCGTATGCGGAATTGAGCAAAAGTGATGAACACAACTGTTCAATTTCTGCTACTTTTGACAGCTTTAAATCAAATTTACCTCGACGCCTTTGTGGCTCTTCAAGCCTTTCATTTTCTCTTTGTAATTGCGCCCAAATTCCTCGTTGCTAAGGGACGAATAGCGTTATGTTTTATATTCTGTAATCATGTAAATAGCCGTTTCACTTAGGTACACGACCGTCGTGTAAATAGCCACTACCTAAATCTCATTCCTGCATCTGTCAGTCTGTCACAAAAACTTTAACCTGGGCTATAACTTTTGATCCAATAGATGTACGACTTTGAAACTTCACGTGTAGATTCCTTGTGATGATACCTTCCATTTGAGACCATTACTTTTGACATCTTTGAATTCTCTTGTTTTCTCTTGACATTTATGTATCCTCGGGAAAACCTCATCTGATTACAACCCCCTCCTAATTACAAACATGGATTTACGATGTCTTCTCTATCTTTGTACACATCAAATGCTCAGAGCAAGGACAGTTTTAGATGACCTTGACATAGTTTAGATGATCTTGTGCTATAGGCCTGACATCTACAACCGTTTAACCTGTTTGGAAAACTCGGTTCTGGACAAACTACAGATGCTGCAAGTAGCAAATATCTTGGGATATAGATCTGATTGCATGCTTTGGATGCTGCATGTGACATAATTTTTCGGTTTGAATGATATAGTTAGCCTGTTAGAGTACCTCAATTCTGGACAAGCTACAAGTACCAAACTTACACTAACTAATTATTCATCTTGGGATGCAGACCCGAAAACATATTTCAAGCTGTACCTGACATACTTTTTGTCAACCGCTTTTCGTGAAAGCGTGGGGACACTAAATCTCATTTGTCTGTCTGTCCGTCTGTCACAAAAACTTTAACCTTGGTCATAACTTTTTAATCGTAATGCATAGGACCATCATATTTGACATGTTTGTGACTAATTGCAATACCTTTCCGTTGGTACCAAAATTTTTATCATGTGACCTTTGACCTACTTTAATATAACTATTTAACTGTAAGACGTAGGGCCTTCATTTTTGGCATGTGTGTCTGTAGACATACACAACCATGACAATGTTACAGATCACTGCACCCTTACTGTTAGAGTGTCGAAAGTGGGGAACCACAATTCTCTGAATTTGCTTGTTCCGTTTGAGTCATTTTGGTATCCTCTTTGGAATACGAGTATGTCAGTTATGGACAATACAAGTACCAAACTTGCATCAATGATTCATCTACGGGCTGCACTCTAGAGTACCTGGTTCGGTTGCTTCATGTGACAGTTTTTCCACTTGAGTAATGTGGTTAATCTGTTAGGGTACCTCAGTTTTCGACAAACTAGTAAAAATAAAAGACTTCTGATTCGGTCGTATGCCAAGTCACCTCGAATAAACAGTATGTGAAAATTTCCAAACTTGCGCTAATGGTTCATCTTGGGATGCAGACTTGAATACAAGCTTCGTATAACTATTCTCACTTCAATTTTGTTTTAGTGAAAGAAAATTGATTTACATTGTTCAATAATGATTCAAGAGTCATTTTGAATTTGTGCCATTAATTCTTAGATTAAACTAGCCCTGAATAATACTATTGATAACACTAATTCCGCTTCATCTTCATATGACTGTTATTCAGGACCTTCAGTCCTTTGATTATTTTTACATTTCAGTTTCTTACATTAAGAATTATTTCCAGAAAATAAAATCTCGTACACATCTTATAATGCGAAACATAAGGACAAAATCACAATTGGAAATATAAAAATTGCAAATAACAAAAGAACGTCAAAATCGCATAAAATGAGAGTTGGATTTGAACCAAAAAAAAAAAAAAAAACGACGACAACAATACTTCTTTCACTCAGAACATTCGGTGTTCCTGTCTATGGAGTAGAATGACAGGTTGGTTGGTTGGTTGGTTGATTGGTGTTTTACGTCGTTTTCAACAATATTTCAGTTATATCGCGACATGGAAGCAGGAGGTTACCAACCTCTTAAACATAGTGGCGCACCCCGCGGATCGAACCCGGATCGTCGGCGCCGCAAGCCAAGCGCTTAACCACTACACCAAGCCTGCCCCAGAATGACAGGTAGGATCACTCAGAACATTCGGTGTTCCTGTCTATGGAGTAGAATGACAGGTAGGATCACTCAGAACATTCGGTGTTCCTGTCTATGGTGTAGAATGACAGGTAGGATCACTCAGAACATTCGGTGTTCCTGTCTATGGAGTAGAATGACAGGTAGGATCACTCAGAACATTCGGTGTTCCTGTCTATGGAGTAGAATGACAGGTAGAATCACTCAGAACATTTGGTGTTCCTGTCTATGGTGTAGAATGACAGGTAGGATACCCTTTACAGAGACTTTGCTAGATAGTGACCTCCTCAGAAAAACAAGCGATGGAGACATTAAAGAAATCTAATTCAAGTTGGGTAACTTTTGTTGATTGGTTGTTTGATTGGTCTTGGGTTTTACGTCGCTCTCGGGAATGTTTCACTCATATCGCGACATGAAAGCTGCAGGCAACAAATCTCTTCGACGTAGTGACGCAATTCAGGAATCGAAGCCGGACCGTTTGCATTGCAAGCCAAACAAAGCATTTGATAGAAAATATGATTCCTTCTAATGAGGTCATCTCACAGAAAACACAAACGTGTTTATTTATCTTGTAAAAACCCTCACCTCCACGAAATCGATGTCAAGTAATTAATGAATATTTTAACTAATCTATTTATTCATTAATTTCGATTATAATGTTCATTATATTTATTATTAAACTTTGTCATCTTGTTGTCAAAACAAAGTATTACATTCGGTTTTATGACCTATTAATTATGCATACAAATAACGAATAATCGGGGGAAAGGTAGTCGACATTTGGAATCATGGCAAGGTAAATGCCCCTTGTTGACCGATCACACAAATCATGTATTTCACATTTTCAAAAGTATAAGGCACACATTTGGAATCATTTTATTTATTTCTGAACCACTGTATTAACCAGATCCTGTTAGACTGAAATAATAAAAGACAAAATGATCAAAATATATAAATAACACTTTATGTGAATTGTTATTTTTTCAACGTGGTATCAGGGTCTGTCACCATTCTTACATGGTAAACATTTAAAACAATCCCTCATGGTAGTTGGAAGTTTGAGTTTTTATTTCAAATCGTTGGTCTTGCACCACACCAAAATTATTTTGCCGATATAATTGCTGTTTAATAATGCATGCATGGGCCCTTGGTGAGGGGACAGCAAAATGAAGTAATGAGTAATGAAGAATTTTGCAAGAAAAAGCTAACTTTAAACTAACACAGTTATTGACTCAATTATTGACTCGGATGGATTGGTGTTCTGTGTCGCTTTCAACAATTTTTCAGTTATATCGCGACATGGAAGAAGGAGGTAACCAATCTCTTAAACGTAGTGGCGCTACCCGGAAATCGAACCCGGATCGTCGGCGCCGCGAGCCAAGCGCTCAACATGCCCGCCCTTAGATCGATCGCTTATATATATGTTCCAGCGCTTTAATTAATGTTCATATATTTTCAGTATATATAAAATAAGGGAAAAATTAAGAAGTAAATAATAATAATTAATGAAAATTGAGAATAAAATTAATTCAAAATGCTAAACTTTGTTTTCTATAGTTAAATATTTAGACCTCTTTACGATAACTGCGGTCCTGTGATTTGAGTATGAGCAATGAAACTTCCGGATGGTTAGCTCCACGGATTTCTTCATATATATTGCAGATACTTTTAGTTTTTGTAGCTAGCCGTCCAATGGGGATATTGCATATTCACAAATAATAAGAATCAGTTATCTATCGAGTCTTCTTTAAACCTAATCATTTAAAAGATACCAATATCTAAAAACATAGAAGACTGATCAAAAAGTACATTCACGCATCCGTCAACATAAACAAAATACATGTATACATCATTACTACTGTATAATGCAAGAAAGTTACGTCTTACACTAAACAAATGCGCATCTGCAGCGACCATCTACACAATGCCAGCGTCCGCGGAAGTTATGGCTATGAAAATGACCGGAACAACGCGTACTGTCCCCGCTACAATCACCTGCTGCAGCGCAAGCTGAAAACAAAGATATTTTTTATACATATATATTTTTTATATATATATATATTTATATATCTGTGTGTGTGTGTGTGTGCGCGCGCGCGTATGTATGTGCGTGCGTTGTATATCTATTTTAATGCTTTAAAATTATGAAGAAATAAACAAGACAATACAATAGGGTTTCTTTCATGTCGTAACATTTATCCGAATATTTCTAGGGAACCGTGTGCTCCTTTCAAAAACAAAAGACACATCCATCCGGATGAAATGATAAAGATTAATGCAGAAACATATAAAGTATTGAATAAATGGAGATATGTTTGTATTTCATATGCATTGATACCAAGAGACGATGAACAGAAATTTAGTGAAAGCATATGTGTCAGCAAAGGACAATATAAATGTGTATAAAGTAGGTTATAGAAATCCATATTCAAAGCGTTTATAAAGATTGTGAGTTCTATAATAAGGGGGGGGGGGGGGGTGTTAAATCCCATAGTCGAATTTTTGGGGAGCAGTCTTTTACTACAATGTAAGCCAAAATTTTTATTGAAACGCCATGTTTTTGATGTAAAAATCAAAATATTGAATACTCAAGTAGTACTATAACCTATGAAAGTTTCCAGTCTACGGCGATTAAAATTACCGTTCTTTTCATCATTACAATCAACTTACTCAGTTAGGAGTGATCAGTCGTCCAGGTCGGACGTAAAGTGATACGTTAAACTGGTGTGTACCGCTTTGTCACGCATTATTAAATATTGAATATGTTGTAAATTAACTGAATATACTCAATAAAAGTACCACTTATGAATATAAGAATACAACCGATAAAGAAATTATAGAATACACATTTGAGTTCACTACAATCCATAAATTATGGGAGCAAGAATGGCTAGACTCGAAAATAGGAGAGGCGTCCCTATCTCTTTTATATACCACTTTTTAGAATCTTTACTTGAAGCATCATCGAATAAATGCAAAATAAAACTAATGATAATAAAATAAAGAAAGGAAAAAAAATAAGAAAGATAGAAAGAAGACGCAATTTTAGAATTATAAGTTTATTGTGTATTTTTGATTTTGTACCATAACATATAATCATATTTTTTATCTTAAATCATTATAATCTATTACAGATTAATCGAAATCTATTATTTGTAAAATATTTGTTTTATTGGTTATCTTGATCAATGCAAAATGTGTACTATAAATGAGTAAGCATGATTGATTCTTGAATTGTATACATTAGATTATGACGGATAACTCATGGTTTCTCAAATGACCAGAACAAAATATCACTTCAAATCGTAACAATTTTACATTTGAACTGAATATAGAGAGTACTAAGTAAATTCAAAGAAGAGACATAAAATATGAACGATTTTCACGTCCGTAGATGAAATAGACCATATTTACTTGTAGAGTGAGTTGAGTGACTGCATGTGCATACTCCACTACTGCATTCTTTAACCCAGCCGCTACTACATGTTATAGCACCACATTGACTAACATCGCCATTCGAGCAAGTGGCTGCCAGACAGGCAGCTGTAATACATACAAGTATTATAATATTACACTCGTTATCTTTGTAATTAAACATTAAAGAGAAATTTTCTTGGAGTCACACAAATGCGAAGAAAAAACAATCTAAATTTTAATCTAAACTATTCACATTTCACATTTGAATAGTATCTGTTATTTCAACAATTTTTCTTTACTTAAATCTAAAAATGAATCCAATACCTCACATTTATAGATCAAATACGTATGTCTCTGTGTAAATTTTTCGGACTACAATAATTTTGGTTTTGCACAGTAGTGGAGAGACGTCTATACGTTGTTTTCAAGCAAAATTTTTGTGAAAGACAATGCATGTAGATATGTTCTTTCTTTATTATTTTTTCTAAGCTGGTGTGGCTCAGTGGATGAGATGCTCGGCTTGTGTCTAAAAGGTCCAGGGTTCGACTCCAGCCACGGGCACAATTGTGTTTTGTCTTTTGAATGAGACAGTAAACATCAAAGTCCCGTACACGTAAAGCTCATTGTACCGGGTGGGTCTGTTGCAATAGTATTTCTATTGTACTATGACATATTTGTAATTTGGGAAATTAAAACATGCATAAATAGCTATTTCCCAAATTACAAATATATGTCATAGGACACTATGTAAATTAATGCATATACGAGAAATAATTGTGGAGTGACGTAAAATAATAACAATTTATCTATCTATCTATCTATCTATCTATCTATCAATTTGTCTGTCTATCTAATTTCATAGTTCATTGCATTGGGTTTTAATCCCCAGAGAGCTGTCGTGTGCTTTGAATGATATATTGCATAGTCTTGGAAGCTTTACAAAATCGATAGGTAACCCACAGAAATATCCCTATTGTTTAATAATAAAGATGCCTCTGTTTAAAATTTTGATTCACTGATACATTAAAGACGAAGGGGTACAAACTGTCATCCCTCTTATGACAAAACGTCGACTCTACGTGTTTTTCTTTCTCTGGAATTAAATAGTCCAACAGAGATCAAGTTTCACTTGAATAAAATCTTAGCGATTCTGTGTTGGCAACAACAGGGGTTCCAGGTTGTAGTCGACATGTTTTGTATTTATCAGCGAACAAAAGTTAACACAAGAACAAGCCTTGCATTAAAATAATCAAAAATTGTTTCGTTTCGGAGGTCATAGAACCCGGATGTGCGACTATCACTGAAATTTTTAAGGATTATTTATCCATTTTTATTTATTTATTTATTTTATTATCATTGTACTTGGGGTTTTTTTTTCTGGTAGATAATTGACAGCTTATTTTAGTATCGTTTATTCATTAAAAGCAGAACCGTCTATACACAAACCATATAAAAATAAATTAGACAGATCAAGGTCAAGTCCTTAACCAACCACTAAGAAAAAGACGAAAGAACGATAACGAGACTGTATAATAAGCAATAAATATAGTAAAACAGTATACACATGTACAAAAATCTATTTAAAGTCTCAAAACTGCATACTAAAAATAATAAAAATAACATCGCAGAAAAATAAATAAAGACAATTTCTTCAGCCTCAAAACATCAGAAATTGATTTCCCTGAGAGAATTTGGTATTACTTACACACGCAAGCCAATAACACGAAGACTCCAAACGCATTCATGATCTCTGACAATGTGAAGATAGCAATTACAGACGAATCGAATATACTTATATAACTATTGAAAGGCAATGCATGACCTATCGTGTGATTTTTAGAGATGTCGTGAGCACTATTCTGGCACCTGACAGATAAAGCATACAACACGATTGTCGCCTGAACTTATGTACTATACGTTACGTCGGGCACGATTTCATTGCATACAAAGCAAATGCCTATTTCTGTGACCTGGATACACAATTTGTTTATCTTACGCAAAAATCTGGAGTATGATACACAAATGTTTGCTATCATCTTGGGACCGATTTAATTAGAAAAGTCCAATAAATAGTTCATAGCTTTGATTTAATTCTTTAATGTTGCCGAGTACAGAAACCTGTAGTAAATCATTTGGTTTCACATATTCTGCTTTCCCATAAGTTACTGATAACGCTGGTGATGACAGAATATGATAAATATTTTAAAGTAAGATACCGTTAATCATTTTGAATATTTCAAGTGACTTTTATTTTTGGATTATTTCTCTTGAAATACATTTGCGAAACATGATTTTTGCAAGAAGCCATATACATGGCTGCAATTAAATAGTCAGATTAAGAGAAGCGACAGCTTCGTTACCGCATGGAATTATACTCCGGAAATGACGAAAACATTTTAAAATTGTCGCAAAGAAAACTGTTGTATAGTAACGTTAATATTGATGTTTGTGTTCTTAAACTATAACCTGTGAAACGGTATTCTTATAATCAATCAAATAATTATAGAATTATTTATCGAAGATTATTTTTTAAAACCAGAAACCTTTCTGTATACATAAAGTATATGTATAATCATTTAAAAAAAAGGTAACAGCCATGAAGGAGACAATAAAGTGTTATGTCAGTTTGAATGTTGTGTCCAATGGCCTCGCACAATGTATAAGGATAGCTTAACTGTACAACAATATCGCCGAGGACATACAAAGCTTATAAGAATTAGCAATAACGAAGTATCGCAAATAGGTTCGAGTATACAGCAGTTGCGGTAGAGAAATAGAAGTCATTTTCGGTGTCAATAAAACATGGTAGCGTGGTATATGAATTAAACGTAATGATAACGAAGTGATGACGTCACGATACGACTGAAAGTTGTTGAAAGCGACGCAAATCACCCTTCAACCTGCCGACTGAGCAAAGTCTCATAAGCAGCGATCTTGGTCGGACAATGATTTTAAGCTTCATTCTAAACATTATATAAAGTATGTAGGTACCATATGCTATTTGTGGGTATTTGAACATATTCGATTATTAAATTCAGAAATCAGAAATTTCCAGTTGGGATTGAGAAAATGCTAAGTTACAGATCTGTACTGATATTGCGGACTCTATATATGGTGTACTAAAATACGGATCCCTAAGAGACACAAGAGGTGGGATCAGGTGTCAAGGAGTAAGCATCCCCTGCCGACCGTACAGGACCGCCTTGATGTTACAGCTTTATTTCTCAAATGAAGATAGGCGATGATTACATTATGTAAGTAATCCAATGCAATTCTATAGCATTGAAAACCATATAATAACACTGAAACTCAAACTTGAAATCTTGAAAATTTAATATTTGAAATTTTGCTTTGACATGTTCATCCCTTTCCTTGCAAGGCCCAAATTTAATTTTGTTTCACAATATTGACACAATTCATGACAC